>CAJNDS010000347.1:470000-991352 GCA_905221605.1 Symbiodinium natans
CTTCACGGGCAAGACTGGGGTGCATGCCACCCGCTTCCGGACTAGGAGGTAAGCACCGAGACCTCTCGAGCAAAGCAATCCAAAACTGAAAGCGGTAGAGGTCGATACATCACATTCAACCGGCTGTCACTGGTGCTTGCACTTCCTCCACTTACTCAGCAAAACAGACTCTGAAAGTTGCTCTTCCCATGTCTTGGCCCCCTGGGCACCAGTGCACGGGATGACTCCGCAAAGCAGCACGGCCAGGAGTCGCGAGCTTCCAGGCCAGGATTACTTGAGTTTCTGAGGAGGGTTTCGTTGCAATTGTTCCTTGTCTTGACTTTTGGAGGAAGAATTCGTTGCAATTGCTACTTGTCTTGAGTTTCTGAGGACGAATTCGTTGCATTTACTACTTGTCTTGAGCTTATGAGGAAGGTTTCGTTGCAATTGCTACTTGTCTCGTGTTTCTGAGGAGAATTTCGTTGCAATTGCTACCTATCTAGAAAAACTGAGGAAGGTTTCGTTGCAATTGCTACTTGTCTTTAGTTTCTGAGGAAGGTTTCGTTGCAATTGCTACTTATGTTGAGTTTTGAGGAAGGTTTCGGTGCAATTGTTACTTGTCATGAGTTTTAGAGTAAGGTTTCGTTGCAATTGCTACTTGTCTTGAGTTTCTGAGGAAGGCTTCCTTGCAATTGCTACTTGTCTTGAGTTTCTGAGGAAGGTTTCGATGCAATTGCTACTTGTCTTGAGTTTCTGAGGAAGGTTTCGTTCCAAACGTTACTGGTCTTGATTTTCTGAGGAAGAATTTGTTGCATTTGCTACTTGTCTTGAATTTCTGAGGAAGGTTCCGTTGCAATTGCTACTTATGTTGAATTGTTGAGGAACGTTTCGAATTTCGTTGCAATTGCTACTTGTCCTGAGTTTCTGAGGAAGGTTTCGTTGCAATTGTTCGCCTCGGCTTCCTGTCGAGAAGCGTTTGCCGGATCGGGCCTCCCGCCCTGTGGGACCCCGGGGGGGTGGAGGGGGGGTGGGGGGTGGGGGGGTGCTTTCTGTGTGGGACCCGCTGATAGTCGGGACTCTCCACGGCATCGGTTTGCAGCTCCTCCAAGCGATGGAGCCCCCCACCCCCGCCCCCCCACCCCCCGCCCCACCACGCCTGACCCTCCCCGTTTTTGCAGAAACCCTCTTTCCTCATTTCCTGTCCTGGGGCGGGCCTGGCTGCCGAGGCGGCGCGCGCAAGCGTTTACAATTACTTGTCTTGAGTTTATGAGGAAGGTGTTCCTTTTCTTGCAGGTAAGGGGCTAGAATCACAAACGAAAGACGCTGCCATCGCAAGGGCTTCTCATATTTTACTCCGAAGAATGAGAGAATCCTTATCAATACAAGTACGGATTCTTGCTTTCTCATCCCTTCCTGAGAAGAAAAGGACCTCTTGTTTCTTCTCTCTGGTATCTAGCTACTTAACAAAGCTTGGAAGATACCGTTGACGGGTGCTTCTTGATGCTACATCTCGCCTGGCGTGTCGGCGCGTGGGGCGATGCTTCTCAAGTACTTGACAAAGAATATGCCTCCTGTGCTCCCGTGCGCAAACTGAGGTGGACGAATCACTCATCTAAAATTTCCAGCACTTGCGATCCGGAGACTCACTACTCGCTCACACTTCGAGTGAATCTTCGCCGCGGTTCTCAAAAAAACACCGAACTCGGGTTCGTCGAACGGATATTTGTTCTTGATCCATTTGTGATTCAACCAGCGGCCGTTCCAGCAGCAATCGCGTTATGAAATACGGATCGTTTTTTGGTAAACTCGGGTTGGAACCCATCACCTGCTGGAAGGCAGACAACCGTTGCAGTTTCTGCAACGAACGCTTGTGCGTGGCATGGGACCCGCCATCCAGCTCATCATAAATATCATTAATCATTAGTCGCTGTCGAAAGACGGCCCTCCCCCCCAAACCTCCAACCAGCCCTGCCAAGGACTTCAAAACAAACTGAAAACTCAACCCCTCGAACAAGCAAACCTTATGTGAAGCGCCCTTTTCTACTGGGCTTGAGGGGCAGGCCTCCAAAGCGCCTTTCTCTCTCTCTGCTTCTCCTTCGCTGCTTCCGGGCTCGGAGCACGCGGAGCTCTGCGAAGCGTCGCTACGAAGACTGGGGCTCTGTCTCACGCTTCCGCCTCGTGGAAGCTTCTTCCTTGAGCCTGAAAAGGGCCAGACTCTGTCTGTGCTGACCTTTCAAATTTCGTGAGAGGTGCAACAATCTCACGGCCTGCGTCGCTCTTCTTCACGCACGCGCTTGCGGTCCAGAACTAGCAGAGCAATGGCCAGACAATGCTGCACGAGTACTTGCAAAGGCCATGTACCACTGCCACACAGGTTCGTTCGGAACAAGTGCCTCCTCCTTTGCTTTCTTAGCTTTCTTAGCTTTGGCATCCTCTTGGGCCACCGTCTTCCTTACGAGATCGATTGCACGGCAATTCGTCAATGCGAAAGCAAAGGCGGATAAGGCAGCTGGACTCGGCCCGCTGAGTCAACCACTGCGGAACAGGTACGTCGACCGGCCCAAATGGATTGCGCACGACTGCCTGCCAACGACCACAGCTCGAGAGCGACAGGGTCGTAAGACCGTTCACTCACTCACGGTATCTTCGTGCATTGACAGGCCCCGTCAAACGAGAGAGAAACAAGGGTCTCCTAGAACGCACCATGAAAATGATTGGCACAGCAGAACCCTTGTCACTGCCAGTTCCTACTTCCGAGGGCGTCGCAAATGGACAAATCTAAGAAATGCTTGGACAGTAGAGCCCCACTGAACCCCAAGTGGACTTTGCCAATGTTTGCAGGTCCTGGCCGTGGAAAAGGGCCAGCGCGGGCGCGGGTGGCAGAAAATACCTTCCGAAACGCGGCAAGCCTGCATCAGGGCGTAACCTCGTACTCGTCGACAGCTGCTGAATCGAAGCAGTCCCAGGCCTCGGCTGCAGCTTGGGGAACCAGGGAATGGCAACTGCGGCTACTGAGTCACGGAGGCAGGCACACACTGCCCGCGGATCTGCTCCACGAGGCCCTCCTTCGCCCGGACTTATACTTGACGGCCTGAGGCTCAGGAAACTCGGTGATGGTCATCAGCGGCGCTGCTCATCGCACGAGCCGGCCTCCCAGACGGCGATGTTCAAGGCTAGAGCGGAGAGCGACCTAGCAGGAGGTCGGGGGCACAAACCAGCCCTTGGACCCCAGAGTTCAGGCCGCGGAGCTGGTCATGGCTGCACACAAGCTGAAGGGGCCCACGTTCAATCGAGTCAAATTGAGCCCGCTGAGGACGGCTTGCAGAGCAGCTTTTGCTAAGATGGACATGTCTTGTTTGCAAGCTTTAGGCGCGTAGCTTTCTGCTCATGGTCAAGGAGGCAAAGCCCACCTCCTGCGAAGTGTCGGTGTGAGTCGTCCTCTTTTGATCTCGAGTACTGCGCTGCACAGCGCTGGTCGCATCGGCCGCCTGCTGATGTTGGAGCTCGTCGGCCCTCGCTGACCCTGGGCCCTAGACTCAGGGACGGTGCCTGCCGGGGCAGAGGCAAAGGGTGCGCAGTACAGACTGCAATGGAGTTCATTTAGGAATGTGGCAAATTGGGTGCGACTTGCACGCCCTAAGGTTGCTTGTTCCGGATTTCATGCAAAAGTGCACGGTGAGCTGATTAGCGGTTGATTGGTGTTTGCAGAACAACAGCATTGTTGTGATCAGGAGGGCACACAGTGCACCAGCCCCACGTACTTCTGCACAAATATTCAGATCACGCACCTGCCTAGCATGAGGTTTGTCCCTGCTGGCTTGTCACAACTACAGGTGATCCCAATTCTGGAAGCATGACCCCCCATGGTTCCGGCTGGTCCCCAGCTTCTTGAACTTTTTCACTCAGGAAGTTGAGGCTGTTTTTCCTATTCCTATCCTCTTCTTCTGCTTCCTATCTGCTCTCTTGTGGTGTTGTTTCAATCCAACACAATAATTCCATAAATCTGCACGCTCATCTCCCCGCAACACCTGGCTTCTGATGGTTTGGTACTGGTGAGCCACTTGCAAGCATTGGCAGCACCGCAGAAGAAAGGGCCAACAGCAGCAAGAGTCTTGCGCATCACCCACTTTCGTCCTCTTTGTTCAGCGATTGTCAGCGATTGCCAGCTATTGACTGGCAAGTGGCAAGTGGAACGTTGCAACATGCAGGCTTCGTGTTGTGCTTATAGACTCATGCTGTCACAGGGCAGCACAGCGCAGCACAGCACCAATTGCCCCCGTCCACCCACAACTGTGCAGGAGCAAGCTTGATGGCTGCAGCAAGAGATTAGCTGAAGATTGTAGAAGTGCAGGAATCAGGAACACTGAGCAAATGCACGTTGCATCGTGGCAGCACGGCAGCAAGCTATGCTTTGCCTACTCAAACGCTAGCTCGTCTGTGGGCTGTGATTCACTTATGATCACGCTACGTCGCTGCGGGGTCCCCAAACTGTTGCACACAGACGGCTCTCTGTAGCAGCGGCTTAGCGCAAGAAATCGCCAAACCAGCTATTCAAAACGTCAGAAAGGCGTCAGCATGAGCGCCTCAAACTCAAACAGAACTGCTCTGATTTGGCAGCCCGCGTCTTTGGCAGGACCCCCCTGGATGGGAATCTTGTGCCTCACCAGGAACTTCAAATGTCGACCTCGCCTTTTGCCTTGCACAAGCGCGAGGGATGCAGGGCAAGGATGTGAAAAGATGCGGATTGCTTTGATGGCTTCCTACCTGCTTCCCACAGTCTGCAACTACTCAGCGTAGCATCCGGGCTGCCTGGCCTGCCCCTTCTTGTAAGCTGGCTTCGGGACTGGCTCGCTGCCGACCTGGGCCAGCATCTGGCAGAGCCTCGGTATCACATGGTATGCCTCATGGAAGCAAGCAGGAGCAGGGGGGCAGTGGGCAGCTGCGCCCTGCTTTGCAGGCTCTCAGCCAGGCAGCGTCTGGGGATACAAGAACAGGGCAGCGCAAATGTCCTCGATGCCAGAGCCCTCAATTCCGTACAACCTCCTGATCTGATGTCGGCCAAGGGAGAGGATGCCGGCGAAGGTGAGGTATGCGACCCAGGCCATGGCCCACATCGCCTTGCCTTCCTTGGCGCCATTTGCATCCGCCTGGTAGATCCATGAGACGATGTGGAGGATCACGAAAGCCTTGAAGGCAACGCCCAGCACTAGCGTGAGCATGCCATGGGCTCCGGCACGTGTCGGGGCCTTCTCGTACTTGGACATGGCCCGCATGGAGCGCCAGAAGACGACCGGAGGCATGATGGTTGCCAGGCCGAAGCTTGTGAAGACGTGCAAAGGTGGCAATTTCGACCTCCCGAATGTCAGGACCCATTCAGGAGCATCCAAGATGCCACCGTAAAGGGGCAGGTTCCAATCCGGTCGTAGGCCCCGGGGAGCAATCTCCCCAGCCTCGATCTTCAGCGCACGCCAAAGGGATGTGCACATCATCATCATGACGATCGTGAATGGGAGGCCCATTACAATCGAGACGGCCTGCAAAGCAGTGAGGGAGCTGAAACCGCCAGACGCAAGGGCCGCGATGGCAACTGCACCCTCCGTCACGGCCCAGAAGATGCGCTGCACAACGTGTGCCTCGCGACCATTTGCGGCAATCAGGTCCACCACCAGAGAGCCACTGTCGCTGGACGTCACGAAGTAGAGGATCGTGGTGACGATGGACACAAAGACAAGGCTGTTGCCCATGCCGTAATACTGGCCCATCAGGTCGAACCAATACCCGGACGAGTCTCCCGAGGCGAACTTGCAGACGGGGCTCACATCCGTGTTCACGGAGTAAGCACTGTAAGCATCTCCAGGCAAGCTCGCTGGCACGTCGAAGCACTTGCCTGCCCCACTGGGCCGGAAGGTGAGGGCGGTGTGGAGGAAGTAGTCGGCGTTGCCGAAAACCTCCGTGCCGACATTCTCCAACCAAATGGCCCGGCGGTTCATGCGGATTGCTGCTGCGCCGAAAATGCAGAACCACAGTACGGCATACAGGAAAGGCAGGGTCAGAGTGTACATGACCACCTGCTTGATGGTACGTCCTCGAGAGATGCGGGCCATGAAAGTGCCCACAAATGGGGCCCAAGCGATCCACCAGCCCCAGTAGAAGATGGTCCACCAGTCCATCCACGAGGGATGCGCTCCCTTGCCGTCGTTGGGCCTGCCGTTGCCAAGGTCCAGTTGCGCAAAAGCATCGGTGTCGAAGGCGATCTCCAAGAAGTGCGCAAGATGGTACCCGACTGCCTGGACAATGACGTTCAAAATGTACCAGGGCTCATCCAGGCTGAAGACGACCACCATGAGGAAGTTCCCAAGCATGAAGGCCGTGTAGGAGACCGTCTTGATACCGAAGTCCAGACCAGCCACGACGGAGGCGGTCGCGAGCAGCGTGATGACGGCGATGATCCAGGCGGCCGTGTTGGTCAGTTGGTCCTGCGGCGAACTTCAAGGGCAGCGTAGCGACGTAGGGGCTTTTGGAAAATCTTTCGGCCTTATGCTAGGGCTGCGTTATGATGGTTGGGGCCCCTATGCGCACCTCTCCTCGGTGAGGGTGCCTTCCAGCCACTCAAGGCGCTGCAGACCACCTACAATCTGGCGTGCACCAAGGCCAAGCGACGTGCACAGACCGGCGACGATGGTGACGATGGTCAGGACGTCCAGCAAGTCGCCCATCCAGCCCCAGGTAGCCTTGCCAAAGAGAGGGGCCATGCAGGTACGGAAGCACAGCGGCAGGTTCTTCCGGTAAGAGAGGAAGCCCATGGTCAACGCAGTGATGGCATAGACGATCCATGCCAGGAAGCCCCAGTGGAAGAGTGTGATGTGAAGTCCGCTGATGGCCCTATCGTTCTCGTTGAAATACCCATTGTTATTGTACTTGTTGGTACCGTCCTCAGCATGGAACAGAGGCTCAGAGGCTCCATAGAAGATCAGGCCGATGGCCACACCGGCACACCAGACCATCGCCAAGTAGGTGAGGTCGCCGTACTCGGGCTCCTCGTCGTCCTGATGCGCCATGCGGCATGGAAATGGCACGACATGGCACAACATAGCACAACATGGCACAAGCCGTGCGAGGCATGTGATGCTTGTGCGGAATCCCGTGGCCTGGCCGAGCTTCATGTCCCCATAGTAGTAGCAGAGCGGGAACAAGTAGAAAATCCAGTAGTCCTATATGCACGCCACAACACTGCCGCAGCTTTATGCACCTGCCAAATTTTTCAAATGCACCCCTGCCCAATGGCCTGGGAGACAATATAGAGCCAGGTGAACTTGTTGGTGACATAGGACTGCCACTCCCCGAAGACCGTGGAGGCCTCTGGGTCCACTACTGCATAAATGACGAAGCCCCAGAGGACTGCGGCGGCCAAGATGGAGACCACCGGGTTGAAGCGGATGGAGCCTTAAACTCATGGTAAACTCGCACATTGACTCCCATTGTTTCCGTTGGAGAGCATGGAAAGAAGCAGCGCTTGTCGCCGGGGTGCAGAAGTTAAGCTCACGCGTGCCCTGCGGCCCGGCGCCGTGACCGCGCTCGTACTCCTCCGCCTCAAGAACTGCTCTCATAGGCTCCGAATTCCTAATCCTCCCAGCCCCACAAACCCCCCGCCCCCGGACCCCTCCAGCGACAAGAAGCGAAGCACTGATTGGGCCAGCCTCGGCCATTATGCTGCACTAAAACAAGCTACTGCCCCAAGCCCCTAAGTTTCCAAAGGATCGCTTGAGCCGCCACTGAGCACGTGGATTCCAAGCTTGGAAGCCTTCCAGGGGAGTGCCTGAGGCACAAAGGGTAGCGCACGTCACCCACTTTCGTCCACTTGTATAAATAGCCGCAGTTCTGCACTTCAGAGGCGGCAAGTACGGTGAATAGCAGGATTTCTGAGTTTGGAGAGGCTGCACATGCTGGGGGTTGAGGGTTTCTGCAAATACCGTAAACAGCAGCATCTGCGCGCCTGCAGATACTGTTAATAGCAGCATTTCTGCGTTGTCAGAAGCTGCAAAAAATGTAAATAGCAGCATTTGCGCGTGTCCAGAGGTCGCAAATACTGCAATGCGCAGCATTTCCGAGTTTGCGGGGGCTGTAAATACTGTACAAATAAAAGCATTTCTGCGTTTTCAACGGTTGCAAAGACGGTAAATAGCAGCAAGTTTAGACCACTCCTTACCCATTTGCAAACACGATGCAGGCATGATGGGTTTCAGACAACATGTTCTTTCAAAGCTTTGTGCGCCTAAAAGAGCGGGGGGCACACGCAGCCCCCCTGGTTTGCAAACACAATGCACCCATCATGCTTTTGAAAAAAGAGCGTATGGCTTATAATAGGTTTTGCAAACACAGTGCTCGCATCATGTGTTTGAAACAGTACGGCTTGAAATGGGTGGCACCCTTAAAAACGCGGGGGTTTGGGGGGGGCGCAACCCCCCCCCCCCCCCCATATGCACACACAATGCTCGCATGATAGGTTCGTACGACTTAAACCCCCGCTCCCCCATTTGCAAACACGATGCTCGCATGCTGGGTTTCAGACAAAATGTTCTTTCAAAGCTTTTGTGTGTATTTGTGTGTCTAAAATGAACGGGGGGGTTGGGGGGGGCGCAGCCCCCCCCATTTGCAAACACAATGCTCGCATCATGCGTTTGGAAAAAAAGACTGTGCGGCATAACATGGGTGGCAGCCTTGAAAAAAAAAACGGGGGGTTGTGGGGGGGGGGGGGGGGGGGTGGGCTTAAATAGGGTTTATTTGGAAGCTGAGAGTCGTGTTTTGGTGTGGTAGATAGAAAGGAACGGGCATGAGAAAGTAGCGAAAGGAGCTCTTCAATTCCCTTCCTTATCTCCTATGCTCTTTTCCTTATTCATTGCAACAGGAGAAGACAGGAAAGGGCCTCCATTCCCCTCTTGTTCTTCCTTTCTTGCGTTTTTGTCATTTCAGGGGGAACAGGAGAAGAGAAGGGAAAGAGAAGGAGAGGGGAGAGATAAAAGGAACACAGTTTTAATGGGGAAGAGCAAAGAAAAGAATAGAAGAGAGATGAATAAAGGAGAGGGAGAGACAAAACAAGGCGCAAAGAAGATGGCACTCTTCTTTATCTATCCTCTCTCCCTCATCTCTGCAAGGAATAGAACAGACAGCAAGGAGACGGTGACAAAACTTGTCGCAAAGCTTTATATATCTCCCTTGTCTCTCCCTAGTTAGAAAAAACCAATCTTGCTATTCACATCGCCTTTCCCCTATTTTGCTTTTTGAAGCGACTGGAAAAAACAACAGATAAGAAGAGAGGACAGGGAATGACTAAGTAAAGAGAGGAGCTCTTCAATTTTCTCCCTATCTCTTATGTTACTTTTCCTTCTCTTGGGGGGGGGTCCTTTTTTCTCCCTTGAAGATGCAGAAACCGATACCCGTTCCATCGCGCATGTATAGGGAGAGAGAATCATGAGCATCAGTTGGGTTTGCTGCGCCACTCAAAACTTCTCAAGTGACCTAGGCACACTCTGCGCCTATCAGAGTACATTACAAGTACAAGTACAAGTACAAGTACAAGCTTTCGTTTTTGAGGTGGAGGGCACGAAAGGTGGAGAAGGGCTGGGGGGGTGGGGTAAAAGAATCATATAAAACTACTTGTAGAGTTTCTAAAGTTTATGAAGTGGGCTCTTTTTTTTCTCTCCTTTGGCTAATTTTGGTCAACATTTGCCCTTTGGCCCAATTTGGCCCCAAAAAACGGCCCCAAAGGGCCCAACAATGGGAAACGTGCGGCTCGATTTGGCCAAATTTTGCCGGGCAGCCTTCGGGCAAAATTTGGCCAAATCGGGCTGCCCTTCGTAGGCGATGAGAAAGGCGCGGCTCGATTTGGCTAAGTTTTGCCGGGCAGTCTGCGGGCAAAATTTGGCCAAATCGGCTGCTCTTCGTACGCGATGAGAAAGGCACGGCTCGATTTGGCCAAATTTTGCCGGGCAACTTTCGGGCAAAATTTGGCCAAATCGGGCTGCTCGTCGTACGCGATGAGAAATGCGCGGCTCGATTTGGCCAAATTTTGCCGGGCATTCCATCTATGAGTGAACAAAAACTAGGATAGTTCACTCGGCCTCTTTCGTATAGTATTAGTTCAATATTTGCCTAGTACAGGCACAATGCATCCGAAAAGAGTATTTCCCTACGTTTTGGGCACGCATTATTTCTCTACAAGAGAAACACGCAATCAGACAAACCAAAAACCCACAAACCAAAAAAACCAAAACCAAAAAAAACGAAAGAACCAAAATAACCATTTTCCTGAGACTCTTGGAAACCAAAAACCCAAAAACCAAAAACCCCCAAACCAAAAAAACCAAAACCAAAAAAGAACACAAAAAAACCAAAAACAAAAACATTCTTCCGAGACTCTTGGACAAAGGGAATCATTACCCCGTGCCGTCAATACTTCGAAAATAAAGTTGTTTTTGTTTTTTTTGGTTTTTTTTAGTTTTTGTTTTTTTTTTGGTTTTGGTTTTTTGGTTTGGGTTGTTTTGGTTTGGGTTGTTTTGCTTTCACCTGTCCAAGAGGCTCAGAATAATGTGTTCTTTGTTTTTTTGGTTTGGGCTTTTTGGCATCCTGATTTGGCGTTTTTGACCTTTTTGGGGTTCTGGAAACCTGTAAACGTAGATCTTGGGGGGGGTGGCGAGTCGGCGAGCATATATATATATATATATATCAAGGAACAAAGTGCAAGAGACCCATCGGTGTAAAACGTTACATGCATTTCTATAGTCCTGCTCTTGGCTGCTATTTCTTTGTAGCGTTGCTGTACCAGGCTTTCGCGCTTCATAGCAAACGGCGTAGTTCGCTGTTCTTTTGAGATACAACGCACAATGCCTAAACCCCCTCCTATAAACCCCCTCCTGATCACAAGTGCCAGCGAATTGGCTGGCAAGTGGCAAGCAATCGTGTTGTGCTTGGGCTCAGTGCCAACTCTCAGAAAGCATAGGGCGGAACATCATAATTATGCATAAACTTGAGCACTTGTAGAAGCCCATGAGCACTGAACACATGCAGGTTGCCCAATCCTGGCAACACGGCAGCAAGCTGCAAGGTTGCTTTGCATGCAAAGGAACTGGTGCGAAGCCTGCATGGCAACAGCTGCGCGAAGGACCACTTGCTGCAAAGACCAAGTCCTGAGCCTTCTGGTTTTCCCCTCTGGCGGCGCGATGCTGCTGCTTGGGCGGCCACTGTACAGGCTTTTCGGCTCGCCCCTAGCCTTCTGCAACGACGTCGTCGCAAGCGGCGGGATGCTGGCGCAAGCATTGTCAGCTTGACCAAGGCTTGGCGCCCTCGTGACTTCGAACGCTTACCGTCTTCCTTTCTGGGGCTGTTGAAAAACTCGCAGGGATCAGGTGGAAGAAACCTGCTTAGGGAGTTGCTGAAAACTAGTCGAGGATTCGAGAGCTGATCAGGGATTGAGCAATGTCGTGAAGGCACTTCGACAACGGGTCAAGGACAAAAGGCGTCAGAATATTGGATGAAGCCTTGAGAAATTCGAGGTGTAGTGTAGGACTGTAGCTTCCAAACCTGCAATTTGAGCATGCAAGGGTTCATAGAAGGTTCAGGGATTGCGTTGCTCTCGGTCTCAGGGTCTGCGTGCGAGACTTGCTATGCAAGAGACCGGGTGGTCTATCGACAAAAAAACACCGGCACCGCATACAAAGACTAGGCCGATGTTGCGGGCTGACCTTCTCCGCCTTTGGCCTGCTCCTTCAGCAGATTCAAAATTCAGGTCCTGGAAAAGCTGGCTGAACTTGAGAGCAGGGCGAACGAAAGCTAGGGCGCAGGTGTGAAGACCGCGCTGTTCAGTCGTGGAAGCTTTACGGACGAGAGGGTTCGGGCGTGCGAGTGTTGGGGGGAGACTTTCAAGGGTGTTTCAAATCTTCTCGAGCTTTGGGGTCACGGCTTTTTTTTGTCGCCACGCAGTACCATGTAGACGAGCCCTGAAATGATGGGTATACAATGCTGACTTCTACCAAACGAGCTTGCAGCATATAAAGTCAAAGAAAAAGTTGAAGTAACAATGCTGACCTAAGGGGGGGGGGGGGGGGACCCAAGGGGGGGGGGGGCGGACCCCCCCCCCCACCTGTATTCGGGAACATGTGGCTCTTTATCCCTGGTCCCGCCAGCCTCCAAGCATTTCGGTATGGCAACCCCAGAAGGGGGGGGGGGGGGGGGGGGGGCCCCACCCCTTTTTTCCATGGCAGCTTAAACCTCCGATAAATCAGAGATTAAGGCCCCTGAGTGCTGCTTGGCCCAAGAACAAACTGGTAAACAAGAACTCCCGCAAGCTCCCAAGGAGCTAGCTTTCGTGATAACTCAAGGAGTCGGCTTGATGCTTTGCCCCAAAGCACTATCAGAATGACTCTCAGAATGACTGCCTATGCGACTCCTCAAACAAAACAGGATCTGCATCTTCGAGTTGAAACCTTTTAGAGAGCCCTTCCTCGATTGTGCATGTGCATATGCCACCCAGCGACCAATTGCGCCGCTCTTCGCCCTGTTCTTGTGAGTCGGATGTCGGCGTATCGGCTCTGAGCCCACGAGATGCCTCTCGGACGCTTCAACTTCTCTTGAACTCGCATTTTGTCCGCTGCTGCATCCCTTGGCTCCACGCAGCATTCGCCATGAGAGCACAAATCTAGAAGCGTGACCCAGTGTGGCCTCGGGAAGGAGTCGACGGAGTGCCCCTCCGAGCGGGTACGGAACTCCACCGCAGAGAGAAGTCCAGGCCATTCCTAGGCCGCGCAAGCTGAAAGAAGGAACATGCAAAGGCGCAGAAGGCACATGGCATCGCAACTTGTTCTCTCTTGTGGCTGGATTCTCGTGGATTGCAACCCCGGCCCGCAACCCAAGGTGTTTGCTGCATCGGCCGCGCTGTGTGGGCAGGCAAACCGAGATCTACAAAGTGGTCATGCGGGCTTTCACCCCTTAATTGAGACATGATGCCACGCTTCCTCTTGAGGCTGGGCCGATCGTGCTTCTGCCAAACGCTTCAGAGAGATCTTGTGAACAACGGGTCGCGTCACATATCGCGAAACAATGGGTCGCACCACATATCGTTACATCGCGGCGCCAAAGAACAAAACAATAGAAAGGCAGGCACTGAGGCCCTTAAAACTAAGCGAAGGTTCAAGAGCTGCAGCGTCGTCACCCGGCATCTGCCTGGCAAGTGAAGCACCTCCGGCACATGTTGCACTTGGCTGAGCAGCTTCCTGCTTTTGCTTGCTTTTCAGTAGCGTGATATCTGCGAGTCTTCACTGTCCCACCTTGATCTGCACCTTCTTGGACTTCCCCCGCAAGTTCTGATGCGGCTTTCGCGCTCCTGTGCTGCACCCACGCAGGCTTGCTGCTCCGACTTCAAAATGCAAGGCAAACTTGACGAGACAGCTCCTCACTTCTGGTGCCGCGACCTGCTTCCCACCATGTCACGCACTTGAGGTAGCGGCGTATCGCATCAACAAACAAAATGTAAACATACTATACAGATGTATACCTGGCATCATGTCATGACCATAGTTTATGAGCCATTGCCGTGCAAGGTCATGTAAATCTTGTATCAGTATGGGTTTTGACACGAAGGTCCAGGAACCTGCATGCGGCCCAGTCCCAAGCCTTGCCTTGCTCCTCGCTGTGTGAACACGGCATGAAGGGCCTCGAGCACCTGGACGCCTCGCGCAAGGGATCCCGATGAAGTATTGAATTCTTGGCCTATGGGTACACTGGGACTCGATTCTAAGGTCGTACCTCCCCCACCGTTTGCTCCTCGCAGCCACCTTGCGGCCCGGCGCAGCTCCGCGCGGACGCGTGCCAGGCGCCGCTCGTCCAGGATGCGGCCCAGGTCCCAGTCCTCCCGCTACCTACCACACACTGGACCTCCAGAATCCTCTACAAGAGTTTGTCCATTTAGTCCATGTTGCCGTCGGAGCCCTTCGGCTGTTAATGCAGAGCTTCCCGCAGTGATTGTTGGAAATCTCGGTTGCGTGCTTTTCGTGCATTTCTTGTATGACATCAAGCCTAGTCTTGGCACCCCTCGTTGCCACGGCGTTTCCATCAAAGGGGCTGGTACGAGTCCTTGAGGCTTGGGGTTGAGGCATTGAAGTGCCATGGCTAGGGTAGCCCTAGCCTTCCTTTTTCCTATACCGTGGCCCCCCTTCCCCGTTAAGGTCCGTTTCAAGCGGATCTTCCATCGCCAAGGCAGGGCGTCCGGCTTCAGAGCTCCTGACAGGGAGAGAAACCTTTTGGGATTTCTAGGATTTCTAAAGGAGAAGTACGAGCGCAGACATATGGGCATGCTGTGCCTCGCTCCAATGCGGCGGGCCTGAGCTGTGGGGCTCCGAATGCGCCGCTGTACCACAAGTGTGCTGCCATGTGCCCTTGCGCAACTGCATTGTGGAAGTGCTCTGGGCCAACCCCACGCGACCAGCCAAGCGCACCGCCGCCGCCTCCACGTGGAAGTCGAAGCCTTCGCTGAGAAGATCAGAGAGGGATGAGAAGGAACGTGGAGACAAAGGAGATGGGCAGCGGCGAGAGTTGGCTGAGTTTGCTGAGTTTGCTGAGTTTGCTGAGTTTGCTGAGTTTGCTGAGGCCGGCGCCGTGAGTGAAGAAGTCGAAGAAGGCCTCGAGAAGCCTCGGATTTCGCCAGGAGGCAGCTCTAGTAAAGAAGCCAGAAAAAAGAATATGCGCTGCCTTGAGCCAGGCCGCGCTGCCGAGGTCCAGGGAGTTGAAGTCGGCTGCTCGGCACCATCAGCCGGGTCGGCCGGGTTGGCTGTAACCACATCTGCCGACAGGAAGGCCACGTTGTAGGACTCCCCAAAATCCGCCCAAAGCTGCCGAGAAGCCAAGGCCTCCCGTCAAGCGGCTTTTTCGGCTTCTTCCATCCTGCGTCCCTTTGCCGTACAAGAAAGCAGGAGCCCTTGAAGAACATGTGACATTCCGACAACGGCAACGCAAAAACAGTGAAAGGTACCCGCAAGCCCCAATGTGAGATCTCGGGGCCTGGAGCGATGGCACCAGGGGTGGCGTGGTGCGCTGCGCGAAGGCCACCGCCAGCAGCGTCCAAGAGTAGCCACCGGGGTAGCCCCTGCCAAAATAGCTCCGTTCTTCAGATTTGTAGGAGACGGAGAAAGACTCCAATGTGCAGTGTGGGGATGGATTGCCATACCCCGGAAGCTGGACAAAGATTTTCTTCAGCTAACAACCGACCAGAAGAAGGCATGTGGGGAAGGATTGCCATACGCCGGAAGCTGGACAAAGATTTTGAAGATTTTCTTCAGCTAACAACCGACTAGAAGAAGGCATGTGGGGATGGATTGCCATACCCCGGAAGCTGGACAAAGATTTTCTTCAGCTAACAACCGACCAGAAGAAGGCATGTGGGGAAGGATTGCCATACCCCGGAAGCTGGACAAAGATGTTCTTCAGCTAACAACCGACCAGAAGAAGGCATGTGGGGAAGGATTGCCATACCCCGGAAGCTGGACAAAGATTTTCTTCAGCTAACAACCGACTAGAAGAAGGCATGTGGGGAAGGATTGCCATACCCCGGAAGCTGGACAAAGATTTTCTTCAGCTAACAACCGACCAGAAGAAGGCATGTGGGGAAGGATTGCCATACCCCGGAAGCTGGACAAAGATTTTGAAGATTTTCTTCAGCTAACAACCGACTAGAAGAAGGCATGTGGGGATGGATTGCCATACCCCGGAAGCTGGACAAAGATTTTCTTCAGCTAACAACCGACCAGAAGAAGGCATGTGGGGAAGGATTGCCATACCCCGGAAGCTGGACAAAGATTTTCTTCAGCTAACAACCGACCAGAAGAAGGCATGTGGGGAAGGATTGCCATACCCCGGAAGCTGGACAAAGATTTTCTTCAGCTAACAACCGACCAGAAGAAGGCATGTGGGGAAGGATTGCCATACCCCGGAAGCTGGACAAAGATTTTCTTCAGCTAACAACCGACCAGAAGAAAGCATGTGGGGAAGGATTGCCATACCCCGGAAGCTGGACAAAGATTTTCTTCAGCTAACAACCGACCAGAAGAAGGCATGTGGGGAAGGATTGCCATACCCCGGAAGCTGGACAAGGATAGAAGAAGGCATGTGGCCATACCCCGGAAGCTGGACAATGATTTTCCTCAGCTAACAACCGACCAGAAGAAGGCAATTGGGGAAGGATTGCCATACCCCGGAAGCTGGACAAAGATTTTCTTCAGCTAACAACCGACCAGAAGGCATGTGGGGAAGGATTGCCATACCCCGGAAGCTGGACAAAGATGTTCTTCAGCTAACAACCGACCAGAAGAAGGCATGTGGGGAAGGATTGCCACACCCCCGGGAGCTGGACAAAGATTTCTTCAGCTAACAAACGACCAGAAGAAGGCATGCGGGGAAGGATTACCACCGCCAGGGACCTGGACAAAGACTTTCTTCAGCCAACAACCGACAAGAAGAAGGCATGTGGGGAAGGATTACCACGCAGGGACTGGAAAAAGATTTTCTTCAGCTAACAACCGACCAGAAGAAGGCATGCGGGGAAGGATTACCACCCCCAGGGACCTGTAAAAAGATTTTCTTCAGCCAACAACCGACCAGAAGAAGGCATGTGGGGAAGGAATACCACGCCCAGGGACTGGAAAAAGATTTTCTTCAGCTAACAACCAGCCAGAAGAAGGCATGCGGGGAAGGATTACCACCCCCAGCGACCTGGAAAAAGATTTCTTCAGCCAACAACCGACCAGAAGAAGGCATGTGGGGAAGGATTACCACGCCCAGGGACTGGAAAAAGATTTTCTTCAGCTAACAACCGACCAGAAGAAGGCATGCGGGGAAGGATTACCACCGCCAGGGACCTGGACAAAGACTTTCTTCAGCCCACAACCGACAAGAAGAAGGCATGTGGGAAAGGATTACCACGCCCAGGGACTGGAAAAAGATATTCTTCAGCTAACAACCGACCAGAAGAAGGCATGCGGGGAAGGATTACCACCCCCAGGGACCTGGAAAAAGAAATTTCTTCAGACAACAACCGACCAGAAGAAGGCATGTGGGGAAGGATTACCACGCCCAGGGACTGGAAAAAGATTTTCTTCAGCTAACAACCGACCAGAAGAAGGCATGCGGGGAAGGATTACCACCGCCAGGGACCTGGACAAAGACTTTCTTCAGCCAACAACCGACCAGAAGAAGGCATGCGGGAAAGGATTACCACGCCCAGGGACTGGAAAAAGATCTTCTTCAGCTAACAACCGACCAGAAGAAGGCATGCGGGGAAGGATTACCACCCCCAGGGACCTGGAAAAAGAAATTTCTTCAGACAACAACCGACCAGAAGAAGGCATGTGGGGAAGGATTACCACGCCCAGGGACTGGAAAAAGATTTTCTTCAGCTAACAACCGACCAGAAGAAGGCATGCGGGGAAGGATTACCACCGCCAGGGACCTGGACAAAGACTTTCTTCAGCCAACAACCGACCAGAAGAAGGCATGTGGGAAAGGATTACCACGCCCAGGGACTGGAAAAAGATTTTCTTCAGCTAACAACCGACCAGAAGAAGGCATGCGGGGAAGGATTACCACCCCCAGGGACCTGGAAAAAGAAATTTCTTCAGACAACAACCGACCAGAAGAAGGCATGTGGGGAAGGATTACCACGCCCAGGGACTGGAAAAAGATTTTCTTCAGCTAACAACCGACCAGAAGAAGGCATGCGGGGAAGGATTACCACCGCCAGGGACCTGGACAAAGACTTTCTTCAGCCCACAACCGACAAGAAGAAGGCATGTGGGAAAGGATTACCACGCCCAGGGACTGGAAAAAGATATTCTTCAGCTAACAACCGACCAGAAGAAGGCATGCGGGGAAGGATTACCACCCCCAGGGACCTGGAAAAAGAAATTTCTTCAGACAACAACCGACCAGAAGAAGGCATGTGGGGAAGGATTACCACGCCCAGGGACTGGAAAAAGATTTTCTTCAGCTAACAACCGACCAGAAGAAGGCATGCGGGGAAGGATTACCACCGCCAGGGACCTGGACAAAGACTTTCTTCAGCCAACAACCGACCAGAAGAAGGCATGTGGGAAAGGATTACCACGCCCAGGGACTGGAAAATGATTTTCTTCAGCTAACAACCGACCAGAAGAAGGCATGCGGGGAAGGATTACCACCCCCAGGGACCTGGAAAAAGAAATTTCTTCAGACAACAACCGACCAGAAGAAGGCATGTGGGGAAGGATTACCACGCCCAGGGACTGGAAAAAGATTTTCTTCAGCTAACAACCGACCAGAAGAAGGCATGCGGGGAAGGATTACCACCGCCAGGGACCTGGAAAAAGAAATTTCTTCAGACAACAACCGACCAGAAGAAGGCATATACAGGAAAGTTACCACGCCCAGGGAGTGCAGGGGACGAGGCCTTGTCTGGCCACTGATGCCTCGTAGCTTGGCCCAACCTGGAGCACCGACACACCAGGCCACCCGACATGCCAAGCCCCTCGCAGCTCAGTAGAAATGTTGTAAGTGCAACTTATGCTATAGAAGGGCTGTGGTTCCATCCCTGCAAGTGCCCGACGCTTCACAGCCATCACCAGGTCGCAGAGACGATGGTCCAGCATGGAATACCTCACCACAAGTGCTTGTCGGGCCTGCCCCACCTATGACTGCGCAGACTTGAAGACAAGCCGCTCGCGCAGGAGCGCGCTCTTGTGGAGACCCAGATAGTTTCTGACGGTGACCTCTGGAGCGCGCGCCCGACCGATCTCTTATCGGTTCTTTGGAAGAGGTATTCGAGCGATTTTTCAACACAAAAGATCCCCAAAAGAGACCCGAAGCTGGGTCTCCGGGCATCGGCGCTCCGGCTCAAGCCCGGACCCCAGCGGAACGTGAGCACCGGCACCTTGGGGAAACCAGGAGCTTTGGTTCCCCCTGACAAGTTTTGCATGTGCCATCAGTGGCTCAGAAGCGCTCAGAGCTAAACAGTGGATGGCCCGTTTGACAGCACCCGGGCCCTGCTTTGAATGCTGAGGGTTGTCTGTTCCCCACACGGGACCCCTGTGGTGCTTCCCTTCCCGAGCCAGCCCTGGGTGATGACCTTCCCCGAACTCTCCTGGCCAATCATGTGGAGCCACAAAAACCGCGTGCCCTGAATAGCATCATCAGCTGTCGGCTGGAGGCCTTGCAATATATTCGTCCGAAGCGGACGGCCGTATACCGGCAATCTCGAGCGTTGTCTTGTGGAAAAGAGTCTAAAGAGACCCCAAAGGTCCAAACAGCCCGAGCCAACAACAAAGTAGTGGTTTTCCAACGGCGTGACCACATCAGACTACGAGGAGGACAACCACTGAGCCGGGAGCACGCCCACCAAGGCCCACTGTTGAAACATGCCACCCTCTTGCCAGGAGCCTTGGACGATCTCACCACATGAGGGCATAAGCCTTTCGAGCTGCAGGGCCCGGGCTCCCTTCTCAAGTCCACCAGTACCTCATCTGACTCATCTGTTCATTTCGAAGGTCGAAGTGCTTCGCTTCTCAAAGGAGGCAGGCCTGAGGTCGGCACGCGCTGTTGAAACGGCCGCAAGCCCTCGTTGTCCGGAGGGTCGAGCAAGAGCGTGAAGTCCTCAAAGACCGCCAGCAGCCCCATCAAGACTTTGGAAAGTGCAGCAACGGAGCGAAATCCGGAATGATTTGGAAACAAGAGCAGTATGCAGCGGATGCACGATGATGCGCGGCTGCACTTGGCAGCGGGCGGCATCAGCATCCGTGGAAGCAAACCGACCAGTAATGGATCCGTAGACCATGACCTCCACAAAACTCAAATGGGTTGTGCTCTTTGCCGCATGCGACCATGAAGTTTTGCATCAGGGTGCTCCCTCAGCCCTCTCCCCCTGTGGCCCTCCTACCCTGCGCTGAGCCGTCGCCCAAGGAGGTGCGCAAGAGAAGGCTGCCCCGGACAATCAGCAGACCGGCATAATGTTGCAGAGCTAGAGAGCAATAACGCCAGGAACAAAATTGAACTCCAAGAGCTTCCTTGGCGGGCCGGTTCACTGCCATGGTTACTGACACCGACTGTTGACGCCGCAGTTTGAAGAAGGGCAATCGGAAGCCGTGAAAGTGTTTCGGGACTTGCTCATTGCGATGCTCGTTCGCTGAAGTTCACCTGGCTCCGAAGCCGCGCCGATGCCAGGAGCACGCTTGGGTCATCTGGCACCGGGCGTGGCACCGGGCGTGGCACAGAGCGTGGCACGTGTCTGGTGCTTGAGAGGTGACGATAGCTGCAGACTGTAGACGTTTCGGAGTCTGTTTGGGCTGCAAAGATCGCTCTGCCGAGGCATCACTTTCGGCTCGACAGCTCGGTGCTGTGAACGAGACAGGAGTGCCCAAGAAAGGGGTTCTGGGCCGAAGTTACTCTAGGTCTGTGAGTCACTGTGCAACACCCACTGTTTAGGTACTGGTCCTGTTGAACATGCTTGGCCACCAGATTCATGACATCAACTGATCGACCCTGTGCCTAAACGTGTTGGGGGAACATGCTGCGCAACTCTTCATCCTCAAGGGACGCTCGCTGCCTCCACGTCGATGTAGTCTGCCACCAGAATCCCCTTCAACTTCTGCGCCAGTGCCTCTGCCTAGGCTTTTGTAAATCCAGCAGCAGAACAGCAAGCTAGACAGCTAACAGCTGACCGAAGGCCTCCTGCAAGGCCATCGTTGGCGGCCGGAGATGCTCAAAAACAGTGTCAAAGGCCTGGACAACAATTTGGACAACACCGCTTAAGACTTGAAGAAGCATTGAAGTTGTTTTGCGGTCGAGCGGTCTTCGACGTAAACGAGTGGCATGTTGTGCACTCACGACCTGGATGCCTTATATCGCAGAAGGCCAGGAAGGATTATGTCACCCTCACGTCGGAGCTGGCAAAGCAAAAGAATGCTACGAGCACAGGAGGTGGGTTGGATGCATGCAGAGCAAGTTGGAAAAGCTGCGTGTCAGGTACGGGGAAAGGCGACGGACAGGGGCACACAAGTGACCAAAAGGAGTGTAGAAGGAGTGTAGCAGTGTCGGTCCTGCAAAGCAGCCCAAAGCCCCCTGCGCAGGGCCTCGGAGGCCGCAGCACTGCACCAACTGGCTTTCGGAGCTGGGCCGAGCCCCAGAGCCTAGAAGCCAGACTCAACATTACGAAGAACAGTGGAAGAGGACATTCTTTCAAATTGTGCACGGGGCCTTGTCCAGCTTGGCAACCACGGGCCGCGGCTCCGGCAGGGACTCCAGCTCAGGACCTCTCCGACTCTCCGACTCAAACATTCTGCAAGAGTTCTGCAGAGTTCTCTGCGCGCGCTTCAAAAATGCATGGCAGCTCCTCCGGCCCTCCGGCCTCCACAGGCTTGAAGAGCTTGAAGAGCTTGAAGAGCCAGAGTGTCACCCTGGCGTGGGGCATGTCAGCCGTCCTTGCTGCGCCTCTGCAGGCTGGGCGGCCTCTGACCGTCCATGGACGCCCCATGCGGGCCTGGCACTGGAACGACGCGTGACTCTAGGACTCTAGGTGGCGATTTGAATGGCTTGAAGTCGGAAGGTTGGGTTGCAGAAGATTCTTGTGGTTTTGCCGTGAATGGTCCCCCCATGGAGAGCTATTCCTCGTAACATCTTGCTGCTTGGATGGTTCCATGTTGTAAGAAGAAGGCATGAAGAAGCTGAGTCTGAAAATGAAAGAAGTCCCCACCACTGGCCTCAGGCCACGCTCCAAGCGCTCAGCCAGCGCCTCCTTCAGCGCTGCGGTAACCACCACCGGCCGCGTGCTCCTCGGACCCCTTCGGACCCAGGGGTTGCGCCCACTGCGCCCCAGCAACATCCAGCAACATTACCCGCAACATCCAGGAAAAGAGGCTGAGACTACGTTGTGAGACTTTCGGGGCTTGCTAATGGGCCTGTCCTGAACATACTTGGGCGCGCGAACCCCTGATCACGAGGATCCTGAGACCAGTCTCTCACCCCTATAAAGCAATGCAACAATGCCTCCGAGAAATTCGCAAGAGAAACAGGGATGAACATGAAATTGCAAAAGAACACCGGGTCCTCTTCAGAAGCAAACTCGTGCAAGAGCACGTCCACAGCCCGTCGGTGTTCCTGGCATGTGAACGCCGGAGTGCCCTAACCCCCAAAGCCCGAAAAAACCACCCCACAAACCCAACCTTTCTCCATGTCCTCACCCTATCCACCAGGGTGCCGTCCCTCGCTCCGTTCTGGCCGAGTTGGACGTAGGAGCACTTGTGCTCGAAGATACCCTAGATACCCAAGATACCCCCCAAATCCTGATGAAACCCTGTAAAGCCCCAGCAAGCCTGTACCGGCGCGGCTTTCAAGGCCGCGGGCTTTTTTTACCAAGACAAAGAGACAAAAAAATGCCCTCCAGCCTTTGTTTGTGCTTTCGCTGGTTTCGGGTTTTTTACCTTCAGGCCCACCGGAATTCCAGCCGATGCTTTTTTGATGTTGGAGCTTTCTTCTGTAAGTATTGTTATATCATAAGTCTGGGAGGAGCTGTGCTTGACAGAGAATCTCAGGGACATGCCAGGCAGACCGCAGCTTTCTCCAGCGACCGAATGGCGGCATTGCCTTTGCTCCAAATCATGCAGATGTCGCTACACCACTTGCTGATATTCAGGTAAGGAGTTGGCTGTCGTCGTTCTCCGTCCCCGTGTCTGTCACTCTCTTTTGCTTCTTATTCCCCCCCTCATCGGTGTGCAGTGCCCAACCCTAGTGCCCAACCCCAAAGTGTCCCTGCAGTGCCCAACCCCAGGGTGTCCCTGGAGTGCCCAGCCCCAGACTGTCCCTGCAGGTCCCAACCCCAGATATCTCTGTAGTTCGAAGCTAAATCCGCCGACCCCAGCAACAGCGGGGCGGCGTCAGTGAAGACCCTCCCTGCCCTCACCGCAACCTCTTCCCCCTTCCCCTTCCCAACCATTCCACTCCACCTCTCCACTTGGCCTTGCCTTCCGCCCCTAACCTCCCCTTCCCCTGCCCCTCCCACTACCCTTCCCCTTTCCAACCATTCCACTCCATCCTCCTCCCCTAGCCCTTCCCCCATTCCACTCCATCCTCCTCCCCTACCCCTTCCCCATCCCTGCCCCCCCTCTCACCGTACCCCCAATCCACCCACCACCAACAACCCTCCCACCACCAACCCGTTCCCCTGCCCCCCCTCCCACTACCCTTCCCCTTCCCAACCATCCCAGTGCATGCCCGCCCGCTCCGCCCGCTCCACCCGCCCTTCATGGCCCTCGACCCCCACGGCCCCCATGGACCCATGCCTCCATGGCCCCATGACTCCTGACGCCATGGCCTGGCCCCATGGTCCCCTGGCCCTATGCCTCTAGACCCAATCAAATGACTTTAAAGCCCGCCCCGCGCTCCGCTTGCTCCGCCCTTCCCCCGCTCCACCCGCCCTCCATGGCCCTCGACCCCCATGGTTTCATGGACCCATCCCTTCGACCTCCATGGCCCCCATGGACCGATGGCTCCTATGAGCTTAGGGTTTAGGGTTTTCTTGGAGTTTAGGGTTTCAGGGTGTAAGTTTAGGTTTCGGGTTTCGGCATTGAGGTTGTAGGGTTTTGGGTTTAGGGCCTTCAGCGTGCCATCAGCCAGACTCTCTTAGATCTGGGGTCGGCGGCACTGGCGGTAGCCATTAAATCGGGCAGCGCGAGGTCCCCAAAGGACCGAGCAAATGCGGACCTTTTAACCCGTCGTCCCGGGAATAGCCTTGCTGGCCTCTGGCCTTCTGCGAAGCAGAATTAGGCCGGACGCCAGTGCCGCCGACCCCCGCGTGCCGCCGGTGAACGGTTTTTTTTTCGTGGTTTTTTGCGTCGCCACGGAGGCCCCCAGAGGGCGCGCATCATGAGCATCAGCGGGTCCAGCCCGGGACCCCCAGGCGCGCATCAGGAGCATCAGCGGCTCCCGGGGCGGGACCCCGGGGGCGCATCAGGAGCATGATGCCACCCTAAGGGCGGGCATAAGCGACGTGTCTCAGCCCGGGGCTAGGAAAAAGGGAGTTTAGGGGCCTTATAAAGTGCTTAGAAACTTTAAGGGAGTCTAGGAGCCTCAAACGAGTTTAGGGGCCTGAAAATGCTTAGAAACTTTAAGGGAGTTGAGGAGCCTCGAACGCTTAGAGATTTTAAGGGAGTTTAGGGGCCTCAAAATGCTTAGAAACTGCTCGCCCCGCGCTTCTGCCTGCGCTGCCCGCTCATGGGCGCAGCCCCTTAAAATAATCTTGCTTTCAATATCGCTTTCTCTGTGATTCGGGTGTTACGTTTCTTTCCGCGTGTGTGAGGTTCAAGCCCTTCTCCCTGCGTGGTACTTGTTGCTTCATGGAGAGCGAAAGGGGCGAGTTTGCTCGGGAAGCGGTTGGCCGGACTGGCCTGCCCAGGACTTCGATCGGCTGCTGCTTGCCCTTGACGTACCACGTCGTCGGCTCGGGGGTGGGGCTGGGATCTGCACCCGGCAAGTCACTGAATGTCTATTTGAATGTCTATTTGATGACGGTTCCCCTCGGTGTCCTTGAGGGAAGGGCGCGTTTTTTCCGGAGTTTCGGGTGAGAATGGCTACTCACTCACTCACCCACGCATGCACCCCTCCTTCCCTTCCTTCCTTCCTCCCTCCCTTCCTTCCCTCGCTCCTTCTGTCGTACCAGCATGCTCTTTCTCGCATACTCTCTTAATCTCTTACTCTCTTGCTCTCATACTCTCTTGAACTCTGGGACGTGTCTATTTTGTCTGTGCCACGTCCTTGCAGGGAAGTGGCAGGTGGCGGTGGTCTTCGACAGCCTCTGCTCGGTCATAAGTCTGACCTCAGAGACATCACTGTCTCTCCCAAAGAGATGCCGAAGCCCAAGCATCCAGGGCCCCAGCCAAGTGCAAGGTGTCCTGCGCAGAAACCCACAGGGACCCCACAACCATGGCGTATCACGGCCACATGGCCAAGTCCCGCCTGCCAGCGAGAGTGGTTTGCACAGGCCGTCAGAGCGCTGTTGCAAACCACTGTGTCAAGCTTGATGGCCTGTGCCATTCACAGCTCAAGGTTGGCAGTGGACAAAGCTGACGACAAGGGAGCCTCCGCCTGCATGTCTGCCAGGAGCCTGAGAGCACCTTCCCAGTGGCCCCCTTTGGTCATAGCCTCGAGTCCGAGATTCACATCTGACAGCTCTCACCAGTCTCACCATCTCATTGAGGCTCGAGCACAGATTGCATTGCCGAAGGTCACAGCATCCCGCTGGAGACGCTGCCGCGCAAGATCCTGGCCGGTGCCCCTGGACTCTGGAGGGACTCCAAGCGCTTTTCTTCAAGGTTTGCTGCAAGTCGCACATGCCTCGAAGAGAAGCAGGGCCCTGAACCACTCACTGGCCTCACAATGCACTCCGTTGCTCTTCTATGCCGATAGTGCCACAAGCGGGCTCTCTGCACGAATGTGCGCAACTTATTATGCTACAACGCACCTTCTCACAGGCCCCCATGGCCACACTGAAGCAGACCGCATCCCGTTGCACCTGGGCAAGAGTAAGAGCAGCTGCTTGGCAATTGTCCTTTGCACATCCTGCGTTTTTCTCCATTGTTGTTTCCACATATGCCGAAGGTCTTGCCTTCCTCCGCCGTTACACTGGCAAAGACCCCAGACAGTCAAGAAGGGACATCCCGCTGGGTCGTTTATTCTTTTGTCGCTTTTCAAAACCGTGGCATCTGGTTAAAACTCGTTAAGCTAGTTTCCGCTGGAAATTTGTCCGCGACATGGCATGTCGTACTTTGCTACAGCTTGCACAAGCTCAAACGAAGGCCAAGGCCTTGCTACTCACTGCACGTAGCTGGTCGGATGTGGGCAAACCTCAACTGAACACCTGCCTAGTAGCAAGAGACGAGTGCGCTTCGAGACTTTTGAGCAGTTACAGCACCCCTCCATGCTGCCCATTCTCCGTGCTTTAACTCCAGTCCCCGCTTCAAGCCGTAGCCCGCATGTTGCCGTCTCTGCGAATAAAGCCACATGGACATGCACACAATTCCTACACGTACGGAGTTGCAGAGCTGCCATGCTGCCTTAATTGAGCCTTGCCTGATCTTGGATGGCACTGGTTGGGCTTCGCCACCACAACACACATTGAGCGGCAGGCCCTTCCCATCTCAGTGAAGAGCTGTATCCTAGGCCCATCAAGTGCCACCTCTCAAACTTGTTCGTATCGCATATCAGTTTCGTGTCCGAGGGACACTCGCTGCCACTCGCCGGAGCGTGTTAAGGCGCTCATCAGCGTGCTGTAGCCTCTCAGGGACTTGGAGGGCCCGCAGAGCCAAGAGGAGCCAAGTGGACCACTGGGCGCGGCGCTGGCCGCATCTGGAGGTACTCGTGACAATCGCATCTGTGCCATGCACTGCCTTGGACCATTCTATCTCCCCCCCCCTTTCCTTTGCAACAGATATCGTACAAGGTCTGTATTTCTCACAGTCTATACATTCTTAATGGCCGCGGAGGACTCGGGCCGTAGGTGTCTGAGTAGCGCCTGGAATGAGTTCCCCCCCCGTAGCCGACAGGTGTGCGCCCCAACCCTCCCCCCCCCTGTGTGTACCCCATTTTACAACCAGAACCCCCATTTTACAACCAGAACCCCTATTTTACAACCTGCAAGCGTTTCGAGAACTCCCAAATTGCAACCAGGTGCATAAGCCTCTTGACAAGCCTATTGACTTAGAACGCAAAAACCTCAATCCTCCAACAACATCCCTTAGAGCAACCATGCAGATTTGAAAGTGAGCCTGGTTGCAAATTGGGCGTTCTGACTGTAAACTCCTGAAAGTTGGAACATTCTTGTCTCCATAACCCCAAAAAGTCCTTAAACCATGCTTCAACTGTCTGGAATTTACTGTAAGCCAACCCTATCCAAGAAAGCGGTTATTCTTCTTTAGCTTAACATGGACCAGGGTTGGGGAGTCATGAAGTGTTGGACCAAGTTTGGGGAGTAGTAGGGTTTAGGGCCTTAGGGTTTAGGGTTTAGGGAGTAATAGGGCTTAGGATCAGGGTTGGGGAGTAATAGGTTTCGGACCAGGTGTTTCCTGCACCAGCAGCCAGACACTGCGAAGCTCACCCGCCTAGCCACCTCTTGCGGACAAAACGAGGTGTCCGGAAGCCGCTTGCTCCACCTGCTTGAGCTGGACTTTTTTCACAGGACCAACATCCAGCAAACGAGCAGATCGCAAGGCTCTTTGTGGTCTGCTGGTGGCACAGTCGGTCAGCAGCTTGCTTACTGTTTTGCGCTCCTGGAAGTCCTCCCATCCCCTTTTGCCTTGCAGAACACTCTTGGAGCTGTGCTCAGCAAACTTCGGGTCGTCAAGTTGCAAGAGCTCGACTGAGTCATCCGAAGCCACCCGTATCATGGCAGACCAGTGGCACGGTGGTTTGGAAGATCGCAATCGGCACCTGAGAAATGTGACTTTGCCTGATGACTTGACCGCACGGGCAGCATGGCCTCTGCAGAACTTGCCGCAACCAAGATCATCATAACAGGCAGACTTCGAGGAATAGGTCTGTTTCCACACAGTGTACTCTGAAGCCACGAAAGTCGCTGCTCCAGGAGTTCCATGTGCAGCTGGCCGCTTCATGCTAACTATGTTACTAGTATCTGAAAGTGGCAAAGTTTGTTCTGCTGTTGTCGTATCTTGCGTTTAGTACTGAGGGCTCAGAGCACCAAGTTAACCCCAAGGTCACTATTAAACTTTCGCGGAGCCTAAATAGGCACCGAGGGAGAGAAATATACATATATATATATAGGTATATCTCTCTCTACATGTATATCAATCTGTATATGTGTGAATATATATATATATATATATACATATATACATATATATATATATACATATATATATATATACATATATATATACATATATATATACATATATACATATATATATATAATATACCTATATATACATATATATATACATATACATATATATATGTATATACATATATATATATACATATATATATACATATATATATATATATATATATACATATATATATATACATATATATATATGTGAATATATATATATACATATATATATATACATATACATATATATATATGTGAATATACATATATATATATACATATATACATATATAGACGACAGACAGATAGATAGACAGAGACCGGTTGCAAAATGGGGGTTCTGATGTTGTCCAGTTGCAAAATGGGCGTTCTCATGCTCAGAACGCCATGTCTGGTTGTAAAATGGGGGTTCTGGTTGTAAATTGGGGATTCTGGTTGTAAAATGGGTTAATCTCCCCCTCCCCCCCCCTCCCCCCCACCCCACCGCCCCAACCCACCATCCCCCCCCCCGGCCCTCTCCTCTAAATTCTTTGCCGGCATGTTTTCTTGTTTTACCACTCCACATTTGGGGTGCCTGGTCTATACAGGTCTGAACACGCTTCACGCCCGCGCGATCTCCGGTTTGGATTGCCATGCAATGATGTGAAATAAGGGGTGCATTTTAAGGTGACTGGCCCATCAATGGCAACGAAGGAAGCTACACCATGCCACGAGCCACTTGCCTCAGCGCCCGGCACAGCCTGTTCAGCCTCTGCCTCGCTGGAAAGTGCAAAAGCATGCGCATTCTCTTGCTGCTGCATGTAATACGTGTCTCGCGACACAGGAGAGCAGAGCACAATGCCCATACCAACTCAACTCTGGTTCAACTCATCTCTCGAGCTTTGCTCGGCTGCGACCTACGGAAGACAATGTAAAAGAAGCTTCGTTGGGTTCCTGGCCGCATGATCGCAGGCGGAAAGCACGGCATTGTAGCCTTGGTATGCAAAACAGCAGCAAGCAGTGGGTCAGTTGATGTCAACATCAGGCAAGCAGCTCCTTGTGTCAGGGATCACCTGCCAGCCACATGCATCCCCAGCAAAGGAAATGCAAAAGCGAACCCACCGTCTCTTTTGCATACCCGCTGGTGTGATGCCAAGAACCCACAGTACTCAATGTCCCATGTTGTCTGGTCTGATCACCTTCACTGGCAGTTCATCTTGGGCCCACCGTCGGTTCATGCACCAAACGAGGTCTTGCTTGCATTGAGACAGCTAGGAACTGCCATCATCTTGCCTGGGTGCGACAATCTCACTGCGGGCTGCAGTGAAAACCCACCCATCATTTCAGAGATCTAATCTTGGAGATCCAATCTAATTCGCGTCGTGAGAGCAGCCACTGGAATGGCTTGTGTGGCCTTCGGCTCTGCTGTGTTGCTGCGACATTTTCAGTTGTGCATACACAAACACTCTCAGACAGATCTGCTGGAGACCCCCCAGCAACGAAACACGTCCAAACTCCAAACAAGCTTGCGACAAAGAATGGCATTTTTGTTCACTCTCTGCGCAGCGATGTGCAGAAACAGCAGAGGGTGCACCTTCTTGCTGGGCATGTCTTCGAGCAGTGCCGCCGCCATGTGCCACGCGGAAGCGGATGCGCACACCAGGATCGTCGCCTCTGCTAGGCGAAGCAAAGGCACACAAGGGCACAGAAGGCCTCACAGGGGATCCACGAAGCGATCGGAGAGGGATCACCGCAACGCCCGGGCCCCGGCGTTGAAGTTCACGGCGTCAGGGCGCAGTGAAGCCTTCAACCGAAGGAGCATGAAAGAGGAATGCCGCTGAGAGCCAAAAAGAAGCGCCAACAGCTGCCATGTGCCTCCGGCATGTCCGCCAGGAGCTTCACACCTTGCTCCCAGCCTTGTGGATTGTGCATATTGTGCATGGCCCATTGCATGCACAATGCACGAACGCAGCTCCGTTGGGGCCCGCGCGGGCCGACCTGCGCAGGGCGAAGACTGCAGAGGCCACGGCGCTGCGGCTCCGGAGAGAGGCTGGGCCTCACGTTACCGTGGTTTCACCGTGACCCCGCGTCCCCATGTGACGCAATCGAGAGAGGATGCTTCGAGGCCGCCGCCGAGCTCCTCTCGCAAAGTTGGAGAAGCATGCGCAGCTTGCGCCGCGTGACGCCTTCTGAGCTCTGCAGGGCCGCAAAGCAATCAGGCAAGTTTGGCCCGTGAAGCACATGGAACACCATGGAACACCATGGAACAGCATGGAACAGCATGGAACAGCATGGAACCTCTGGGTTCCCGGCGCCTTTCCAGACGGCCGCGGTAGAGGCGGTAGCCAGGCCCGCCTTGAAAGCAAAGCAATCTGTCCCCAAGGTTTTAGGCGGCCCAAGGGTAAGGCCACGGCGCCGAGCGCATCTCCCTTCCATGCCGCTCGCGAGCGGCTGCAAGCAGCTGCAAGGTTGAAAACTTCTGAGCTTTGAGCCTCAGAACTAGCCGCGCGGGCAAGCAGAGGATTCGCCACGGATTCGCTGCGGATGGCCCCTACCATCTGAACAGCCTAGAAAGCCTAGTGCTCTGCTGCCCAGTCCGCATCTGTTTCCGGCTTGGTGGCTGGCCGACTCAGCTCACTTGCCATCACGTTTGTGTGGCGCCAGATCCCCTGTACAAGAAGCTGCCAAGCCTTGCTGTTGAAGGCGATGGCGAAAATCGTGGGCGCGTCTGCACCGAAGGAGGTGCCATTGTGCCACGCTGTGCCATGCTTCAACGCCCCCTCTTCCAGCTTCGTCACCTTTTCCATCGATGTATATCGACATGGGGCCGGTGGCAGCTTGTGGAAGGCTGCCAAGATGAACTTCATCAGACATCCTCCCGCATGGAGGTCAGTGGGCGCTCACTACCAGCCACATAGCTACCTTTTCACCGAAGGTCCTTGTTGAACTGCTTCCCCGCCAGGCTACACGGGTCCCTTGCAGACCATCTCACAGTACCAGCGACACACAGGGTACCACACACATTCACATACACACGAAGCACAGGCGACAGCCTGTAGGTGCCCAAGACTTTGTCCCAATACATGAACAGGTGGCCGTAGTTGTAGATGAAGAGCCTGGGCCAGGAAGCTGGAGGCTTGAGACGTGTTTACGCAGATGACACCTGCAGCAGACATCGCAAGTACTTCAACAACTGGAAGGAAACTCACAAAGGGCTGGGCTTGTGGTGCACATGGTGGTCTGCAGCCGTTCCGAAGCCCAGTTTCCTCGCAGCGCAAGGTCAGGAAGCCCTGAGCATGCTTTGCATGGTTGAAGAAAGAGCGTGGCAGCGACCTGAAGAGAGTGTCCCAGGGATGCACAAACTCCGAGTGGATCAACACGAGCCTTCACAAGAAGGCATCAGCTTCCGATGGCAAAAGCCGCGCACTAGAGTCACAGCCAAAATCCGGCAGTTGACCAGTTGGCGTAGAGTGTCCCAAACGTCATATACGACCTGGCAACAGTAAATAAGCCCAGTGCACAAACCCAGCCATCATACTGTGCAGGCGACTCGCTCGCTTTCATTGCTGAGGGCTCGGCCATACATTGGCAGGGACCAATCGGGCGGTGAGGACCAACGGGATTAAAATCATGCAGATGGTGTCGACCAGGCTGCCATCAAAGGCATCGAACACACCTCGGCTCGAAAGCACATGAAGAAGCTCATGAAAAGAGAGACAAAAAGAAAGAGAGAGAGAGAGAGACAGAAAGAAAAAGAAGGAGAAGATAATGAGAAAAAGGGGTGTGTTGGAGAAATCAATCGCGCGAGTCAGAGCTGCGGTGAGGGATCGTTCTGCCAGGGCACGTGGATTCGTAAAGCGGTGGTGCGGCTTGTGCGAGTTCTGGTAGACCCAAGTGGAAATCTCAGCTGAATTTCAATTCTCGCAAGCCGCTGATCGCCACACATGTGCAGCTAAGCAGCTTTGTGCTCACCAAGGTGCATGAAGCATTGGATCATGTCCTGCAATCCGCGCCCCACACTCATAAGTCGTAAGCCGCAGAAAAGCTTTGCCCATGGCAACGCCACGAGGGCCACTCCATTCACACGCAGCAGCCCACTTACGCCAGCACAAACGGCCTCCGAGCCTTTTCTGGCCAACACATTATCGACCTGAGCCCCTGAACCCTCTGCTTAGTCCTACTTCAGATTACTATGCTTTGAACGTAAAGGTACGTCTCTTGCCTGCCTTAAATTGAAGCCGGAGGAATTGAATCCAAGCACATTTGTTTCTTCGGCTGTGTCTTCAGTGCGAAGCATTGGTGGGGACACGATGTGCTGCGCGCGGTTTGTCTCGAATTGGAGGCATTGAAGATGGTAAGAGTTGCTGGCTCTTGTTGGTCTTCAGCGTGGACATTGATGGACGTTTGCTGCCTAAGCTTTGTCTATGAGCTGTTGATCGGGGCGAATGGGGTGTACGACTTGCTGAACGAAAAAGCCGGCACAGCCAACCAGCATGACCAGACAGCCTTGCAATGACCAATAACATTTGAGAGCAGGGAGGACGAAAGATAAGTGCTGCGGAAGTCTTTGGAGGGTTTGGTTTAGGTTTTGGGTTTACAGTGATTGAGTGATTGAGCAGGTTCTGTTGCAGTATCCCTACACTGATGCAATTCAGGGAAGCCCGCCTACAGAGGAGCCTCCGATTCCCTGTGTGACCTTTCGCCCCAACTCAAGAAGGTAAGAACTGCCGCATGACTTGACAGCTCAGGCTGAAGGATGTACTCACATCGCGATGCTTGAGGTGACAGCCACTGTTGGCCGCAGCCATGTGCAAATCCCCGTTTGCCCGCAATCTTCTGAGTGTTTTGCTACTAAATTCTGCTGCGCGTGATGAGGAACCAAGTGGTCCAGCAAGTCTGTGGCCCCCGACACATTGATAGAACGGGAGTCCCACCATGCTTGCCATCCGTCACATGCTCGGCAGGTTTGCAATACCCGGTATGATTGCGAGGCTGTGTGACATGGATGCTCATGTGACGCGACTACACCAAAACAGGGTGGATTCGATAGATGTCCTGCAGGAGGAGCTGCGCAGCCACATGTTTCCAGCTGATGCCGCCCGCAAAAGAATAGTATGAAGAGGGCCTCAGTGGAAGGCGAGGACAGGATGGGAGGACTTTGCACACTTCTCGGACATTCTGAGGAGGCCACATCCAGCCAAGCATCCACGTTCCTCCGGCAGGAAAAACTTGGATCAAGAGAAGACACAATGTTGGCCCCCGAAGTTGCCCAGGTCCCCTTCCTGTCCTATCAAATATCCACCGAGGAGCACGAAGCCTCGGACGGATTCTCTTTTCGTGGCGGCATTCGGCTGGCTGGCTTGCGCTGCGATGCCTTCCGGATTGGAGAGGTGCGTCTGCAGGCCTTCCGAAAAGTCGTAGTCCCGCACCTGCACGAAGCACGTACGTTCGGAGTTCCAGCAGTGTTTAACATGGTGTTTCCATGCGCGACCCCCCCGAGCCCAGCCTGCGGCTGGACTCGCTTCAGGCCACCGAGCCGGGAACCACGGCGCAGGAAGTGGTAGCAGATCATGAAGAACTCATCACACATTCTCACGCAACTGCCAACTGTCCCACGTCGCAGACCCGGTGACCCACACCCCTGCCTGGCCAACAACTACGGCCAAGAGTCCGAGGACGAGCCCGAGGGGCTTGATCTCAGCCAAAAACAAGAAGCACAAGAGGCACCATTCCCATTGCCGAGGCTTCTGGGAAGAGCACACTCCGTGGATCCGCCACGCCGTACGGCCCCAGCTCTGGGATCACGGGAGCCTCTGACGGGATTTAAACGTGCAAACGAGTCTTAATCATGATCTTGCCCTCGCCTCATCATACCAAGATGCTGGAAAAACATATCTGTAGGCCGTCTCGAACGTCAAAGACAGCCTCAGCAAAACAGGAGCACCGGAAGCGCACTCTAGAGCCATCTCACGGGGACTTTCCCTGCAAAAAGTCAGCAAACTTCAGCAATCTCAGTGCCAGACGGCACAGTGCAAATTGCCGGCCACACTAAGCAAGCCTCAGCATCAGACCCTTCTGGCAGATAGGCCTATGTCAGCATTATACCACTGAGGCATGTGGGGCCCCGGGGATGGTGGGATCTTCCACCCCTTCCTCTCACAACCTTCGCGCTGAGGCACGAGGATTGCCAGAGGCCAGGGATCGCCCACGGCCTCCACCTTGTGCATGCCCATCGCCGCGCCTGGCACAAGACGACGGAAAAAATCGCGCATTGTCCAAATCGGCACCAAAAGTTCGCAATCTGCGGTTCGCGGGATGTGCGCGTTTGGCAACATGTGTTTATGCGTTTGCGTGCCTTTCTCTCCTTGGGCCGGGCGCTCCGCCTCCAGGACCGCCATGGCTGCAAGCGCCTGGAGCTCTGCCTATGGGAAAGCTGCGAGGGCTGCTAGAGCTAGGGGGTCAACGGCTGTCAGTACATGCCACATGTAGCTGCCAAATCGTACCACTCTACCTTCTTCAAACTCTGTCGTATCTGTTGGAGCCGACTCGCAGGGAGGATGGCATGCCGTCATTGCCCCCATCCCCACCTTCCCCAGCCCCCGTCTCCCCCCAGGCCACGAGAAATCATGAGAAACCTCTTTCTGTCGTGCTGTCGACTGAGGCATAACACTCCACGAAACATCCTACCCCGTAACAAATTCCAGAGCCAGCCCCCCACTCACTCTGTGAAGTTCTGTGACATGACCTTGATCTGCCGACGCATGGCGTAAACCCTGACGCCCCGAACTGCCGTGTCTTGACTCTCAAATGTCAGGAATTTGAAGGCTTGTGGCCTCGTGCCGGGCCCTGAGATTCCGCGCGCGTCAACCTTGTCACTGCAAGTAGCTCCGGCGCATTCTGCCGCTATTCTGCACGCATTCTACCTGCTCGTGCTGCTGCGCGCTGCACGCTCGCGAGATGCCATACATACTGTAAAAATAAAGCAAGAATACATCAAGAAAGAAGCAATGCGAGTCGACAAGGCTGCAACGCTGCCGTTTAGAGAGTATGGGGAACAGCCGAACAGGACGGTTCCAAGGCGAAGCAAGAACGATGGGGCGGCAAAGCCCGCTCTTTGGAGGGCAGGGCACAGGGTAGCCGAAAGCGAAAAAGTAAAGTAGGGAAGGCATAGGCACACGTAACGGGGGTCCCAGCTGTCGAGTTGTGAGTCAAGAGCACTTTTTCTTTGGAGCAGAGAGCTGACCGCTCGATGGAGCTCCAGAGCGGCGAGCTGGAGTCCACTCGAGGCCCCCACTCCGGCACTCCTCCATATATGGCGCAGGCTCACTTTCGCCCAAGCCACTTCGAGGAGATTTTGGGTGTCGCGGGAAAGCAATACAGGCTCGGCATACTTTGCCGGCTTTCGGGCTGGATGAAACCCCCCCGCCTGTCTCCAAAATCTCCGGTCAGAGAACTTTACATGAACGGATGACTTACGACGCCATGCCGCTCGCGCGAGCGGCTCTTCGGCTCTTCGAGATCCTCAGGAGCTCTTCAGGAGCTCTTCAGGAGCTCTTCGAGCTCTTCGAGCTCTGCTCCCTACTCTATATAAGCCTTTTCAGCTCTTAAGAGGCTCGATCAAGGATTGAACAAGGGGAGAAGGAGGGAGAGAAGTCGCTCCGGTGCCTCCTTCTTCTCTCAATCCCTCAGACACTCCAGAGCCAGGGACGTCGGCACAGCCTCCGCAGCCTCCGGCGCATCTGAGATGAACCCTCCGAACTTCTCTGAACCCGTCCTCTCACCGGCGCACCGCGGAGCAGGCGCGCCTGGAGAGCGCCGACTCGACTTCGGCCCTGGCGAGCACCAGCAGCAGTAGCAGCCTGAGATATAGAGTCGAAGACCCGCGAAGACTCGACCAATCTCTTGCCGAGGTCGCCACAATCCCGCCCCGGCCAGGAGCTTCGGCTTCTGCCTCTCCGAAGACATCTCCAAAAGGCGGCTCGCATCCGAGCTGCGGTTGCCAACAAAAATCGCGTGTCTCTTTACAAGAGCAACACACATTGCTTTACATAGCTGCAGCCTGCTGCTACAAATGCTGAGCGGAAAGCTTAACGGAACAGGGGCAGCCTCCAAAGGGCGGCAACGGAGCACGGCCAGAGGAAGCCCTCACCTTGGATGCACCGTTACGTTTTATGTCTTGAGTCACTTGAGTCTGTTCTGAGTCTGGTAATGCGCTCTAGGGCCGTGGCGGGCCTCGCTCGGTAGCTCTGTCGGCGCCTGCCAAGGCCCGGCTGCTCCGCACACTTGCACGACGCTGATCACTGCATGATCACAACACAAGGGCAGCGAGGCACTCGAGGCCTTGGGAGCTTCCGGCGCCTCCGGCACCTTCAGCACCGGTGTCAGCCCATCCAAGGCTTCAGGGTCCCTGGGAGCCTCGCTTCCGCTTCAGTTCTGCCGATGGTGAGCAGGCTCTCCGTGTCCGGGTTCCCTGCTTTGTCCGCACCTTCCTGGCCTTTCGAAGCCTTCAAGCAAAAGACTTTCCGGAAGTCGCATGTTGCGTTCTTGGGACCTCTTTTGCCACTCCGGTTCTCTCAAAGAGTGATTCAAGGAGAGTGCTCTCCACAACTTAAAAGCCAATAAACCTACAACACCCAGGAACCGAGCCCTCTAAGCCCCATAAGCTCCGTAAGCCCCTAGACTCCTGCCCTAAACTCTACAAACCCTAAACCTTCAAACCCTAAACACCTGTTTTGATATGGGGTGCAATCCTGGGCCTTGGCCGCCTCGCCCTCGCGCCACTCGTCGAAGCCCATCCAAGACACCACGCCATGGACCTCTCATTTGGGGAGCTTCAAGAAGCGTCCGAAGCATGTGAGAAACACCCCCCCCTAAAGCGAGCTGCTCAACATTGCTCTTCCAAAAGCTCTGTCTATCATACTCTTCTTCTCTTCGCCGGGTGTGGGGGGGTTCCGCTGGCGCGTCAGCGCAGGGCTTGGCGATTTGGCGCAGACGCGCAGGGTGTGCCAGTGCGCCTGATCTGTTTCTGCATTCTTGCGGGCATGCCTTTTTCGTTCGTTGTTCTCTCCTTCTTAGGCAATCCTCTCTCATGTCTTCACGTGCTTGTGCATTGCATCTCTTTTGTGGTGCAACGGGGGGAGGGGGGGGGGACCTTCGGGCAAGTCCGGCCGCATCCGGCCGGCCCTGGGTCAGGGGCCTTGGCTGCTCAAACCAGGCCAGGACCAGTGCGAGCTTCTACAAAACTCTACAAAAGCCTTCTCTTCTTCTTTATGGTGGCGAGGCCTGCCCGGACTCCGTCATGCGCAGTATCCCGGGTTTAGTTTTGGTTTTTGGCGGCGGCTGCAGGACTCTGGTGATAGGTGGTGGTTGGTGGGCGTCTCGAGTTGCTTGGGCTGGTAGCTGAAGGTCTTCCTGGTCAAGCCATTGGACCTGTTGCCAGTGGCAGGAAGGATTTATTGAGGTCTGCGCCCAACTACTCCTGTTGGCATTGCATGGGGTTTCGCTCGTGTGTGATGTGGTGTGCCGACAGAACTCTCAATGTGTAGTGGTTGCCCCCGATGTGTGGGTGCCTGCGAGGATGGTCGCCCTTCCTTCCCACCCTCCCTTCATCTTGCCGTAGATCGTTGTCCACATCTCTCTCGCGTCCACTTCTTTTTGGTTTGTTCCCGACATCTTATTTGTTTCTTCCCATTATTCTGTTCCTTCTTCTTCTTCTTCTGATTCTTCTTCTTCTTCTTCTTCTTCTTCTTCTTCTTCTTCTTCTTCTTCTTCTTGCTCATATTCTTCTTGCGTATATTATTATGTTATTGTTCTCTCTTTTTCTTGATGTAGTTGACGTTCCTGCTTCCGCCGCGCCTTTCCCGCCAGCTCGGCGGCCTTGCGGACAGCGGCGCCGCCGGAGGCCCTGACGCCAACAAGACAAGACATCAATGGAGCGCCCCTTTTTGACCTCTTGGTGATCTGCTCTCCAGTCTCTAGGGGCCTCATGACGACCAGGATGTGTTGCGCGTCGATCCACTTGCAAAGGTATCCAGCATTGGTGATCAGCCTGCACGGCGGCACTAAGCGCTGGGAAGGGCCAGGTGAGGAATGGAGTTCTCGATGGCCTTGCTACGAGGGGAAGTTTATTGGAAGCTAACTCCGTGGCTTGCTAAAGGGGGGGAATGTTGTTGGAAGCTAACTTTGCTGCGGTAGGATACTTTTGTTGGAAGTTAGCTTTGTGGCTTGCTAAGGGGTGAATTTTATTGGAAGTCAGCTTTGTGGCTTGACAAGGGGGGGTTTTTGTTGGAAGTCAGCTTTGTGGCTTGCTCAGGGGGGAATTCTATTGCAAGTTAGCTTGGTGGTTTGCTGCGGGGTGGATTTTATTGGAAGCTAGCTTTGTGGCTTGCTAAGGGGGGAATGTTATCGGAAGTTAGCTTTGTGCAGTTAGCTTTGTGGCTTGCTGAGGAGCGAATTTTATTGGAAGTTAGCTTTGTGGCCTGCCCAGGGGGGATTTTATTGGAAGTCAGCTTTGTGGCTTGCTAAGAGGAGATTTTGTTGGAAGTTAGCTTTGTGAGGGAATTCTATTGGAAGTTAGCTTTGTGGCTTGCTAAGGGGGGAATGTTATCGGAAGTTAAGCTTTCTGTTCTGCTAGGGGAGGAATTTTATTGGAAGCTAGCTTTGTGGCTTGCTAATAGGGGAATGTTCTTGGAAGTCGGCTTTTTGGCTTGCTAAGGGGCGAATTTTATTGCAAGTTAGCTTTGTGGCTTGCTAAGTGGGGAAATTTATTGGAAGTCAGCTTTGTGGCTTCCTACGGGGTGGATTTTATTGGAAGTTGGCTTTGTGGCTTGCTAAGGAATGAGTTTTGTTGGAAGTCAACTTTGTGGCTTGCTAAGAGGTGAGTTTTCTTGGAAGTTGGCTTTGTCTTGCTAAGGGCGGAATGTTATTGGGATTTTGCTTTGTGGCTTCCTATGGGGTGAGTTTTTTTTAGTTAGCTTTGTGGCCTTGCTGAGTGGCTTGCTAAGGGGTGAAACTTTGGAAGTTCGGGAATTGTTTAATTGGAAGTTCGCCTCGTGACTTACTAAGGGGAGAAAAGAAGGAATTCGAAGTTAGCTTTGATGTCTTGAATTTCTGAGGAAGGTTTCGTTGCAATGCTACGCGGCGTGATGTTTAAAGGAGGATTTTGATCTCAATGCTACTAGTCTCAAGATTCGGCGGAAGACTTCGTTGCAATTGCTACATGTCTTGGGTTTCTGATCAAGGTTTTTTGCATCTGCTACGTGTCTTGAAGTTCTGAGGAAGGTTTCGCTGCAATTGCTACGTGTCTTGAATTGCTGAGCAAGGTTTCGTTGCATTTGCTACGTGTCTTGAATTGCTGAGGAAGGTTTCGTTGCAATTGCTACGTGTCTTGAGTTTCTGAGGAAGCTTTCGTTGCAAATGCTACTATTCTTGAGTTTCTGAGGAAGGTTTCGTTGCAATTGCTACGTGTCATAAGTTTCAAAGGAAGGTTTCGTTGCAATTGCTACTCGGCTAGAAATTCTGAGGAATGTTTCGTTACAATTGCTACTAATCTTCAGCTTCTGAGTAGGGTTTTGCTTGTACATGCTACTTGTCTTGATGTTCTGAGCAAGGTTTCGTTGCAATTGCTACGTGTCTTGAATTTCTGAGGAAGGTTTCGTTGCAATTTCTGCTCGTCTTGAACTTCTGAGGAAGTTTTCACTGTAAATGCTACTAGATGTGAGTTTCTGAGGAAGGTTTCGTTGCCTTTGCTACCTGTCTTGAATTTCTGAAGAAGCTTTCGATGCAACTGCTACTCGTCTTGAATTTCGGATGAAGGTTTTGTTGTCAATCTACGTGTCTTGAGTTTCTGAGGAAGGTTTCGTTGCAATTGCTACATGTCTTGTATTTATGAGTAAGGTTTCGTTGCAATTGCCACATGTCTTGGATTTCTGAGGAAGGTTTCGCTGTCAATGCTACGAAGGTTTCGTTGCAATTGCCATATGTCTTGAGTTTCTGAGGAAGGTTAGCCTTAAATGCCGCTAGTCTTGAGGTCTGCGCTGCATTGGGTACATGTGTTGAATTTCTGAGGAAGGTTTCGTTGCAATTGCTACTCGCCTTGGATTTCTGAGGAAGATTTCGCTGTAAATGCTACTAGTCTTGACATTCCTACGAAGGTTTCGTTGCAATTGCTACATGTCTTGAAATTGACAGTAAGGTTTAGTTGCAATTGCTACATGGCTTGAAGTTCTGAGGAGGGTTTCGTTGCTACCCGGCTTGAATTTCTGAGGAAGGTTTCGTTGCAATCGTTACTCGGGTTGAACTTCTGAGGAAGGTGTCGTTGCAATCAGTACTGGGCTTCAATTTCTGAGGAAGGTTGCGTTGATTTGTCTTGGGTTTTTTTGAGGAAGGTTTGTTGTAAATGCTACCAGTCTTGAGTTTCTGAGAAAGGTTTCGCTGCAATTGCTGCATGTCTTGAATTTCTGAGGAAGGTTTCGTTGCAATTGCTACTCGTCTTGAGTTTCCGAGGAAGGTTTCGTTCTAAATGCTACTAATCTTGAGTTTCTGGGGCAGGCGTAGTTGCAATTTCTACCTGTCATAAATTCTTGCGGAATGCTTTTTTGCAATTGCTACTTGGCTTGAAGTTCTGAGGAAGGTTTCGTTGCAATTGCTACGCGTCTTGAGTTTCTGAGGAAGGTTTCGTTGCAAATGCTACTATTCTTGAGTTTCTGAGGAAGGTTTCGTTGCAATTGCTACGTGTCATAAGTTTCAAAGGAAGGTTTCGTTGCAATTGCTACTCGGCTAGAAATTCTGAGGAATGTTTCGTTACAATTGCTACTAATCTTCAGCTTCTGAGTAGGGTTTTGTTGTAAATGCTACTTGTCTTGGTGTTCTGAGCAAGGTTTCGTTGCAATTGCTACGTGTCTTGAATTTCTGATGAAGCTTTCACTGTAAATGCTACTAGTTGTGAGTTTTTAAGGAAGGTTTCGTTGCCTTTGCTACCTGTCTTGAATTTCTGAAGAAGCTTTCAATGCAACTGCTACTCGTCTTCAACTTCGGATGAAGGTTTTGTTGTCAATGCTACATGTCTTGAGTTTCTGAGGAAGGTTTCGTTGCAATTGCTACATGTCTTGTATTTATGAGTAAGGTTTCGTTGCAATTGCTACAGGTCTTGAATTTCTGAGGAAGGTTTCGCTGCAATTGCCACATGTCTTGGATTTCTGAGGAAGGTTTCGTTGCAATTGCCATATGTCTTGAGTTTCTGAGGAAGGTTAGCCTTAAATGCCGCTAGTCTTGAGGTCTGCGCTGCAATGGGTACATGTGTTGAATTTCTGAGGAAGGTTTCGTTGCAATTGCTACTCGCCTTGGATTTCTGAGGAAGATTTCGCTGTAAATGCTACTAGTCTTGACATTCCTACGAAGATTTCGTTGCAATTGCTACATGTCTTGAAATTGACAGTAAGGTTTAGTTGCAATTGCTACATGTCTTGAAGTTCTGAGGAGGGTTTCGTTGCTACCCGGCTTGAATTTCTGAGGAAGGTTTCGTTGCAATCGTTTCTCGGGTGAATTTCTGAGGAAGGTGTCGTTGCAATCGGTACTGGGCTTCACTTTCGCGGGAAGGTTTCGTTGAGAAGGTTTCGTTGCAACTGCTCCCCAGGTTGAATTTCTGAGGAAGTTGTTACTGTAAATGCTACTAGCCTTGGGTTTCTGAGGAAGGTTTCGTTGCAACTGCTACTCGTCTTGAGTTTCTAAGGAAGGTTTCGCTGTAAATGCTACTAGCCTTGAGTTTCTGAGGAAGGTTTCGTTGCAATTGCTACATGCCTTGAATTTAAGAGAAAGGTTTGATTTGCTTCGTTGCAGATGTTACTCGTCTTGAATTTCTGAGGCATGTTTCGATGTACAAGGAAGGTTTCGTTGCAGTTGCTACATGTCTTGAATTTCTGAGGAATGCTTTTTGTTGCAATTGCTACTTGGCTTGAAGTTCTGAGGAAGGTTTTGTTGTGAATGCTACTAGTTTTGAGCTTCTGAGGAAGGTGTTGCTTTCAGTGAGTTTCTGAGCAAGTTTTCGTTGCAATTGCTACTCGTCTTGATTTTCTAAGGAAGATTTTGCTGTAAATGCTACTCCTCTTAAGGTTTCTGCGAAAGGCTTCGTTGCAATTGCTGCATGTCTTGAGTTTCTAGCAAGGTTTTGTTGCAATTGCTACGTGTCTTGAAACTCTGAAGAAATTGTTGCAATTGCCACGTGTCTTGGACTGCTGAGCAAGGTTTCGTTGCATTTGCTATGTGTCTTGAATTTCTGGGGCTTGAATTTCTGAGGAAGGCTTCGTTGTAAATGCTACTAATCATGAGATCTTGAGGAAGGTTCCGCTGTAATTGCTACTAGTCTTGAGTTTGTGAGGAAGGCAGGTTTCGTTGCGTATGCTACTCGGCTTGAATTGCTGAATATGGTTTCGCTGTAAATGCTGCTATTTTTGCGTTTCTGAGGAAGGTTTCGTTGCCTTTGCTACGTGTATTGACTTTTTGAGGAAGGTTTCGTTGCAATTCCTGTATGTCTTGAGTTTCGGATGACGATTCTGTTGTGAATGCTACGTGTTTTGAGTTTCTGAGGAAGGTTTCGTTGTAAATGCTACTAATCATGAGATTTTGGGGAAGGTTTCGTTGCAATTGCTATTCGGCTTGAATGTGTGAAGAAGGCTTTCCTTGTAACTGCTACTCGGGTTGAACTTCGGAGGACGGTTTCGTTGCAATTGCTATATGTCTTGGACGTAAATGCTACTAGTCTTGATTTTCTGAGAAAGGTTTCGTTGCAATTGCTGCATGTTTTGAATTTCTGAATTTCTGAAGAAGGTTTCGCCGTAATTGCTACGTGTCTAGAAATGTTGAGCAAGGTTTCGTTGCATTTGCTACGTGTCTTGAACTGCTGAAGAAGGTTTCGTTGCAATTGCTATGTGTCTTGAGTTTCTGAGGAAGGTTTCGTTGCTACATGTCTTTCATTTCTGAGGAAGGTTCCGTTGCAACTACTACTCGGCTTGAATTTCTGAGCAAGGTTTCTCTGTAACTGCTACTGGTCTTGAGTTTCTGAGGAATGTTTCGTTGCAATTTCTACATGTCCTGAACTTCTGAGGAAGGTTCTGTTGCAATTGCTACATGTCTTGAACTTCTGAAGAAGGTTTCGCTACAAATGCTACTAGTCTTGAGCTTCTGAGGAAGGTTTTGCTGCAAATGATACTAGTCTTGAGTTTTTGAAGGAGGTTTCGTTGCAATTGCTGCATGTCTTGAATTTCTTGAGGAAGGTTTCGTTGCAATTGCTAGTCGGCTTGAATCGACGGAAGATGTCGCTGGAAATGCTCCTAGCCTTAGGTTTCTGCAGATGGCTTTTAGTTGCAATTGCTACATGTCTTGAGTTTCTGAGGAAGGTTTTGTTGCAATTGCTACGTGTCTTGAATTTCTGAGGTAGGTTTCGTTGCAACTGCTTCGTGTCTTGAATTACTGAGCAAGGCTTCGTTGCATTGCTACGTCTCTTGAACTTCTGGGGAAAGTTTCGTTGCAATTTGCTACTCAGCTTGAATTGCTGAATAAGAGAGAGCGTGCAAATGGGGCGCAAACTGAAAAGCAGACAGTCAGACAGTCAGACAATCAGACAGTCAGACAGACAGTCAGACAGTCAGACAGTCGGACGGCAGACAGTCAGACGGTCAGAGAGTCAGCCATTTTCTTTTGGAGGAGACTTGCGTGCTCGCGGGTCTCGTACCCAAGTACAGGAGAAAAGTGAATTTCCGCTGAAGTTGGGTAGTCATAAAGCTTTCGGATTATGTGTTTGAGTGTCTGCGCAGCCTAAAGTGTCTGAGCGTCTGACTGGCTGAACGTCTGCAGATCCCATGTCTCTCGCTGTCTGAGTATCTGACTGTCTTCTCTTTTTAATGTGTGTGAGTGTCTGACTGTCTGAGTGTCTGAGCAGTCCAAAGGGGATGAGTGTCTGACTATCTGAACGTATGCAGGTCCCATGTCTGACTGTCTGAGTGACTTGTTGTGAACCAAGCTGCTAGGCCGACGTGAGTGCGTGCAGAGAGTGAAGCAGTCAGACAGTTAGACTTTTCAAGTCTAGAACACGCAAGCCGACCTGTTCATGTCTAAATGTCTGAGTGTCTGAGCGTCTGAGACAGTAAGACTCTTCGAATCCGGAATACACAGACCAGCAAGTCGGACAGTCAGACAGTCAGACAATCAGACTCTTGAAGTCCAGCATACGCGGACCGAGATCAGACACTCAGACAGTCAGACTCTTTAAGACCAGCTCGCATCTGAATGTCAGTCAGACAGTCAGACTCTCTAAGACCAGCTCACGTCTGAATGTCTGAACTCGCGGACCAAGAAGGCAGACTGTTAAACAGTCAGACAGTCAAACTCTTCAAGAACAACTCACGTCCGAGGGTCCAATGTCTGAGTGTCTGAGCGTCTGAGCGTCTGAGTGTCTGAGCGTCTGAGTGTCTGAGCGTCTGAGCGTCTGAGTGTCTGAGTGTCTGCTGCACGGAAACGACCCCTGTCAGACTCTTTAAGACCAGCTCGCGTCTGAATGTCTAAATTAGCAGACCGAGAAGGCAGACTGTCAAACAGTCAGAGAGTCAAACTCCTCAAGACCAACTGACGTCCGATGGTCCGAATGTCCGAATGTCTGGTTGTCTGACTGTCTGAGTGTCTGAGTGTCTGCTGCGCGGAAACGACCCCCCTCCGCGCCCCCAATCCTGAATAAGGTTTCGCTGTAAATGGAAAGAACTTTTTTAGTTTCTGAGGAAGGTTTCGTTGCCTTTGCTACGTGTCTTGATTTCTGAGGAAGGTTCCGTTGCAATTGCTACTCGTCTTGATTTTCTGATGAAGGTTTTGTTGTGAGCGCTACGTTATTTGGGTTTCTGAGGAAGGTTTCGTTGCAATTGCTACTCGGCTGCAATTTCTGAGGAAGGTTTTGCTGGAAATGCTACGTCTGGACTTTTTTGAGGAAGGTTTCCTTGTAACTGCTACTCGGGTTGAACTTCTGAGGACGGTTTCGTTGCAATTGCTATATGCCTTGGATGTAAATGCTACTAGTCTTGATTTTCTGAGGAAATTTTTTTTGTAAAAGCTACTAGTCTTAGGTTTCTGCAGAGAGCTTCGCGGCTTGAATTTCGAAGGAAGATTCTGCTGTAAATGCTACTGGTCTTAGGTTTCTACAGAGAGCTTCGTTGCAATTGCTACATGTCTTGAGTTTCTGAGGAAGGTTTTGTTGCAATTGCTACGTGTCTTGATTTTGTGAGGAAGGTTTCGTTGCAATTGCTACTAGTCTTGAATTTATGAGGAAGGTTTCGTTGCAATTGCTTCTCGGCTTGCGGCTTGAATTTTTGAGACAGGTTTCGTTGCAATTACTACTCGGCTTCAATTTCTGAGCAAGGTTTCTCTGTAACTGCTACTGGTCTTGAGTTTTTGAGGAATGTTGCGTCGCAATTTCTACATGTCCTGAACTTCTGAGGAAGGTTTTGTTGCAATTGCTACATGTCTTGAGCTTCTGAGGAAGGTTTCGCGGTAAATGCTACTAAGGCCTTGAGTTTCTGAGAAAGGTTTCGTTGCAATTGCTACATGTCGTGAAGTTAAGAGTCAGGGTTAATTGCAATTGCTACATGTATTGAGTTTCTGAGGAAGGTTTCGCGAAAAATGGCTATATGTCTTGAGTTTCTGGGGAAGATCTTGTTGCAATTACTATATGTCTTGACTTTCTGAATTTCTGAGGTAGGTTTCGTTGCAAATTGCTTCGTGTCTTGAGTTTCTGAGGAAGGTCTTGCTTTCAATTGCTACTCGGCTTGAATTTCTGAGCAAGGTGTTGCTGTAAATGCTGCTAGTCTTGAGTTTCTGAGGAAGGCTTCGTTGCAATTGCTATATGTCTTGAGTTTCTGAGGAAGGTTTGTTGTAAATGCTACATGTCTTGAATTTCTGAGTAAGGTTTCGTTGCAAGTGAGACATGCCTTGAGTTTCTGAGGAAGGTTTCGCTGCAATTGCTACTCGGCTAGAATGTTTGAGGAAGGTGTCGTCGCAATAACTGGTCGGCTTGAACTTTTGAGGAAGGTTTTGTTGTAAATGCCACGTGTCTTGAAGTTACGAGGAAGGTTTCGCTGCAATTGTTACATGTCTTGAATTTCTGCGGAATGTTTTTGTGAAATTGTTTCATGTCTTGAACTTCTGAGGAAGGTTTTGCTGTAGATGCTACTAGTCTTGAATTTCTGGGGAAGGTTTTTCTGTACATGCTTTAAGTCGTGAATTTCTGAGGAAGGTTTCGTTGCAATTGCTACATGTCTACATGTATTGAATTTCTGAGGAAGATTTCGTTGCAACTTGCTACGTGTCTTGATTTTATGCGGAAGGTTTCGCTGCAAACGATACTAGTCTTGAGTTTCTGAGGAAGGTTTCGTTGCAATTGCTTCTCGGCTTGAATTTCTAAGGAAGGTTTCGTTGCAATTGCTACTCGGCTTGAATTAAGAAACTAGATTTTGCTGCACATGCTACTTGTCTTAAGTTTCTGCGGAAGGCTTCGTTGCAATTGCTACATGTCTTGAATTTCTGAGGAAGGTTTCGTTTGCAATTACTACTCGGCTTGAAGTTTTTGAGCAAGGTTTCTCTGTAACTGCTACTGGTCTTGAGTTTCTGAGGAATGTTTCGTTGCAATTTGTACCTGTCCAGAACTTCTGAGGGAGGTTTTGTTCCAATTGCTACATGTCTTGAACTTCTGAGGAAGGTTTCGCTACAAATGCTACTAGTCTTGAGCTTCTGAGGAAGGTTTCGTTGCAATTGCTTCTCGGCTTGATGTTTTGAGACAGGTTTCGTTGCAGTTGCTTCTCGGCTTGAATTTCTGAGGATGGTTTCGTTGCAATTGCTACATGCTTTTAATTTCTGAGGAAGGTTCCGCCGTAATTGCTACTAGCCTTGAGTTTGTGAGGAAGGAAGGTTTCGTTGCGTTTGCTTCTCGGCTTGAATTGCTGAATAAGGTTTCGCTGTACATGCTACTAAATTTGAGTTTCTGAACAAGGTTTCGTTGCCTTTGCTACGTGTCTTGACTCTTTGAGGAAAGTTTCGTTGCCATTGCTATTCGGCTTGAATTTCTGAAGGAGGTTTCCTTGTGACTGCTGCTCGGGTTGAAATTTCTGAGGAGGGTCTCGTTGCAATTGCTATATGTCTTGGATGTACATGCTAGTAGTCTTGATTTTCTGAGGAAGGTTTCGTTGCCATTGCTGCATGTCTTGAATTTCTGAGGAAGGTTTCGTCGCAATTGCTACTCGGAAAAAATTCTGGGGAAGTTTTCACTGTAAATGCTACTAGCCTTGAGTTTCTGAGGAATGTTTCGTTGCAATTGCTACATGTCTTGAACTTCTGAGGAAGGTTTCGTTGCACTTGCTACATGTCTTGAGCTTCTGAATTTCTAAGGAAAGCTTCGTTGCAAATTGCTTCGTGTCTCGAGTTTCTGAGGAAGGTCTTGTTGCAATGGCTACTTGCTCAGGGGGAGAAGTCAGCTTTCTGCCTTGCTAAGGGGAATTTTATTGGCGGTTAGCTTTGTGGCTTGCCCGGGGGGGGGGAATTTTATTGGAAGTCGGCTTTTGAAGGGGGAATTTTTTGGAAGTTAGCTAACGGGGAAACCCCAAAACCAAGACTTGGTTTAAGCAAAGCGTGCAAAGTTGCAGGTGAACAGGACATCGCAACTCAGCATCCCCATTGCCTTGACATGCAGATTGCGGGGAATTTCCAGTGGACTAGCTAAGTCCTAGCGTTGCACCTGGGAAGCTGGACAACAACAGCGGAGAAACTAAAGAAACAAACAAACCCCCCAATTTTACTAGGCCAAAAGCGGGTCTCAAGGCTGGTGGCGGCGGAGATTGACTTCGTCTTAAGGTGTACGGCGCAGTCTTTTGCCCAGCCCCAGCACAAAGGATAATGACACACCTCGTGAGGCCTCCTGAGAATTAGCCACAAAGACATAACGCTTGCACATGCAAACATTCGATTTCTTGAGGACAAGTTCTCTCTCTGTTAAGCCAACTTGCAGAGACCGAGCTCAAAGAGGAGAGCCTGGGGGCGTCATTCCCATCCACCGTGTCCAAAGCAGCCACCAAGAGGGTAACTGAGCAAACGAACGCAGAGATGAGGTTCAAACAAGTCTCAGCGTAGCTTCTAAGAACGTGAAGATCAGGGCTCTTGCTTATGCGCAAGCTTGTCTGTCACTTAAGAACTTGAAGCCTAATCCGGGTAACTGAGCAACACGAGCACCCAAAGAGCACCGTGGTGTCCCCTCTCTGAGGCCCGGCACCCCGGCTGAGGTCGAACATGCAGACGCCCACCTCTTTCTGCTTTGTGGAAGAAACAAGAAAAAGAGCATGGAGTAGAAGTGGAGCAGAACGGAATGGAAGTACGCAGTAGCAGTGAAGCAAACTATGGAGAAGAAGTGCAGAAAGGCGACGTAGAACGGAGTAGGCATGAGGGGAAGCAGAGATGGTGCTCGCCTCCCCTTCCAAAGCACGGTCCAGGTCCAGGTACTCGATGCCTCAGAGACACTCAACGTGAAAAGAACAACACACAATGAGCATGAACAACAACGAAGCCAAAAGCACATGTCTTTCCAAAGCATTTTCCCTGCTTGTGTTTCAACATTAGGGCGTTTCGCATGCTTCTCTTCAGGTGATCTTTGCTGCTTCCTTCCAAGGCACTCTTGTAGAGGAAGAGCCGGTTCGCGCCCTCACGGACCTGTGTCGGCGATATCGCCCGGAGGTACGCGAAGAGCTGCGCGGTGACCAGGGAGTCGAAGCCGGCCTGTGAAAGAGCGTGTCTTCGGGGATTTCTTCAAGCTGTCTACATTCAGAGGACCACTTTTTGGATGTTTTTGGGCCCTTCCTTATTCCCTCCGTCCGCCGGCCTCGTGCGCCAGCTCGTTCCGGTCGGCGGGGGCCCCGTACCGGCCTTGTTGTTGGATAGCAGGCGCCACAAAAAAGCTGTGTCTCGTTTCTATGGTTTTCTTTGGCCTTGTAGGGCTTCTGTCTGTCTTCTTTGTGTGTGTGCGTGCGTGCGCGCGCATGTGCACGTGTGCCTGTCTCCCCCCTTTGTGGGCTCGCGGCTGGCGGTCTCCCCCACGAGGCGGAACTTCAAATGCGGCACGTTGCCGTTGCCGGCCAACTCTTGGTGCCTCGCCTCGCTTTTTGGGGAAGGTGCTTTCATTTCTTTTGGGGGCAACAAGAGAGACGCAGACAAAATCAGAGAGAGAGAGAGAGACAGAGAGAGAGAGAGAGAGGACAAACAAGTAGTGTCAGTTCACAACCCCTGGCATCATCTCCGCGCCTTGGCGTCCTCTGCAAACTTTGTGAGGCCAAGACGTTTGAAGCCACCGAGGGCACCGTGAAGGTGAGCCGTGTCCACCACCTCCGGAAGTTGGTGTTGCCCTTTTATGCTTTAGAGACGTGCTTCGATTGAACTGTTTAGGGTGTTTATATGTGTTTCTGGCAGCTTGAATGGATTCAGCTTGGGGCTTGCGACCTCTCCCTCTTCGTGCCCGGCAAGTCAGGGGCACAGACGTTCCCTGCCCGCTTCTGCGGGACTTCATCCTGTTTCCATTTGTGTCCTTCCCTCCACTCCGCGGCGTGTTCGCCCACTTCAAACTTTAGCCTTGCAGAATCGCAAGTGTTTGCAAGCGTCTGGAACGCGGTGTTCACGTCTGCAAAAACGAACTCGCGAGAGCCAGAGAAATGGCCAAAAAGGCATTCCTCAATTCTTTGCTGGAGACACAGTCGCATTGGATGTTTGCCAACAGCATTGCAGTAACCACACACGTCCCTCTGTCTAGGTATGCCCTCTTCTTGGTACATGTCTTGGATCTCGGACTAGCTTTTGCCATACCATAGTTCCAGTTGTCCATGATCCCATGACCAATCATGACCCTGGGCAGCCGCTCCTTGGGCGTGCAGTGTCGGATGATCTGCGCCATCGCTCGTGGATCATTGCGCGGCAGCGGCCGACGCCTGAACCACTGCAGCGCGGTCACATGGTACACCGAAGCCACCCGCCTCCAGAAACAAATGCAGTCAAAATGTTGTGTTAAGCCGGCTGCTCGAAGGCCGCAAGCAGAAAGAAGAGGTCCAGTGGGCAGTGCACCACCTGTACGTCTCAGCTGCTGCCGCGATCTTCTTTAAGGAGTCCAAAGCTGGTCTTTTACCAAGTAGGGGCCCGGCGAAGGGTAGCTGCCGAGCACAGAGAGCTTTCCACAGCCGCAGGAGGCCAACCTCGGCTGCCAGCAGCCAAAAAGGGCTCCCCTTGAGAGGGGCACGCAAGAGAATATCTCAACGCCTCATGATTCCCGCAAAGAACGACCTCTACCCCATAAGGGGGACCTTGTCGTCCACCATGCCACGGGATCCGTAGTACTTCCTGTAGCGCCGCTCGTCCTGTGAGCCAAACGTGAATGAGAGGCAGGAAGACAAGCTCGGACATCATACCAACCCAAAGCCGGTCCATTTTGCAGAGGACGTTCCATGTGACTCAACATCTGATACGCACGGGGAACTTCGGAAAGACTGGGGGACCTCTCGGCTCATGTAGGGGATTCCGTCGCGAATCCACGTGTTGAAGTCCACGTTGTTCCGCGCGTTAAACTGCAGGGCAGAAGCCTGCGTCGCCGCAGGTCACAAGTACCCGATGCCCAGGTCCTACAGCTTTATTGCCTCATTGCATGCCTGCAGCATGCTCAAGCGGCACCTGACAGAAGAAGCCTTGGTCACGTCCAATTAGGTCGTTGCCAGCCTGCGAGCATGAGGATAGGAAAGCGAAGCAGGCAAGATCACGATTTCACGAATCGATTTGCCACATTGCCGCTTGGCGGCATAAGGAAATGCGAAGAGGTTGTAGCTTGCAAAGTTGAGGATGTCCTCCCGAGCACTCCGCTCCTGGCCTCACAAAGAGCACAGCTGCGGGCCCCCCGAGAGTGAGTGGCCCCCGGCTGTGCTCTCCGAGGATGTGCCATCTCTCCGAGAGAAAGCTCGTGCTCTCCCTGCGGGGAGAAATCTGAGCTGAGCTGAGAGCTGACCAGCGTCAAGCCCAGCTGGATCAGCGTGTACCTCTCAGCCATAAAGACGCCGTGGCCACAACCAAAGCAAGGCTTCCTGTCCCAATGGCTGTGCCACACATGTTATGTTTGCATGCAAGCGTCCGCTCGGCAATCCGGCAATGCCGGTCAAGGCGAGACAACGCCGAGTCATCGAAGGAATCGATCTCCCCCTCTGCAGAGGCAGCTGCAAATCCGAAAAGCTCTGCCACAGGGTGGAGTACAAGAGTTGCTCTGAAGCGTAGCTGCTTCCCTTAGAGATTCGGCGCAATCTTGGCCCAAGAACAGACAAACAGAAACACGAAGGTGGGTTGCCAGCAGTGGATAGCGGTTCTGGTCGAGTGGCCTGCCTACACTTCGCAAAACACCTTGCCTCGAGGTCGACGCCCGTGAGCTCTGTGTCGATTGCCACGAAGTCCGCGTTAGGCAGCCGGCTCTCAAAGTCCGACAGGACCTCCACCGAGCAAAAGGCATCTCTCCCACGGCATCTCTCTCTCCGCGTGCCTTTCGGAAGTTGTGCACGCGGCCTCAGAAGGCAAGGAAGGGTACGCTTTGGTTCTGTTGGGTCTTTGGGTTGTTGCGGAACTGTGTGGTGGTGTCAGAGGGCGCTTGAACTGTCGGAAGATGGTCTACGCGGCTACGCGCCTTCCATGCCCCCTCTGGACGGCCTTTCCTTTGGGCCTGCGGCACCATGCATTTTGACAATGCAAATGGCATTCAGAGCATTTGGGTGGGCGAGGCGGTGATGGGTCATGAGGGTTGTTACATCAAACTTGCTGCTGAAAATGCCTTCCTCACATGCGTCGCTGGGGCGTGGAAGCCAGGTGGTGCGCAGAAAAAAGTGAACGATGTTCTGTCATGTTCTGTCACATCTGCTATCTGCTATCGTCCTGCCACTATGTTGTGTGAGAGATGCGGCAGAATTGCCTTTGGCATGTTGCTCCGAATATGTACGCGCGCCACTTCACGGCAGCCTGCTTGAGCATTCGCTCTGTATGCAGCTCGCACCGTACGCAGGGCAGCGGGGAGCGAACCATGAGCATGGGCAGCACAGGCAGCACACGCTCCTTTTCTCAGGCTCAGAACTCTGTCAGCCCTTTGCCTTTGCGTACCTCTGCGCCACACGTCCTGGACTGCACTGCTCCAGGAGCGTGTCAAGAAGGGCGTGACAGACCCACGAGCACGAACCAAACGAGCGGAACAAAGGTGAAGAACCTGAAAGAAACCTCCATACCTGAGAAAACCTCTCCACAAAAAAGAGAGAGATCCAAGGGAGAGTCGCTGCTCTCTGGCCGTCCTGGCCATCTCGGCCAAGTTCTTGGCGAGGCTTTGTATCTCCTGCAGTGTGAGAAGCTGGCGCCGCCGACTGGCATAGTCCACGCTCTTGGCCCAGTCTTCCTCGATTCTTCTGCCATCTCTATTCCACTTTGCAGGAAACTGCTGAGCTGATTCGTGAGTTGTAGAGCAAACAGGGCTCACAGGCTCACAGCTTCAACTTGCGTTCTCTCTGTGCCTCAGGGGGGAGGTAAGTGGGAGAGCGACTTCGGCATCTTCAAAAACGTTCACCCTCACCGCAAGAAGAGCCCTCAAGTGCCTTATGCTTCATAGCCGCGCGCACTTTGAGCAAAGTATTCTCTTTTCGTGGAGGCTTTTTTGAAACCTTAAGTAACCCCCTCAAACACCCTTACGCGACTGAGCGAGGCTCGAATTCCGCAGTCTTCTGCTGGTCGACCACACGGTCTACAAGGCGCAGGCCCGCGGCGATCTCCTTGGCCTGGGCCCACGAGTGTTGCTATGAAAGTGTTCAGGGTACAAGGGCCGTGCACGGCCGGAAGAATCAGGCCATGATGGCATCTGCATGACCAGTGCCGCGGGCTGGCTGGTGGTGTCGGGACGGTACTCAGAAACTTTGCGGCATCCTGCAACAAGCTACAAGCGAGACCCACCCTCACACACACACACACACACACACACACACACACACACACACACACACACACACACACACACACACACACACACACACACATACATACATACATACATACATACATACATACATACATACATACACATACATACATACATACATACATACATACATACATACATACATACATACATACATACATACATACATACATACATACATACATACATACACACACACATACACACATACATACATACATGCATACATACATACATACACTCACTCACTCACTCACTCACTCACTCACACACACACACACAAAACCCACGTGCTTTATGACTTCACACGCAAGCAGCCCCAAGGTCCTTGGACAGCTTCAGCCGCTCGCGAGCAGATGTGGGGCGATAGCCACTCATCAGCCTCGGACCGTCAGTAAATCTCGCTGATAGAATGTACTCGCAGCTACTTGCAGCTGCACGCTACAGCCACACATGACAAGAACTGAAAAGACACTTTTCAGGCAAGATACAGCTGCTCGCGCGCCTGGGCACACCGTCGAAGTGCTCAAGGGGAGAGCTTGCAGCAGGACAGCGATACTCAGAAGGCATAGCCGGGATGGCCGCGTTAGCGTTTTTAGGAAGCCCGCCTTCAGGAAATGCTTCCGGGCTTGCAGCAGCACGGCGTAGTCCCGGCTAGGCAAGTGTTGGAGAGGCGGCGAGCGGCGGCCAGCCAGCCACTCGGACTTGTAATGTCGCCTAGGTTGAGGTCTGGAAGTAGGATGCTGCAGGTTGTCTAGGTGCAGAATCTGGGGTCCACAGCCCCCCAAAAAGCCTCAACAGGATTTTGCAGAGGTGCCACTCTGGAATGCCGAATGCCAGATCGTGCAAGCCGTTGGCAACGACCTTGCGAAGGAAATGAGGAGGGAGCAGGGAACTACAAATCCACAAGCCAAAGTGTGGCCAGTCTCTCCCCTGAGAACTGAGAACTTGACGTACTTCTGGCAAATATCCTTTGGCAGGCCCTCGTCTAGCTGCAGCGTCCTGCTGGTGACCAAATTCCCACGGGCTTGTTTTTTTTGTCAGTCGCATCTCCTCCCAGCATCCATGAAGGATGAAGACGTGCTCGAGTGGGCACGAAACCCTCCCAGCGGTAGTCTCGGAAGGAGATGCTGGGCCTTGCGGAGGCAAAGTTTAAATCACTCCACGCGCAACCCGGCACTGATCCACTGACCCCTATCGCTTTGGCCATCGATCGGGCTCAACCCGCGAAACTCACCTGCGCATCCCAAAGCTGCTGCGATGCCCAGCCCATGGCAACTCTCGCACGGGGGTAGGTCGCTTGGGAGGGGCGTTGCTGCTGAGATTTGGGCTTCCTATAGCCACGACAAGAACGACAATCAAGCTCTGAGTTCCCAGAGTCTTTGTATGTTTTGGCTCACTCATGAATACGAAATGCCAAGAACTCATGGGGCCAAAAGGCGAAGGCTTCAGGGGAGGACACATGCCTTCCATCAGAAGACACGCTGTCTAGAAACTCAGAAGGGCCATTTGATGTCATGGTGTCGAGACGGGTGTCCCCAATATTGGCCTCTTGAACTGTCAAGCCGGCTTGTCCTTGTTGTCAGCTTCTTCTGCAAGCTAAGGCGGAAGGGTTGGGTCTAACGGCAGATACTTCGAACCCCACAGCGCTGGGACTGCACCCCTCTTTCCCGCACACGGTCTCAAAGTCTCACCGCTGAAACCTCCAAGCAACGCCCAAGAAAGGGCGAGAGCAGAAACAGTGAATCTTCGCGTCCATCCTTCGAGCTCACGTCGCAATGCCGTTTGCGTCTCCGCATCGCTGGCTGCCCTGATGCTATCCTGGTGCTTCGGTCGAGGGGTCGTTCGTCGAGGCTTCTCATTGATATGCTTCATCAACTTCATTACTCACTTTTGGAGACCTCAGCAATCGCTTGCGCTGTCAACCAAGTCTGGAATCCAGGGGAGTCCAAAAGGAGCTCCCTCAAGGAGACCCTCGCAGCCGCTGAGGTGTAGCGGTAAAACCAAGAGTGTGGATCCCGAGTCTCGGCACGTTGGACAAGGTGCCGAGCCATGCGCAGCATCTGCAGCGGGGCATGCTCAAACCACACTGTGCTGAGGAACATGAGGCAGCGAAAACCTGCAGCAGCAAAGGCGGCGCTGAAGGCGATATGCACAGACTCACAGACTGCTGTGAAAATCCAGGCGCACGAATCTGAAGAGACTTCAGCAGGTGCACCCAAGCCGCAGTCTCGGCGATCGAGCATGGTGGCATCAAGCTCGAGAGATGTCGGCGCCTGGGCCAGGTCGTTCATGGCGTCCCTGACCTGCCACCACCGCTGCCAGCGGCGCGTATAAAGGTCGTTGCCTGACAGATTCGGCCAGCGAACGAGCTCACGAAGACAAGACAACCGATCCAGCCTGCGCAGACGACCACTAACGCACCACGCCCCGCGGCTGGTCGGAGGGCGACGGCCCCCAAGCCGTCCGCCATGCCCCTCAGCCCCTTGCCCCAGAACGGCTCGACGTGGGCGGGACCCAGCGTCGCCCGCGCGACGCTGCCCTGATAGTCCTGCCAGGCGACTTCATCTGACAACCCTACACGTGAATTCGCAATTGAGAGGTCCTTCCAGCCGTTCTCCGAGTAGCAGAGGCACGAATCGGACGTGATGACGGCGGCATCCTGTGGAAGAAGAAGAGAGGGGAGAAAAAAAAAAACGTCGGTCCTCCAGATAAGGGGCCAGATGTGCGTACAGGTTGGGGAGGGACCGGGAGTTGAGGTGGTAGCCATCGCCATAGTGCGATGAACCTAAACAAGATGCGGCTGCTACGGACACACTCCGAACCCACGCGAAGCCGGGCCTGTGCTCTGGCACTCTTCCAGCAAGTCCGCTGCCGGCTCCACACGCACCGATCCGGCACGAATCACCTGACCAGGGAGATGCACGACGCTGTCACGACGAAGCCGAACGGTGCCCCGCCGACCTCATAGATGGAGGCCATGGCGACGAACGAAGCAAAGGCGAATGCAAACCAGGCTACAGTTCGAACCACTCTAGCATCACGAAAGGTCAGACCCTCGCAGATCAAACTCAGACTGCTCCTGCACTCCTACACACGTTCAATGCCCGAAATCCAATCCCTCGTCCTCCAGCGGCGTTAAGGTTCGGGCTCGGGAGGGCGATAAACCGAGGGCTAAATCGGAACCTTGATTTCGATTGCGACCGAGGATCTGAAGAAAAAGGAGCCCGGCGACTGTCTCATATACGGCACTGGCACGGCGTCAGCGAGAAGTGATTGCCACGTCAGTTGACGAAGCGCACACCTCAGGGGGGTGGTGATTGCCACGTCAGTAACGCAGCGCACACCGAAGAAAGTGAAGCGATTGCCACGTCAGTAACGCAGCGCACGCTGAAGAAAAAATTTGCCGTGTCGCGCAAAGCGCGGCCTGATGAGGTGACAGCTGAGCTGACACGAGTCGCGTTTACTAGGAGCCTGAAGGCGGGTCTCATCTACGATCTAGCCGATGGCCTCAAATGAGAATCCAATTTGAGCTCTGAAAACGAGGCTGAGGTCCAAATGAAGCCTTCAGTTTCAGACCTGAAATCAGGCTGCTTTCAGCTTGGCTGGGAGTCCCGAAATAGGAACCTTTTCAGTCATCTCTAAACACGACGGAGCCGAGCCCCTCAGAACTCGCCGCCTGCCTTCCCAGACGAAACCAATCGGTGAAGTCGATGCTCTCCTAGTAGCACGAAGCGTTCGGATTCAGAGCTGAGGAAGACGCCCGCCCCCGTTGAGCACACGCGATTAATGCGAGGAAGTCGGCCTGTCTCTGGGGTTAGGAAAGGGGGTCTTAAAGAAGAGCCGCCCTTTCTTGCAGGTAGAGATTGATCTGGGGTCAGATCACGGACGCGATCTGACGGCCGTGCGCGTCAGGTTGCTGGTGCACCGCCGCTGCATCTGCCAGGAGGGCATCTTTCCTCCAAAAGCAGGGTGTCAAGCGGGGATGGAAAACTGCCCGAAGCGGGCCTTCCAAAATCCACGACATCCATGAAGTGTTTCACCAAATCCTTGCAGAAGCAGCTACGCAGCACTGACGGGTTTGATCCCTGCAGCCTGAAGCTGCGATGCAAAAAGCCGTGCTGCACGACGGACAACGTAACTACGCCATCCACGGGAATCAAGGAATCAAGAACATTCAAGAACTCCTTCGGCCGCACAAATATCCGTGAGGCCAAACGGGTCTTGCAGACCTCGAAAGCCTCAAGACACACATGCCCGGGGCCCCCGGAGCGGTTTGAGGCAGTGCGCAGTCACTCACACTGTCACAGAGCACTGAGAGGCGAGCAGGTAAGAATTTCAGGACCTGCGGCTTCATTTGCCTGAGCGTGGCACAGGTCTCCAGCAAGTCATGTATAGCGGCTATGAGCGGCGCAACGCAAGGTCTAGGCCAGCTTTCTCCCTTGGACCCTGGATCCACTGTGTCGGCTGCCGCTTTTGATGCGCGCCGTTTGTCGTGCGCATTCCGGAAAGTCAAGCTATGTGCAGCACAGGTTGCGAGGACAAGCCCACCCATTGAAGCGGAGCAGAACACGCCAGCACCTGTTTTGAATGCGCCAGCTGCAAGACGCGGCAGCAAACATGTGCAGAACCGGCCAACCTGGTCTTGGACCTGCTCCTGGCGCGAGCATCGCGAGCCTTGGGCCTGACAAAACTGCAGTCTAGGACTTTTTTGCACACGATCACTCAAAGGCTCTTGGCTTGCAGAACCTCCAGGGCGGCTGGCGGCCCATGAGGTTCACAGCTGTCTTCCAAGTGCGCCTACACATCACACTTTTGCAGCCCTCTCCTGAAACGCCTGTCTGCAGCCTCCCTCGATTTACAAGCTCTGCAGCGCCTAAACCCACACACATCTGCGCCTGCGCGACCTGAGATGCGTCCTGAGTTTCGAAACAAACTTGAAGTTCAAGGTATGGATGCCAAAAGGTGATGCGCCTCGATCCATGCAAGGCTTGTCCCTGCTGCCTTTAACATGCACACTGAGACTCCAGGGCAACCAGCTCGCCAACAACTCGAACAAGCTTGCTGAAGGGGACGGGCCCTCCACAGACATTGTCTGGAGATTGCCACCGCTGCATTCTTCCCCAACCCTTTGCCTCAGCTTCCTGCACATTTGCACGGCCCGGTGACTCATAGCCCGTCACCTGACAACTGGACTTTCGAAGGCTTCTTCACTTCACTTACTTTCCTAGGGAAACGTGGGGAAAAGTGGGGAAGTCCGGGTCTTTGCCCTACAGTGCCTGAGCTTTGCGCTATAAGCCTGCTGCTAGCTAGTTCTTTGGAGTGTTGAGTTCGGGTTCAGCAAGTGGCAGCGATTTTACGAACAGCGTTGCTACCTGCATGCCGTTGCGCGATGTCCCTAACCGATGTCGACCAAGCATGTGCAAACGCACGGGCCGGTGGCCTGCTCAACATCATCAGCCGCTCTATTGACCTGTGGCAATCGAATTTCGTCCACCACCCGCAGGCCAAACAATCTCTGTTTTCAAGAATTGCCACAGGTCCTTCTGAGTTTTGTGCCTCCGACACACTGTTCAAGCACAAACCTCGGAAGGCGATGCAAGAAGCCAAGAAAAACACGGACCCCCACGAATCCTAAGGTTTCGACTGGTGACATGCACCTTCTCGCCAGTCTCAGTCTCGGTCTCACCAAGAGCACGATGGGACATTGGAATTCACGATCTGTTGTTTGGCAGGACAGCCTGAGAATGCGTGCCCCAACGACAACGCCTACAAAGAAAAACAAAAGATCACTCACGCACCAGATGGCGGATAGTCAGAAAGAAGGATTGCAAACAAGCGCAATGGTGCTGCAGTTCGAGGCAGAGGCCGCTTCTTGCACGTTGAGAGCAGCTGCAACTGCCTGTCGACGCATGCCCTGGTTAACCCATCTTGCCTGCGCTCTCCGTCGTTCTTACAATGAGACCCTGCACTGGCTGAATAAGGAGCCTCTTTGACATCGCGCAGAAGATCTTCGCGAAAGGTCTTCCATTCCTGGCTTTCGTACATGCGAAAAACAGCGTCCTGTAGTATATGAGCAGTACATAAACTGCTTTGAAATCGGGGCAAGGTCCTCCAGGAGTTCATCCTTCACGGCTTGCGTTGCCTCAGAGTGCTCGGCATTTGCCTCCGCTCTCCGGAAGCAGAGAAGAACGCGGGCAGCGTCAGGCGCAAGAAAGAACATACCCTCCTCGACCTATTCTGATCCGAGGTCGGCACCGTTCTTGTCAGCATCTCCGCCACAGGCACGCTGCTTGCAGCGAATGGCACATCCTTCAGCACACAAGAGTGGCAGCATAAAGGTGGTAGGTAGGTGACGGATCTGGTTGTACACAAAAGCTTCCTGCGAACAGATGACACTGGAATCGACTGCACGCAGACACGAGGACAGATATGCCCACATAGTTGCACACATGAATCTCCACATGCAAAGCCGCCTGGACTCCGCTCATGAGCTCCAACTTTGCGCAAGAATGCACAAGTGCTAGCTGCGGCGCAATGTTCAACCTCTGGCAAACTCTGAGCCCATTCAGACCAAACCGGCATGCAATGTTGCGGGTGATTCCGCAGTCTTTGCGGGGGATCTGTGATGATGCCTGTGTGCCTCTCTTGAGTAGTTGACACACGGTGCCGATTTGATCACGGTCGCCTACAACAATCCTGACCTTCTTCCTGAAGATGTTGGTAAAAATGCGATGAGCTTTTTGAAGAAGAAGAAGAAGCAGAAGCTGTTTGAGCTCCGGATCATATTTGTGACGGAGATACTGTAAAGAAGACGCCCTGCAGCCCGAAGTTAAGGTGGATGTCTCACCACTCAGCTCCCAGGATGCATCGATTTTGCAGCTGGCGCGGCACTTCTTTGAATTAACTGAACGCCAGAACACAGTTTATACGGTTTGGGCACTCAGCGGACACATGAGCTCACGAACAGTTCGGGCGATGACACAGTTGAGGTTTCTTGTCAAGTACCTTCTTGGGGCACGGGGCAATGCCATCAGGACTGCTAAGTCAATACCAGGACAAGGCGTTCTGGGAGCCTACGAAGAGTCAGTTGCTTTTGTATCCATGTCTGTCGACTGGAGCGAAGGGAACCAGGAAATCAACTTCCTGAAGCATGGAACATTTTGAAGGACTGCATGTGGAAAGATTCGACATCTTTCAGCTTGTGGGAGAAGATTGGCACGGGGATGATTGACTTGCGAGTTTCTCGGTATAAGCTACCAGCTCCGCAGACCTCAACACACACAGCAAATGAGCCAAAATAGGATTGGTGGCGTTGGGCGAATCGTGGGCCAAGATCGTGCGATGAGTTCGAGATACAGCTACTTCTGAGGGAGCCGCATTCGCAGCGTATATGTCATGTCGACATTGGCAAGAAGTTCCACAAGCTTGCTCGAAACTTTGTAGTGCAAACTAAGTTCAAGAGGTGAGCCGACAGGCTCTCTGTCGCGGTGCATTGCGCAAAATATGCAAAGCTTCACGCGCGCGTTTACGAGCCGCCGGGCGATTGACCGGACCCGAGAGCACTGCGAGATGTCGAGCCATTTGGTTGAGTTTACATGCAAAATGCTAAATGCTCTTGCACAAACTTTGTGCTCCGGCACTACTGCGCACAAGCGATACACGAAAGGCGCTGTGACAAGATTGAGCACATTTGCATGCACCCCAGACCCAGAAAGGTCGGTCCGGGTGCCTCTTCTGAGAATCTATCAGCATAAGCACACTGCAAAAACCCTGGAAGATCGCCAAGCAAAACCTTCGGACCTTTTCGCTGGTTCCGACTGCTGCTGCTGCTGCTGCTGCTGCTGCTGCACGCTGGGATTCTTGGACTCCAGAAGGCGGACACCACATGAAGTGGTCAAAGGAACGCCTGGGTGAAAAGATGGACAAGCACCACTGCGATGATCAGCGTATCAAAGTTGACGAATACAGTGACCGTCCCAGCCTGCCTGAAGGCCTTGAAAGCTGGGTTGGAGATTCGCTTGCCAATCCACATGCCACTGAATACCAGGTGCGCCATTCTGCCTCCGAGCCGCCAGTACGGGGGCTCGAGGCGCTTCTCTTCCACGCTTCCATCCAGCCTCTTGTCCTCCAAGTTGCCCTTCCCAGTCCACATGCCGTGGTCAACCCAGTCGCGCAGGTTATTGTCCTCGGTATCCATATTTGCCTTGCGTGCCAAATGCTCCCGATGGTCCTTCAGATTGACTTTCTGGCCATCAATCTCCACATTAGCGGTGCTGTCAGGCTGTAGGATCAGCGTGTGCCTTTGCGGGGATGTTACACATGCTGTAGCGAACTTACAACAGAAGCTGCTTCACAGTGTCACGTACACATCTCTACAACGCCGCAGCCTCACGCAGAAGCACATAGGTCGGATCAGGGTGTCTTGCTCAACGGCAAGTTCGGACTTACCCAGAATGCCTTTCAAGCCGGAGATGGCGCGCGTGCGCTTGGTGTACGTGCATTTGTCCGAGCCCGGCTTGGGATCACCCAACGCTTTGGGGTCGCTCAGCTCCAGAGTGCCTGCGACAAGTCAACATGGCACGTCGCAAGGCACGCTTGTCCCGACCGGCCTCCCAGTGCAAGAGCTGAACAGCCAGCCGAAGAGACTTCGGTTGGCCGCTTCCTGCTGAATAACATGACGCGACCAAAACATGACAACGTTGTCTGATCTGCATTGCAAGGTCTGTCTCATGATCACAGAAAAACAACTGAAGTTGTTCTATGCCATTCTATATCCTTGTTCCACGCATGCCAAGTAGGACCCTTGCGCGTCAGCCGTGCGCAAGTAGGAGACCTGCCCGGTGCGTGGCGGACATAAGTCGACGTGTGCGATATCTTAGACATCAGCACGGCCTCGCGCGTGTCGAGCCAAATGATGTAGGGCATGGGTGACAGCAGGGGACTTTAGGTCTTGAAACAATCAATGTTGAACCAATCAATTGCTGCGACGAAGCAGGTTTCAAGGCTCCGTTTTTTGTTGGGGCGGCAACCCTCGAAGCGTGTTAGATCCTTTTCTGGTGACCGGCTTACGCGGCGCCGCTGCGGTCTCTCAGAAGCGGTAAACCTCCCCGAGGATGACCTGGGCTCGTGCTTGTTTTTGTTGCACGGGCATGGTTTGCAGCGACGGCTGTCTGGCCTGGTCGCGCTCGGACGGCAGGTCCTGTGCAACGGTTATCAACAGTACACAGTTGCATCATATAGTTGTAGTGTTGTAACACGCATGTCTCCTCCTCCACGCGGACGAACTGGCGATGTGCCCTGTCAGCCAACCGCACCACGGCAGGACCTGTCGGGACTTCAGAGTTTGGGCTCGAGGGAGTTATCCTGCCTCTCCCGGTCTGGCCTCCCGCCATCCCTTCGTGGGAACGGGTTCTGGCGCTGGCTCGGGCGTTGCCTGGCTCCGCGTGTTTTGGCCAATGGGCTACACTGCAGTGACGCGCTGCGGCCTTCAGGTCTTCCTTCGGGCTCGGTTCCGCTTCGGGCTCGCGCTGAACCTTGCAGGTTATGCAGGTTGCGCAACAACACAATTTTGTTACTTGAACGATTCCTGCCTGGGACATCTTGAACAAAAACGGGGGGCGGTAGGGGACAGTGGTAGGGGGCTGCAGGTCTTGACCCAGTCAATTGTTGCGACGAAGCATGTTTCTCAAGGTTGCGCTAAATCTTCTGAGCACCGAATGAAAGGTCTCCATTACCAATCCCGGACAATCCCTTCTCCTCCCCACTGTCTTCTGAGACCTACGATTGCTCCGATTTTCGTCGGTGCGCTTCCAAGAGAAAACCCATGAGAGCAACTCTCCGGGGCATGCGCTGGGCGGGCTCACGGGCGCAGCATTGCGGGAGCGCGCCTACGCACTTCGGCGATTCTCCGGGTGTTTTCGGGGAACAACTACAGCACAAGCTGGCGCGCAACGATGAAGCTCCGAGTTTCCAAGCACCCCCTTGTTGGAATGGGCCGAAGAAGCACCGACATCTGGCGACATCTGGCGACATCCTTTGCTCGGATTCGTGCCTCCCAGAAGCGGCGCCGCTCAGAGAACACCTCTCAAGAAGGCTTCAAGAAGGTCGGGCTGCTCTTGCAACAGTGTGGTATAAAGGAGGTACATCCGAGAATCTGAATATCCATGTCTTGGGCCGCAGCCCTACAGCCCCAAAGCGAACGAAGCCTAAGCTACGAAGTTCCAAGTGCGCACGCGGCAGCCTGCAACGTTGGATCCACGGACATGATGGTGCACATAGGGCAGCGTATTTAAGGTCAAGAGGATTGTGAGCGCGGAAGCCAAATGCCTGCTTTTGTCCGACGATTTCTTCTGCTCCAAAACATTCTTTCTGGGCTCTCCAATACAAGGGGGCATCCAGCATATCAGCATGACCTTACAACGTAGAACGAGAGCCCCGGAACCTTTGCAGAACCCAGAGCAAAGATTGGGCAACGAAGCACATGTGACAACACAGGATTCTGGTCAACCCGGCTTCTGCTCCCGTTTTGCAATCTCGCATTGGAATCGGGCTCCAGACGAAAGAGTGCGATTTCCGCACACAGGGCAAAAAGCAGAGCTGGTATCTGGTGGCCTGCTGCTGCTTATCACTCATAGGCAGATTCCCAGCATAGGACAACACTACATAACTTAGTAAAGTAGACCACACAGTGTTTGATAGGAGGAGTGGAATAGAGCACAATCCTTCTTAGTGTGGATTTGTACGATGCAGTGCATCGCGCATCGTGTACTGGACTGTACCGCGAATGTCCCCGCATATCGCACATCGGGCATCGTCACGTATGTACAGTAGTGGTTGCGTACCACATCGCGCAGCAAAGTACAGAAGCCTAGCATCGTAAAGTACAATTTATGATGTTCTACCATGCGAAAATGAAAAATACAGCGCAACATGGCATACTCTAGTATCGTTAGTATGCTTCACTGTAGTGCAGCGCAGCATAGTGCAGTGCCACAGAGTACAGGTGCAGCATGGCACCGTGTGTTGCGATAGTTAAGAGCCAGTTAGTCTTGCAACATGGAGGGCTGCGAGTCAGCCCACAAGCCCTTTCAATCACAGATATGGCTTCTTCCCGACCCCCCTCGGACTTCCAAGAAGCGAGGGTTCTTGGCCGGGTTTGGGGCTGTGCGGTAGTCGCAACGTCTGATGCATGTTGCCGTCCCATGGCTGTCTCCTGCTGACTTCAGGGCTGAGCCTGTTCCTTGTTCGGGTAGGCCATTGGTGTGCCGGCTCGATGTGAAGAAGCTGCTTCAGAGAGCTCTCAGAGGTCTCACAGGCTAGAGCGGCTAGAGGGACCATTGACGGGCTCTCTGAACGCTTCGATCGGATCCCACACACAGGCTCTCTTTTTCTTGTTCACTTCGTGCACAGGAGGACGGTGATCAGCTTGTAGTACAAGTCGCATGTGTATCCTTCGATGTGCTCACTCTCCACGGTCCGAAACGTGGATCCCAAGACATCGGAGATACCGGAGCCAGTGCCATCATTGCTGATGACCAGGTACTTCCCGCCATGCTTCCTCGGGTGAGGGGGTTGCAGTGGTATAGCAGTCGGATGCATCAGGCAAGACAGAGCTTGAATCCATTCTCAGCTCTTGCAAGAAAAAATCTGAAGTCTCAACGCTTCAACGAAAAACCTTGAAAGACCTTTGAGTTTAAGTTTCGAAGTCCAAACAACACGCTATACTCAAAGGCCCCTTCGCTTTGGTGCTGAGACGCAGGGCCCGGTGGATCTCCGTGGCCATGGCACAGCCTCGCTGGCGCATCGCCTCCGATCCCGCCTCGAAGAGGGAGTCCAGGGCGCCCTCCCGAAAGGTCAAAGTTTGGACAAAGAAATCTCAAGAAAAGGAGGGAGAAACGTCGGAACCAGCTTTGTAACGGCAAAGCCGGGGTAAACACGAGGAGGGCCCCAATGGGCTGCCCTTCCGCGTCAGTCCCCCACGCCTTGTCGATGCAGGCGTCGAACTCGTTCTCACCAAGGGCGCCAGGCTCCGCACAGTCCAGGCACAACCACGTGAGTTCCGGCTCTTGCTGGCGCATCATGTCGATGACCATGGAGCTGTAGTCCTCATCTCAACACCCTCCGGCTTTCCGGAACATCATGACCAACTACCGCTCTCAATTCATCTAGTTTTCTCAACGCCTCAGCTCAACTCATCAACTACTCTACACACTGAAACCTGAGCTGTAGTCCACGTTGACGACCTGAGCTCGTGCTGTGCGTCTCAGGATCACTGTTGCAACTTGCAACGCTGGCGACGCACACAGAGAACGCTTGTCATATGTGTCTGTCTCATATATGCATGCAGGCAACATTCTTGAAGCCGGCATCCACCAGCTTTCTTCCCAGGCGACTGTTGCCACAGCCCACGTGCAGTACTTTGCTGCTCTGGCTGTCTTCAAGAAGCCTGGTCACGAACCTCAGAAACCCCCGGTGCCTCGACCTTGCAGCACCCTTAACCTCCTGTACACCCCTCTACACAATGATGCAATGAAAAGTGTTTCGAATGCTGGGGCCGCGGCGGCCAGACTGCTTCGCAGGTTTGGTTCCATTCCTGAGTTCAAGGGAAGATAGCGTCCCCGAATTGCACCCAAACTGCGCCAAAAGGCTCTCCATCATGTGAGACGCTTGGAACGATACTCTTCGCCTCAGCAGTGTCTTCGGGCTTCGGCGGCTTCGGCCGGGGAGCGTAGGTGGTGCCGTAGCGCCCCGAAGCGTACGCTGCGTCCCAGTACTCGCGGCGGCCAAGCCAGGTGCGCCCGCCGCATCGCAGAGCAAAGCGCCGCCTCCGAGGGAAACACGAGAAACACCTCAGAAACACCTCACGACCCCCCTCATACCATATATGGTAGTAGCAAGACGATACGAGGCGTGCAGTGCACACTGACATTGAAGTCTCGGCCAGAAGTCCACGAAGCCCTCGCTTGATTCGAGTGTGCTTGTACATACATGTATATATATATATATGTATGGATGACATGGCGCAGGTGTTCTGACGTTCGTTTGCCCCACCAATGACATCTCATTTCAGAGCTTCATACTGAAGGTGTGCCACGCCCCTCCAGACTCAGCATGTATGCAGACTCATCATGTTTGACGCGCCCATGGAAAAATCAACCCTTTTCGACCACAGCGGCCTCCTTGCCAATGCTAACCCAAGAATACGTGAAAGAGGAGTCCTCCCGACAATCCTGATGCATGTCGTGTGCGCCCAGACACACCCTGGCACGCAGAAAGATCCCCGACCTCAAGCCGGCCACGAGTCGGTCCACCCCAAGGCAAACGCCTCCAAGACAGTCCAGGACCATTGCTTCAGTCTTCAGGCTGTGCGAGAACTATCTTGCTGCGTGTTGCGCGTTTCATCTAGCTTCACCCCCTGTCGCGACCGCACATCTCCATATCTCCATGTCTTGGACGGAGCACCCTGATTGGCCTTCGTGAAGCCATCACAAGGGTCCTCCCGAGTATTGACCGTACAAGCTTACTTCAAAGACTCAACTGCACCAAACAGCTACAGCTAGACTACCACGTATCACCTCCATGTGCTTGAGCAGCTTCGTGCAAGGGCGCTTCAGGGAGAGGAACGTAGCCTAACGTAGCCCTGAGAAGTGGCACGAAAAGCAGCACCGCGTTTCAGGCCCCCGCCGTGCCCGGGTTTAAGGGCAGCTTAAGAGCCCCCCCCTGACACCTTCTTTTGACTTTTTAAGCGTTGTCTCTTAAGCTCAGCTGTCTTGCGACAGCCTTCCACGCTATGTGAGATGGTGTGAGACGCACCGTTGGAGGCGGGATGCTACTCGATGTGTTCCAGACCAGGGGGCTCCTCATTCCATGGGCCCTTCTGGGCATCCTGCATGCGAGACTTTGGCTGCATGCGAGACTTTGCGAAGCTTCCAGTTGAGTGCCCTTTAGACACGAAAAGACTGTGCCGTCCTGAGCGTGCAGCCTCGACATGTCAAAGAACCTCGCGAGAGTGCCGAATGCCCCCGCCACACGCAAACAGCAAACTTAGTAAACAGTTGTAAAACGAGAAAGAGCCTTGCCTGTCTGTCCGGCTACTTCCATCTACCCTTGTTGTTCGACACTTCTCGGGTGCATGTTCTCGCGTTGATATGCCGTGGCTTCCGTTCAAGCAAGCCAGAAATCACTACTTCCTGACAACTTAGCTCATGGAGAACCTGTGGCCCCCTACGTGAGAAAGTACATGCACACTGAAATTGCATCTCAGTCTGCGGACTTCTCCCCTTTCCGGCCGATTTGATGCGGATCCGATCTGGGGAAGTTCGGAAAGCCTCTCCTGAAGGATGGCATTCAGAGATTTCGGAACTAGCTGACAGACAGAGAAAGAGAGAGAGAGAGAGAGAGACAGAGAGAGCGAGGGAGGGAGGGAGGGATCCAGTCTCTCCCGACTGCCAAAAGCCAGTTAAATCTCCTCGTGAGCCAGTAGGGCCGGGTGTACTTCACCTTTTCCAACTGCCCCGCCCCAGACTTCTGTCATAGAAGAGTCCAATTGTTGCAGACATGTGCGCCTCGTGGTAGGGATGGTTGCAAAGCCACCTGGCACACTCAAAGGAAAGCAAAGGAAAGAAGCAGAACTTCTTCAAGAGGTCAACACGAGGCTCTGACTTGTCCGGCCCCATGAACTGATACTTCCAGATGTTCACCTTCTTGGAGCGCAGCCGGTTACACCATCCTCAATTGAGAGAAAGAGACTCGAGAATCATAACGAAAGGACGTCGCAATGTCAGACACCTTTCGACACATCTCGAACAACATTGAGCTAAGTTTCCCATCGGCCGTCGGTTCATGCCTGCAAGACAGGATACCATGAAGTACAAGCTCCCCCGGACCAGCGCACGCAAGCGCACGCAGTGCCTGGCGACGACTTTGTGGCCGGCCGAAATGCGAGCGCGGCAGCGACTTTACACTCTGAAAACTACAGCGCCTGTTTGGGGTGAGGTGAGGGCAAGTGCCATTCTTGTCCATGCATGTTGGCTTTTGATTTTGCCGATCTCGTCAGTTCGTGCTGACTTTGCCGATTCATAGAACCTTGAAGCCGATACTGCCGACAGCAAGAACTCGCAAGCACCCGCAAGCGTGCTTTGACTTGGAACCTACATTCTGCGAAAACAACATGAACAGGAGCCGAAGGGACGTTTTTGCCCTCGCCCGTTTCCCGAGTCGCATCTAGCTTTGCACAGCTTTGCATGAGTCGTGCGATCACACGTTCTGGGCAATGCCTCCGTCCACGGAGACTGCAACCTGAAACGCGAGTCAAGATCCGTAAGCCGGCAAACATCCCGTAAACGTCCGTAAACGTCCGTAAACGTCCGCAAACCCTGCAACGAAGCGGTTCGAACACACACTCCACAACAGGGCGCCTCCCTCAATTTCCGGCTTGGGCTCCCCCTGCCACCTCCGAGACTTGCTTCTTCACCCGCCTTGCACAGGAACCGCATGCGCCACAAGCGTCTAAGGCATCTCAGGATCCACCAAAACAACAACTTTTAGGGCGCCTGAGATACTCAGCCTTGTCGGTGGAAAATAGCCGGTAGGGCTCCTCCTGAGAAGGCAGTCTCGCAGCGTGGGCTCAGCCTATCATTCTGCCTGAATGTAGTACCCTGCTCCACTCCTCTACTCAGTACTCTGGAGCGTTTCTCCCGTCTACTCAGAGCCTACTTTACTCATTGCTCCACTCCCATAGTCGCCCTTTTTCCTGCGCTGGCGACGCCGCGTTCGGATTGTCCAGGAGGTCCTCTCAGAGCACTGCAACGACATGAAGAAATAATTTCTGCCTTCAGCGCGCTGTCTTACACTGTCGCGGGCACCTGAATGCCTAGCAGGATCTGGCGAATCGTGATGGCTGGCTTCCAGTCCTGCGCGAAGCGAGCATGAGTCGCATGAGAAGTGTGAAGGGAAGCTCAGAGCGGGTGCCAGGTGCGGTCCTCGTCCTCGTTTAGGATACTAAGACAAACAGTTCCGGAAGGGTATACGTTCGGGTGGAACAGCGGCTTGCCGTGCACCTGGCCGGAAGGAGTGGTAGGAGTGGCTTGAGTTGAGGTTCATGGACCTTGTCCTTTGAATGCGCCGGCGACACGTGCGCAAACTTGCACTTAGGCGGCTTGGACGGATAGTCCTCTGTGAACTCCATGGTGAGGGCGTAGGTTGCACCCTCACAGCAGGAGAAGCCGGAGAAGCTCAGAAGTCGCATAAGGAACACATGCTTCCACACAAGCACCAGCCCAAAGGCCTCCCATGGGCCTTTGGCCCTTCCAGGAATTCCACAGTTCCACTTGAAGACCTCTCAGATACACAACTTGCTGGCCGCGGTCAGCTGACTCAGCTTCACAATTATCGACAAGGGGCGTTCTGTCCCTTTCCGTCTTCGTTAGGCGCATACCTGAGACAGCACACTCCGAAGAATGTGACTCCCAGCGCTACCGGTGCTAGCAGGACTACCAAACTCATCCCGAAGGCGCACTTTGCGTAGAATCCAAAAGGATGGTCTTTTTTGAAAGCTGCCCGCTCCTGAGAACGCCGCTGAGAACTCAAGTGCGATTACAGCACAAGCACTTCAGAGCAATGGTGGCATCGGGGGGGGGGGGGGCGGGGCGTGGGTCTCTGCGCTGCCTGCGCGAGTCTCTTTGATGCAAAGCTGGCCATGTCTGCGGCGACGCCTCTTCTCTTTGAAGGGCTTCAAGCCTCGGGGGAGCAGCAAGTGTCGCAAAGCCCTGGCCACACAGCCTGCTGAGCTCGCGGCACCTGCACCGCAGACCTCTGCCCCCCCAAAACCAGGTACTGGAAGCGTGAGCAGCAATTGCAAGGGGACAGGCTCGTCACAGGCTCGTCACATTCTTCACTCGAAGCGCAGTACGGCAAACACACAACTCACTGATTGAGAAAAGCACATAAGACATTGTAAGCCCGTCTGCACATACCATGCACTTTTTATCCTGCTGGAAGCACACTGCAGCAATGCTTCTAGACACTGCCGCCTCTGGGCTCAAAGCTAAAGATGTGAAACAGGGCCAGGCCAGCCTAGCTCGTGGGAGTGGGCGCAATGCCCTCCACAACAATTTTCGTGTACCTGGAGCCAGACTGCCGGCAGTGGACGTATGGAGGTCCGCTTCGGGAAGTTCGGGGCGTGACGCGGCAGCGAAGTCTCCTCCATCATGGAGGGCTGGCTTGTCGATGAATTTACGCACGAACAAGAAGTCCTGAGCATCAGGAACGACGCTCAAGTCTGGCCGCTCGACCGTCATAATCCGTCATAGCCAGCCAAGCGGCAGAATTCCGAATGGCTTGGATGCCCTTGGTGGAGATGGTGTCCCACCAACCAGGCCTGCGCAAAACCGAAAAGGGAAGAAGGGGGGGGGGGGGCATGTTCCCACTAAAGAACCACAGACACCGAGGCGCCGGCCGAGCCCAGTTGCCACCATGAGGCACTGAAGGCGGGTCCAGAGACCTAGCCCCCCCGACAGAGCACAATCCACCGAGCGGCAAGAGCTGCCCCCCCTCGAATAGAAAAGATCAGCCCAACTTTGGGAGCTCTCGTTCATACATTGCACTATTCTCCCTCTACAGAAAGGACACTCTCTGCACAGACTCTTGCAATCGCTGGCACACCCTCGAGACCACAATCATGCTACGAGCACAACATCAAGTTCTGCTGCTCATTCCTGCCGAGGCTGTGCATATACCTCGGTGCCAAAGCGTGTGCGGGCATCCTCGATTCGCAAACTTCGAACTCAGGAGCAGACTTTGCCCAGATGACAAAGGTGTCGCACTTGCCCTGAGAGGGTGCTACAATGGCACGCCACGGCCCAGCGCAGAAGCTGGAAGAGAACGGTACAAGTAGCAGACCTGCCAGCCCGCCGTCTTGTCAATGCGCAGAGGTGAGCCCGTGAACCTGGTCGGCAGGGGCTTAAAACACACGGAGCCAGCAAAAGCATGCAAAAGCCTTATGCCAAGCTCCGGGCTCCGGGAGGTCAATGGATTGGTCACCTTCGGCATGGACTTTCTTCAGTGTCCCGTACCTCAAAGCCAAGGTCCCTGAAGGTCTCTTAAGTCAGCCGCCTGCTTTCCTGTCTGGGGCTGCGACAGAGCAGTTACATACCAGAACTCATCCAGACCTCCAGAACAGCGTCCTCCCTTGACAACTACCAAACCAACAATGCAAGAAGCTGGCATCCCCAATTGCGATTGTCTGCGAAGTTGTTGTCCAGCATGTTGTTCCACCTCAGACAGTCTTCACCAAAATCGACACCTGTTGATGTCGCACAAGTGACTGGTTGCAAACGTTTCGTTGCAACATCTGTGGGGACGGCCCAAGCTGATTCATCTTGAAGTACGTCATGAAGTTGTGCATGACACCCTTTTGCCACATGTCCTTAGGCTCTGGTCTTGATGTCTGAAGGGGTATGAAGGCAAGCGAAGGCTCCGGAAATGAAGCCGAGCCACCGAGGCACGCTCGGCATGCGCACGGGAAAGGGTGATCCACTGATGCACCTTGACGGCGACCTGGCAGGTGCGCTCAGCGCTCATTTGCCACTCCGCGTCGAAAGAGGCGCCTCGAGGCCCTCCCCATCTCCATTTGGGAGGTCTGCCCATTCTCCTGGCGGAAAGACCTGCCATGAGCGTCAATCTCCCCGTATTCAGGGCACTCAATGCGTTGAAAGTCTTAGCGAATCCAGAGACATTGTCCACTGTCCCTTGTTGCTCGGCACTCGAACATGTCGCACACGCACCGCCGATGCCGAGAGGGATACTGGCACATCGCTTGAACAGATCGAACGTTTACACAAAACAACTTTTCAAATCCGCCAAGTGAGCCCAACACAAAAAGCACCAGCAGCCAAGGGAAGCGGGCAATGCACGAGCGCCTGCTCTAACGAAAGGCACAGGCACCAGCGCAGACGACTCAATACTCTATCCCAAGTGAACTTTCAAAGAGCAAGGCACGTTGCTCAGGCTCCCTGAAGACTTATGCGAGGCTCAAATGCCTGAAATGCCGGCCCTTCACAGAAAGTCGCAGCGCGGACCGCTGGCGAATGCAGCAGCTGACAGCCATCAAATGGAAAGCAAAAAACGATTCCTTGGCCTGGAACCGCCCTGTATCCCCTAGGTTCCCCTGGCCCGTCCTGTTCTTGAAAGCCCGCCTTGAACGAAAAAAACATCTGGCTCTTGAAGCCTCGATTCACGCTTCCCGCTGGCATAAACGGCATAAACGAGGCCGGGAAGGCACAGAAGTCGGAGCCCTCCCGATCGCCGAGCGTGCGGTGGATCTGCGAGACAGGCAATAGGCAGCGGTGGCAGTGAGATCGTTCTACTTCTTAGCCGGGGTGACGAGGCTCCTGCTGGGTCTGGCTAGCACGGATATGCACAGATCACGCAGCTGCAGTTGGCTGTGTCCTGTTCCTGAGAGAAGGGTCGACCCAACCTCCGAGAAGGGCTTGGCGGGCAGGGCCGAGTCAGAGATGAAGGCGAACTTGTCGAGCGCCTTTGTTTGGCTGAGACGTGCAGACGGACAAATCAGCAACTCGGGCGACACTAGGTTGCTGGCGTTGGTGGGGCCAAGGTCGGTGCTCAAAGCATAGCTCAGGAGCTGACAGTGCGAGTCCCAGGAGACAAGGAGGCACCATTCATCCAGGCATGATACACTGCGCAAAGCGCATACCTTGCCTGATTCATCGGCGAAACCAGATCTGTGCAGTAGTAGCTCGATACCTGGCAGAGCACAAGGCCTGTCTTACAATCGAAGTGTTCCATCACCAGTTCCCATCGAAAACAAGACATTCAGAGTTACTATCTCTCAAATGCGAGGGCGAGGCCGTTGGCACCGGTACGATGGGGGAGCCAGCCCTGTGCCAACTGGAACTTGGACACAACTTGAAGCCAAATGTAACACATGTGAGAAATGCGAGGCAGCGGCATCTGCTGCACACATTGTTTCTCCTTGCAGTGGACAAACGCTCTATACCTGGGACACGTTCCAGGCATCTCCACAAGTGGAGACAACAGCACGCTCGTAGTTCACAGTTGGATTTTGCGTGGTGGCCGAGCCGAGCCACTTCTCCGAGTCTGCGGAGTCGAAGAAGGCCGACCAAACGTCCAGGTTGGAAATCTGTGGGGCGGCGCAACAACTCTTGCTTGAAACAGCATGCATCCAAACACAGCAATCCTTGTCCACGGCCAGGAAAAGGAAGTAGACCTTGAAAAGCAAAGCATCCCGGATTCATGTCGCGCGCTCAATACCAACGGAGATGGTAAGATCAACAGCACGACATGCTGTATGGGCGAAGGCGAAACCATTAAGAAAAACCGGAGATTCACAGAGATAGAGAGAGGAAGAGAAAAGGGAAGAGTGTGAGAGCTAGCGAGCGAGCGGGAGAAGCCCAAGTGAAATTTTCGGGGGCCCACAATGGCATCATTGCTTAGGGATCAAGGTCCATGGGTACCTTCGAAGTGTTCTGGCATTGCCAGTTGAGGAGCTCCGACAACAACGAAGCTCAGCAGCCGCCAACAAAACGAAACCAACAAGCGACACATAAGTGACACTCACACACACACACACACACACACACACACACACACACACACACACACACACACACACACACACACACACACCCACCCACCCACCCACCCACCCACCCACCCACGCACGCACGCACGCACGCACGCACGCACGCACGCACGCACGCACGCACGCACGCACGCAAAAGCAACAGTCAGTGACAGCAAATGAGCAGCCCGTCGGAAAAGGGAAGGATGGCAGAGACTTCAAGCTTCGCTTTCGCTGAGCATTTGAGGCCAGCACTCGGGGCGGTCGCAGCTCGGAAGAGCTGGAGCAGCAAACATTAAAGCAGACAGGACTCCTCTCAGGAAGGGAAGAGACTGCGCCTGGAGTTGCTGTGGAGTCCGTGCTTCAGGGCCTCGGGGGTAAAGGCCAGCACCTGAAGTCGCGAAGTGTTTTGGACACTCTCTTTCTCTGCCCTCTTCTCTGCCCTTGGCTCGGGCCTGGCCTGCAGCAGAAGCCAGAACAAGTGCATTTGCCCGCGGTGCCCACGCCAACGGGTCCTGGCTTGCACAAAGACTCAGAAGCACTCCAGGGCCCCTCCAAGGGCCCCTCCAAGCTGTCCTGCACACCGCAGGACCAGCTACGTTAAACTAAGTGGGACTCAGTGGGATCCATTGGGACCCACTTGAGCCTCTCACATGTACACACACACACATTTTTTCTCAGGCTCCGTGATGACATATCGACATAACCCTGCTGACTCGGGCAGTGGCTATTTTAACCCATCGCTCTGACCGCCATACGACAGATCCCAATAAGGGATCTTCAAACGAGGTGGTCACGACGGCATTGCACCACTCAGGGTGACACACTGCAACCGTTGCAACCTGCTGTCTTCAGACAGCGGCGTAAAGGACACAGAGCGCCTTAAGCGCTTTTAAAATTGAATTCGGACTTTGTTTAGGGTACACAAGAAAGCCTGTCCTTTCCTCGTACAACGTGCGCCTAGCATACCATACCAGATATACGCCTCCCTCATCCACTCTTCTCCGCGAGCGTCGGCTCAGACCTGGACTGATGAAGACGAGCGCCTGGGAGACAAGGGCAAGGGCATGCACAAGGGGCTGGGTAGACCACACGGAGAGTCACGGAGACAGAAGGGGCCTTTTTCGTCCAGCTTCGGCAGATGCAGCAATCCACTGCCTGCATACGCCAAGAGGCCTCACGCGCCAAAGATTGCTGAAGGACGTAGCCACAGACTGTCCCAGGACGCGAGAGTGCCTGTTTTTGCTTCCCACTCGCCAGTCCTGGCGCAAAAGCAACTATCATGGACGTCTGTTGCTGGGAGGTCCCCAGGAAAGTGCATGGGAATCAGCCTCCTACACCTACTGGCGAAGGGGGTGGTATGTTAGCACCTCATGTGACAAAAGGAACAACACTGAAGGGAGTTTTGCTGGCGCATGGATTGGATTCGCGGCGATCAGTGCGAGCGAGACCCGCTTCCATGAATATGTTTCAGCATCCCGCACCCTCAACCCACAAACCCGCCCTCTGCTTGCCAACCTGCACCTCTCAACCTGGTTTTCCGGGGCTCCAAAGGCCCCAACTCGCGACCGCGCAAGTACACATGACCCTTCTGTGCAACCTTCCCCAGCTTTGCAGGCATTCCCCAAAAAACTCGCAGGAATTGTTCCGCCCTGTGCTCGGCGGGACGCCTTAGCGCATGGCCCCAGTACTTCGAGGGCATACGAAAACATGGGGTGTGCTATGCTTTGGGGGGGTGGGGGGGAGGCGCTTTAAGCATTTTCACGCCTCGTGAAGTTCCGGGTACCGGGCCACTGTTAGGCATCTTGGCAGGCTGATGCATGGGAGATCGCGGGACAACACGGTCCTGGGCTTGAGCTCCAAGGGCTTCTTGGCCTCAAAGCGGAGCTCTGCAGATGCAACGACAACGAGACATCAGATCCCTTTGAATCATTGAATCTCGTTTCAGGACCTGAGCCAGGCACTTTGCCTAACAGAGGCAGGGGAGCACGTGAGAGGGCCTGGCCAAGCGCCAAAGACGCAACGCTCCAACATCTGGAGGCCGTTGTACGAAATGCTCGAGTTGTGCGCCCGGACTGTCGTGCTCCTTAACAGAAGCACAGCAGCCTTCAGATCCCCTTCACAACTTCCCCCGGTCCATCCATACACGGGCCTCAAGAGCTGAGAGAAAATTGAGATTCGCCTCCCGCCTCGAAATCCACGTCGTTCTTCTTCGCCTGGCTCAAGCGTTGGCCTCGCTGGTCCTTCCAGGCCTGCAGCACTCCAAACTCACCCCCACCCCCCCACAAAGACAGCAAAAAGTTGAGGAAAAGCATGCTGGAAGAGCTCCGGATTCCGAGGATTCCTGCGAAGGTAGGCGCCTTGATCTCGTCGTCCTTGGCATGTGGAAGGTTCACGTCGAGGAGGCCTTGTACCGACTGCAGCCTCACGCGAGAGAGTGTAACAAAAAAAGGCAAGAGAGACTCCTCCTTATGCTTCCTCCTTATGCTCCTCATCCCTGCCCCTCTCCCATCTCTGCCTCCGCGTGAGGCGCTCCACGGTTGCCTAGAAGTCTCTGGGAAAAAGAACGTGCAACTCACATGCTTTTCTTTTTGCCATGCTTTGCTCCGCTGGCCGCTGGCCTTCTCTTGCACCCGGAACTTCCAGAACCTCAACACGGCCCACGACCACGAGAGCAGAGACATAAAAACACGAGAGAACACGAGGGAGAGAACACAAGAGAAGCATACAAGGAGGGCAAAAACGCACGAAGTCCCTGGCCAGTCATTGGGCGCCGGCGTGCTCAAGCCAACCTCTGGAATTGCCAGAATTGCTGTTAGCCAGCCTTCAGCCTCCCTTCGGCCTTTCGCCTCACGGCACGGACTTACAGGAATTGCAGGGGATGAGATCCTGGCAGCCATGTAGAAGTCATGCCACCGCACTCTGTAAGCCTTGGCGCTTGGTAACTTCGTGTGGACTTCAGGACGTCTCCGACTGAACCACAGGATGTTTTTGCATGTCCTCGCATCTTGAGGCCAAGGCTTCGCAGTAGGTTTCTGCTCGACATACTGCGCCATAGGTTGCCAACAGTCCCTGGCACAAAGGAACGGCTGTAGCATTGCCCTGTGATCGTGATGCCCTACACCTCGGGGAATATGCTGCCGGCAGTCAGCTGCAGCACGATGTGACGGTCCTCAAGCTCACTCTAAAGAGTGCAGCGCACAGATGGCTTGCACCTGCTTTGTGAAGTCCATGGTTGACGCTGGGAACCTTGCCGGTCCAATCTCCACCATGACCCGCCCTGCACATGCAGCTCAGCGAGGAGTAGACGAGCGAGTACAACACAGCCACTCACATTGTTTAGACGATCACTCCAATGTTCCAAGCATGTTTCTCATGCCCCGACATTCGGCAAACCTGCCTCGCACAAGTCTGTTGAAGGTTTGTGTTTGCCTTGTTTCCCCTCCTCGGGAATGCAGTCTCTTGCCATCCTTGACTCCCTTGACCCATACCGCCCTACCCCATCCGCACTGGCATCTTCTCGCTGGCCGCGCTTTGCTCCCCCCCAGGTGTTTGTGAGGTTCCCATGCGGTGCACATGCGGTGCCCATGCTGCCCATGCGGCACCCCAAAGCCCACGTTTGTCTAGTCAGAGTCGCTACCCGTTGCAACGCTCGCTGAAGTGTTGTCTCTACTCCCACCTGATGCAAGTACGCCGAAGAAGGGCCCCGAAGGCTCGGAGTCAGCGATGGGCTGCCATTCCTCGCCAGTCCTCAGGAACCCGAGATTCGAACGGAAATTCGCTCTGTGCCACTGCAGCTGCAAGTTGCATTTGCGGTTCCGAGGCTCTCCAAGTCAGCCCGCTCCGCAACCAGCGCCTCACAAAAGCACCAGAAGCACACCAGAGCGCGGCTCCTTGCAATAAATTATCTTCATTATTCTCCATTCCTTGTCGAGACAAAAGCTTTCCTGGGCTGCCGGCGATGGCTCGCACTCGGACGTCATTCTTTTGGGCCAAGATGTTCATGGCGCAGAGGGGAACCCCGCGCTCGACCTGACAGAACATCCAGAGACGTCCGCTGATCAGCCTCTTCTCAGAGCATGTGAGGGGCTCACAGGGAGAGAAAGAGAGAGAGAGAGAGAGAGAGAGAGAGAGAGAGGCCTGCTCGCGCCGGCCAGTGACCAGCTTCTGGAACGCATCGGTAATTCCCTGTCAAGCAAGTAGCACAAAAAAAAACAACCAAAGAGACAGAGAGAGAGAGAGAGCGCAAGAGAGAGGGAGCGAGAGATAGAGAGAGAGAAGCAAGAAACTACAGAAAGAAAACGAGAGAGTTTAGGAGATCAGGACAGATAGAGAGAGAGAGAGAGACAGCCAGAGGCGGAGAGGGAGGGAGAGCAGGTGAAGATGGCCATTGCAAGGAAAACTGAGAAGCTTTCCACTCAACAGAGCTTATTATGCTTGTTTGTTGCTTCACGCCTCGGATTTGGCGGCTACGCCTGCAAGCGCCTGGCACAGGGCATCGCGGTATAACCCGGCCGACAGTTGCTGGCCTTCAAATCCTTCCTTGCCTGCGACATGGCCACGTGCGGCAGCAAGAGTAGCCGGCACCGCTCCTGCAGGACCTGCACCTCAGGCAAGAAGGTGCTAAGAAGGTGCTGAGGGCTTGAGAGCACTTCAAGGAAACTCGCCAAGTCCCTTCGAACACGCGGCCCTCTTCTGAGCAGCCAGGCCGTGGCCATAGAGCTTTGGAAGAGGCCCAGCCCATTTGCCTGGCATGAGTTCAAAGTTCAGGTTGAAGATGTTTCGCCCCATCTTTCGCCACAGAGCCTCCCCGAAGATGGAGCCTTTACGCATCAGCCCGATCTCGTCGCCGACTCGCGTCTTCATCTGGGCCGCCCCCTGAGGAGATTTGAGTCTACAGAAGGAACTGGACCCAAGGCCCAGGGCCTGGATGAAGATCATCATACTCTCCAGCTTCTCGCCTGGGACTTTGCTTGAAAACATGGCCTTTGTGGTAGCTACCAAGTCGCTTTGAGAGCTGATGCTGGCGGGCCTTTGCTCAAACATTAACCCTCATTTTGGGAGTTGCGTTAAAGCAAAACCGTTCGAAGGGGAAAAATGCGCTGGCGCGGTGGCTACGACGAACTATATAACTCGCACAGCTCTGTCACGACAGGAAGCTGTGCAAAGCGAGTTGTTGTCGAGAAGATCTTTCAAGGAAGGAAGCGCTGTCACAGAAAAAAGCTGCGCCCAGAGACTTGTTCTAGAACAAGAGCTTTTCCAAGAAGGATACGCGGCTTGCTATGGGCTGTCACGAAACGATGCTGTGTGTTGGTAGAACAACGACGAAACAGAAGCTGTTTGCAGGGCTGCTTTAAGCAAGATCTTACGAAGGATGAAACGTGGCGCTTGCAAAAGATCTGCCGCACGAGGGAACTGTCACGAAAGGAAACGGTGAGCGAGGACAAAGTGAGGTACACGAAGAAGATCAAAGCATGGCGGCATCAGTCTGGTCACCAGCTAACTCTCAACGAAAAGAAGCAAAGAAAGGCTTCTCTAAGAAGGAAACACGGTGATTTTCTTGAAGCAAGACCTTTCAAAGATTAAACACCCTAGTTTGCTCAAGAGCTACCACGCCAAAAAGTCACGAAAAGAAGCTGCGCGTGGGGAGCTGACAATCATGTTAAAGTTTGAGACGAATTATTCGGTGCTTCTTTTCAAGGGAGAGGTGGACAAGCAATAAGCGAACAGAGAAACCTCTGTGTGAGCAGCCAGCCCTCCCGATTTCCGTTTCAAAAAGGGAAACGAACATAACCTCGTGCTCCCCTCTCTTTGCAAGGCCCCGAAATGACAGTGCTTCAGTGCGCGGCCACACTTCACAATGCAGGACTCGGGTTTGTAGGTCTGCTCCTCGTCGAATGCCGGTGTTTGCCAGGTTCTTCTGACATTTCTGGTCTCTGTTGCAGTGTTGTGGAGCATGGAGTGTCCTTGAGGAGCACGGCCAAGCTGTGGAAGAAAGACGGTGGACCTCGGAAACATCATGCATACTTCCTCTGAGAGTGTTACACGGCCTCGCAGTTTGGATGTTGTAAAGTTAGTACTAGGTTCCAATGAGAGGTTTCTTGTCCTGAAACAAACACACAGACACACACACACACACACACACACACACACCCACACACACACACACGGAGAGAGGGAGGTCAGCCAGAGATTGTTGTACAATGGTACACTGACTGGAGATGACTGGAGAGACCTCAGTACAGGAGAGACCTCAGTATAGGGGAATCCCATCGGGACTCCTGGAAAACATTGCAGGTACATGGAGCTGGCCAAACTCCACATCCCCTGATGCTTCATAGCTTCGTTGGATTGGGTAGAAGCATCAGGCCCAATCCCCCTGCGGGAAAATTCGACTCATGCATAAGCTCTCAGCTCCAAGCCCCTTAGCTTAGAATCAGGGTTTACACACACACACACACCTCCTACGAGGGGAGACACAGTGCATTCCAAGGCCACAAGAGATATGCTGCACGCACACCCTCCGAAGAGGGAAAGTCCTGGTCTTGTACCTTTGTCACCGGTGAGTCCTCCGCCATAGGCCCGTCACCGCCATAGGCCCTCCTCCTCCAGCACCGACCTTAGAAATCCTTAGTGTCGTCGTCATCATCGTCGTCAGAGACCTCCAGCTGCCATGACAGGCCCAGGAGCATCCGGGAGATCCCAGCTGCCACCGCCTTGACCCAAGGCACCTCCCATCATCGTCGTCGTCGTGGAGGACCCCCAGCTGCCACACAGGACCCAGGAGCATCCAGGAGGCCCCCGCTGTCCACAGCGACCCAGAGCACCTCTCTTTTAAAGAAAGAAAACGTTCTATTTGCAACTGAAGGGCAACCACCGGAAATACGACTCGGGTCGAGACCCACGAATAGAGAGTTAGACCACCTCGTCTATGTCTCACGACTGGGCTTACGACGCCCTTCAACAATTTCCGGTTCCGCCCTTATTGGCGACTTTGAGCTTCAGCCGTGGCTGGTCGAGAGAGAGAGAGAATCCGCTCATAGCACTGGGTGCCTACCAAGGCTCATCTGGCACTGAAGCCTCTCTGTTTACTTGGGTGATCCCCATCCAGGAATCAGGCAATGCCCAAACGGGTAAATTGCCCTTGGGCGACGAAGCCCACACACGGAGAGAGGGAGGTCAGCCAGAGATTGTTGTACAATGGTACACTGACTGGAGATGACTGGAGAGACCTCAGTACAGGAGAGACCTCAGTATAGGGGAATCCCATCGGGACTCCTGGAAAACATTGCAGGTACATGGAGCTGGCCAAACTCCACATCCCCTGATGCTTCATAGCTTCGTTGGATTGGGTAGAAGCATCAGGCCCAATCCCCCTGCGGGAAAATTCGACTCATGCATAAGCTCTCAGCTCCAAGCCCCTTAGCTTAGAATCAGGGTTTACACACACACACACCCCTCCTACGAGGGGAGACACAGTGCATTCCAAGGCCACAAGAGATATGCTGCACGCACACCCTCCGAAGAGGGAAAGTCCTGGTCTTGTACCTTTGTCACCGGTGAGTCCTCCGCCATAGGCCCGTCACCGCCATAGGCCCTCCTCCTCCAGCACCGACCTTAGAAATCCTTAGTGTCGTCGTCATCATCGTCGTCAGAGACCTCCAGCTGCCATGACAGGCCCAGGAGCATCCGGGAGATCCCAGCTGCCACCGCCTTGACCCAAGGCACCTCCCATCATCGTCGTCGTCGTGGAGGACCCCCAGCTGCCACAAAGGACCCAGGAGCATCCAGGAGGCCCCCGCTGTCCACAGCGACCCAGAGCACCTCTACTTTTAAAGAAAGAAAACGTTCTATTTGCAACTGAGGGGCAACCACCGGAAATACGACTCGGGTCGAGACCCACGAATAGAGAGTTAGACCACCTCGTCTATGTCTCACGACTGGGCTTACGACGCCCTTCAACAATTTCCGGTTCCGCCCTTATTGGCGACTTTGAGCTTCAGCCGTGGCTGGTACCTCGAGAGAGAGAGAGAGAATCCGCTCATAGCACTGGGTGCCTACCAAGGCTCATCTGGCACTGAAGCCTCTCTGTTTACTTGGGTGATCCCCATCCAGGAATCAGGCAATGCCCAAACGGGTAAATTGCCCTTGGGCGACGAAGCCCACACACGGAGAGAGGGAGGTCAGCCAGAGATTGTTGTACAATGGTACACTGACTGGAGATGACTGGAGAGACCTCAGTACAGGAGAGACCTCAGTATAGGGGAATCCCATCGGGACTCCTGGAAAACATTGCAGGTACATGGAGCTGGCCAAACTCCACATCCCCTGATGCTTCATAGCTTCGTTGGATTGGGTAGAAGCATCAGGCCCAATCCCCCTGCGGGAAAATTCGACTCATGCATAAGCTCTCAGCTCCAAGCCCCTTAGCTTAGAATCAGGGTTTACACACACACACACACTGATGCATTGCTGACTGTGTGGAGTAAAACCTTTTCACCTGCGCCTGTCTTGATGATGAAACGAGATTTTTGTACCGTGGTACGTTTCACGACTACATTGCTTGGGTCTTCGTTGGCGGATGCCAAGCAATGAGTCCATCCGCCCCCTGTTCGACGTGTAGATTTGGCGGTGAAGCCTTTCCAGGATGCAAATACCTGTTTCCACACACGCACACAGAGTTGGGTTCAAGGGCAGCATCATCCTCAAAGCAAGAAGATGCCGAGACAAAGACGCGAAGGCCAACACCTACTTCTGAGGGCGGCGCAAAACAAAAGGCAGATCAACACCACAACACACACACACACACACCACGTTTTTCAACCATTGCGAACTGTGCATTTGCTGTCCTTTCTGCACACGGGCCTTGCCTCATCGGCGTTTGTGAAAGCGACTTCTACGATACGATTTAGCCAGCTTACAACATCGCGCAACAGGGTGCCGCACAGCCACCGAGCAAGGGCGTCTGTGCCAGCGCAGGGATCGCCGTCGCCTCTGCATCTCGGTGAGTGCGGAAAGCATGGCAGCTAGGATTTCCGCGCTCCGCGCTCCGCGCTCGGCGCTCCGCGCTTCGCACTTCGCGCTTCTGTTGAGCCATCTCTCTATCCAAAACTCTCAAGCTCTGCTCGGCGTCGGCGCGCCTTGATCCACTCCCGCCGCTCCAGCTCCGTGCTGCGGTTCTTGAGCTCCGTCCTGGGCCAAGTTGAAAGCCCCTTTGCAAGACCCAAAGAATAGAAGGGAGATGAGAGAGCACACAGCAGCACAGACAAGGGAGATGACAGGGAAGTGTAATGAAGGTTCCCGGCCGCTTCCAAATCGTTGCGAGCTTGTCCTTGTCCAGCGGGAACCTAAGTACAGAAACCACGCAAAGGTCACACAACTCTCCCAGCCACTTCTCCCCTTGCTCTCTCATGCTCCTCTCGTCTGTGCATCTCTCTGCTCACACTTCGTTCCTACTTTCGTCCCTCTGGTCTCTCTTTTCGATGCTTGGGCCCGTGGCGCGAAGGCGGCGGCCTTCACGACCTCAAGGCTCAGGGCTCCGCTTGGGGGGGTTGGGAGGGCAGAGGGGAGGGGCTCAGAGGTTTGGGCGTTTTTAGACATTGGGGGTTCTTGTGCCCTTCCTTCTAAATTGCCTTCTTTTCTGTTCTTTCGGCTTGGCGGTTTGGCAGCTTGGCGCGGCTGCAACAATCTTTGCTTCTTGTAGGCTTCGGCTTCATTCACACAAGTGCCTTGCTGGGAAGCAAGAAAAAACAGAAAAGGCGTACGAGGTCCGCGTGAACAGTGTCAGAATGGCAGATTTCGGTAGATTCTGAGAACGCCCTGAAGCAAGAAATCGCTGCCGAGGCGCGGAGCCGCGGAAGCGCAGGCAGCAGACCAGACCCTCCTGAAAACAGGCAAGTTCGAGAAAAAGATACGCCAAGCGCTTGAGAAGCTTTGGTTCCTTATTGCATCGAATCCGCCGCTCTCTTTGGCCCTCACGCCTTCAGAGCCTCACCAAGGGCCTCATCTGAGTGTTTTACAATTTTACATCTTCTTACTCCCATAGTGCTCCTCCCAGGTGCGCGCGCTGGCCGTGCGCCGCTTCGAGAGGCCGAAGGCGCCCACCTCACCGAAGACCTCCCAAAGGCACACTTCTGCTGGCGGTGCCTAGGCCTATGCCGAGGCATATGGCCTTCCGATGCCTGTACCTATAAATGCTTGCGATGTCGTAACGCTGAGGCTACTTCCTGACCAGCTCCCACGGTGCTGAAGTGCGTTCCGACCTCTGTAAGCTCATCATATTGTGACTTGGTCTGGGAGTTCCAGTGTCAATATCAGGCAGCGGCTGCGCCCTCAACCCTCACCCGTCCAGCCAGCACCTTGCAGCTCGAATAAGCGCATACAGGTGGGACCTTTCAAGGGTTTGCTTTCGGGGACCGGGCGAGGAACATGTCGCTCTGCCCAAGCTTGCATTCGTCGCCCTGGCACACACACAAACACATGGCAAAATAGAGCAAAATGCTCCCTTCGCAGAGTCTCTCAAGGCGCCTGTTCTGTGATGAGGTGGTTGGGAGGGAAGAGCACCACATCCGGGAGCCTACAGCTTGTTTTTTTGCACTCTCCTTTCTGTGAGCCCTCTTTTGAATGGTGTGAAATTTAAAGTGTGAGCCAGGGCGCGTCACCAGGGAGTTGGCGAAGCCCGGCTGGGCATTACGGAAGGACCAACTGCGCTGCAGCCTAGGGATGCACGAGAACGAACTTTGCTACCTCTTTTTCTTCGTGACCAAGGGCCTCTTCCGGAGCTGCGTCATGCCGTAGGGCTGCGCCTCTCCCAGCACATGTGTAAATTGATTTCGATCTTCCGTCGATCTGTTGCGTCTCTTTTCCCTGCTTCTGTGCTTCTTTGCAACTGATGCGCAGCACTGGGAGCCCGAATGTAAAAGGAGTTCCTCTGCGAGCGCTTTTGAGTTGTGCAGTGGTAGGGGCGTGGAGAGGTCGTAGCTGCTGCCAGAAAGACGGCGCTGCCAAACTTTCTCGTAGGGGGCCATCCTCATTGCATTCGAAGCGGTACAAGGTTGTAGATTTCCCGCAATTCTCCGAGGGCCCTGATGCATTGAATGCATTGAATCCTGAGGCCCAAGTGGCTTGCAAAGGGAAAGGGGGTGGGGGTGGTCGCCACCACTTTTCATTGGATCTGGGTTTGGAGCGGCCCCCCAGAGCCCTGCTGGTCGACAGGCCGGTTGTCTATCAGGACTCCAGCAGCGACTTGTGGGGGCTTGCTTGCAACGAACCATGAAGGCGCAGAGTTCGACACCGGGGTATCATACTGGCACCAGGACATCCAGCAATCTCCAAGTCCCCTCTGCGCCCACACCTCCTTCACGAGACGGTCCAGCCTGGGCATGCAGACGGATGCCGCAATCACTTCTTCCGCGCTCTTCCCGAATCGTTTCGAGAGTATCGGTACAGTATCGGAATATCACTTGAAGTCCTTCATTCTTCACATGTTTTCACAGCCCCCCCCCCCCTTCGTTGCTTTGGGCGCGCGGCAACTCCTTGTCCCGGCCCTCGCGCTCGGCCATGGCCTCGAAGATCTCCTTCCTCCTCAGCACCTCTCAGTTCTGTCAGAATCAGTCGGGCCACTCTCAGTCTCTCACTCTCAGCGTCACTCTCAGCGTGCTTCTTCTTCTCACTGTCTTTCATGCATACATACATATATATATATATACATATGCAGATTCTTACTCATATTCTATTTTTTTATTATACGCATATGTATATATGTATATGTATGGTGTGTATATATGTATGAATGCATAAATACATATATATATATATATATGCTACCCCCCCCTGGAGAATCTACCTTTAAAGGTTTTATCGCGTCGTGTATGGTTGAACGATCACGAGATTAACTTCCCAGAATACATTTTCAGGTCTTATGGCGTTGTGCGTGGTTGAACTATTGCAATGTCAGATGCCATTTTCAGATCTTATGGCATTGTGTGTGGTCGAACTATTGCGATGTCAGATGCGTGAATTTTACCTGCGAGCGCGGTTGGTCTGGATTGGATAGAGAATATGGACTACCGAGACGCCATATCCTGTGGACGAAGGAAGCCTACGACAAGAACTTTCTCATGACATGGGAGCATAGCTCTCCGCATGCCAGCCACAAGTCCTTACTGCGATTCCAGTATTCATACTGGGCGCTTCGCAGCTTGGCTCTCAGCAAGGAGCTACCGGCTTTCGTGTGCTGACTCACACGCACACGTTCCTTTAGGAATCTCCAACACCGGTCTATGACCTGGGTGCCGGACTTCACTGTGATTGTCTTGTTCTTTGTGCCGGGCAGCTTATGCTTGACTCTGGTGATGACGCACGCCCCGGTTCATCTGTGATGGCGAGCACCTGGTTTGACGAACTGGCTTTAGCTGCTGCACCACGCTTTTTGGTTCTCAACCACTGGCGAAGTGCATCTTCTGCCAACTGATTCCAGCCGCCCTGGGACCCTGGTACTAGGGAGAACTTGTGCTGGAGATAGATCACATGTGATTGGACTTGGCGTGATGTCAAGTCTTGCTTCGTGGGATGTGTCTCGAGGGTGCCACTCTTGATTTCCTCGACTATGGTAGAGATGACCGGAGGAGGAGACGAGGGATTGGGCATAGAAGCTGTGGATGCGGAAGTGCTTGGAGTGAAGGAGCTCTGAACCAATTCAAGTTTGCAGACACCGTTTTCCAAGGAGATGAGGCCTGATACCGCTCCCACGCGCTTCATGGCAACTACTTGTTCACGTACACTTCTCGCTCTTTAACCAAATGCTTCAGTAACATTTTCATGTTCACAGGTCTTGGGCTCGACTGAGTAAGATGAGGATATCTGGTCATGGATGATCTTTCATTGGGGGGGGGGGGGGTCACAGAGGTCCTGGGGCGAAACCCCCCCAACTCCCCCCCCCCCTCACCCCTTCCTGCTTATAAGCAACCCCACTGCTTATAAGCAACCCAACTGCTTATAAACAAGACACACACTAAAATAAAAAAAAAACTTACACCTCACTCTCAGCATATAGGAGAATGATATAATGATATAGGAAATCATATCCTACACATATATAAGGACGAAAACCGTGACTTAAGCGAAAAAAATAACTTAAACGAAGAAATTCAAATTACAGGTATCTTAAACCCCCACCCTCTGGAGGTAGATCTTAAACCCCCACCCTCTGGAGGTAGATTCTCCAGGGGGGGGGGGTACCATATATATATATATATATATACATTGGCCACTGTGGTCATTTCTGCGGTGGTCACACTTCTGCCTGGATCAAGCACACGCTCTCGGCCACGATCCTGGCTGGATAGAGCCTCTCTGCACAAGCGGAGGGCAGATCCGCCACCAAGTGGCACCAAAGCACAAGACAACGCAACTGAGATCTCAAGGTTCACTTCCGCTCGCGAGCACCTGGTGGCTCCTGCAAAGGCGCCCTCGCCAATGACCTGTGAAAGCTACATTCTGCTGCATATGTAGTATTTGAGGAAGGCGGGGACGGGGACGAGGGGGCGCGCAGCACACACAAAAACCGCAAAAGAAAGCGACAAGCCGCAACTCTCCTGCCTCGCCGTGCCTCCAGCTCCGCTCGCCTGTGAGGGAGCCTGTGTCTTAGCCCTATGCATTGCACCCGATTGAACTCTGCCTTTTGTGCCGTTACGGCCCTCGCTGAGGAAGACTTTAGGTATGTCGGCTTTCAAAATCAAACCCAAACAAGCGTCTCCCACGAAACCGAACTCTGAAAAGGAGGCGTTGACAGAATGGAAGGCAACACACAACACACAGAGGTCACCGAGGAGCTGTAGCAAATGGCCGAGCCATGCAAGAAGACGTACATCTCCTCTCTCACAGATATGAGCTGCAGACAAGACTGTAGGCCAGCCGATATCCCTGAACCCACGTAAGCATATATACTCCCAAATCGTGTGTAGGCTTGTGAAGCTGATGCGCCCAGCGTTACTGCATTTACCGTTTTCAACAAGGACACTGCTAGACCTTCTTTCGTGGCATGTTGGGTTTCCCCAGCAATTCTGTCGATCGAACCTCCTGCTAGCCTTGGTGATCATGATTTGCTGCATTTGCTGCCGGATGATCAGGCTTGTGTGGTATGGCGAAACGCCACTACATTCCCATGTCTTTGTAGGCTTTGTAGGCTTTGGTTTGCCAACCTGGACCTCTGAGGAGATGATGCTCCCACACTCCAACTTGTGTTGCTGAACGCGATTCTCGGGCCCCACGCCGCCCACTTGAAAATTTAGCGATGCAAGGGTTCAAGCCCCACAAGCCCAAGCCCCAAGCCCCCACCGCCCAGGCGGTTGCATTCGGAACATCTGCGACAGTGTTGCGAGCCGAGGCTGGGAGAGGTAAGAACTGGAAGCAAGTCCAACTCTCAAAAGAATCAAGGCTTTTGCCTCATTACAAACACAAAAGCGTCTTCCAGAAAAAGCAGAAAAAGCTTGAGAAAGTTGCAGGGCAGTAGCTCCTGGACGAGGTCGTCTTGGTCCTCCTCCTCGTCGTCGTCTTCCCCTTCCCTCACCTCCTCTAGCAGCTGGAACTTCTCCAGCCTCAAACTCCTCGATGGCGTCGAGGCCGCCGACTCCTCCTCCGGATGTCGGCATGCGACCACCTCGTTCACCAAGGACTCCGGCCTGGCAGCGCCAGCAACTCCGTCCAGTGCCAAACTGGAGACGTTGCTACGCTAGTACGTGAATCGCATCTTGAGTCCGTTGCGTGATGGTTCTACACTGAGACGAGACAACATGGTCCGACATGTAGGTCCCTACTGACCCTACTGCCGAAGCGTGAGTATCCTCATTCTCTTTCTCTCCTCCTTCTACGTCTTCTCTTCCCTCCTCTTTTCCAACCCTGGGTCCCCAACACTATGTCGCAGCCAGGCTCCACAATCCTCGCACGCGTTGGGGTGGCGCTTTCGGGCATTTGCTAGGGCCAATACCATCAGGGGGTCCAGGAGTCCCAGTATCTGCTCTGCTGGGAGCTGCTTTTCCGTCCCTTTGGACCTCTAGAGGGATCCCACGATGGAGCAGTCACATCGTCCTCGTCTCAGCCATCTCCCGTGCCAGTCTGGCAAATTCCGGCGAGACCTCAGTGCCCAAGTTGGCTTCACTCTGCACTCTCAGTGGACCCCCCCCCGCTGTTCCCCCTGTACAATCACTGGGTCCCGGCAGCCGAGAAGAATGCCGTTTTTTCTTGCAGCAGAGCCGGCGACCCTGGCCTGTGGTCTCTGGCCCCCACCCGCAAAACTCTCACATCGTGTGACATGTCTCCTATCGAATATACACGTTGACAAGTAGACAGAGCGACAATACAGAACTCGGTAATGGATAGCTTCGCTGCAGAATCTACTTGTAAGCCCGTTGCGGGTAGCCCAGGCGCTTCTCCGCCTGAAGAAGGAGAATGCGCAGCGACGCAGCATGGACGCAGCATACATGGGAAAACACTATTCGTCTCACAGCCCGGCCTGCTCGCCCATGTAACGGAGAATGGAGCCCCGCACTTTGCCCAGATCACTGGGGAACTCGGCCATGACCTTGCCCCAGGTCTCCCGCGTCACGATGCGCACCTCTCCAGAGCCCGTTGTGAAGGGTCAGAGAAGGAATCGAAAGGAATCGACATGAAAGCAGCTCCAGAATTGCAGTGCCTCACAGGGTGTGATGGGAACCAGACGCTCCGTCTGCTTGGCTCTGGCCCCAGCCAGGATCTGCACCCGAGCAGGTCGGACTTGGGCAAGGACACAAAGAACATACAAAGAACGCAGAAACACACAGAACTTCCAGTGAGAGGGGATGAGCACGCGCTCGTTCCAGCAGCAGCCCGCAGTAAGAACTTGGAGCTCCTCCCCTGCCAGCGAGTCGCATCCGCCACGACATCTCTCGACACACGTTCCTACCCTCAGCCACATTGGCCTTCTCGCGTCAGCACCGAAACTTCTCCATCCAGAATCAAGATTGCGGCCTCCCCGAGAGTGGCGCTCGACCCGGGACAAGAAAGAGAGAGAGAGAGAGAGAAAGAGCACAAAAAAAAACAGAAAGAAAGAAACAAAAGAAAGAAAGAACAACAGAAACGGAGAAAGAATAGAGAGAGAAACGAGAATAAAAAACGGCACCTCGTTCAGGGGTGCCTGGCCAAGGCGCCGGTCACCCATCTCGCCTGAGAAAGAGAGAGAGAGAGAGAGAGAGAGAGAGAGAGAGAGAGAGCGCGAGCAAAGCACTCAGCAATCATAGAATCATAGAGGAGTCTCGCAAAACTGAGTCCAGCTCAGGACAACTTCTCTGCATAGAGATCCAACAGGTACAGCAGGCGCGAAGACTCTCCTCTGATGGGACCGATGGGATGAAAAAAGACGACTGCAAAGGAACGCAAAGGAACCTGAAGAAGAGAGGTTGAGAGGAATTGCGAGACGAGAGGGATTACACCCGTTGTGCCCGTGTGCTGCTGTCCTCTCAGGCAAGGCCACACCACTCTGGGCCCTTCCTTCTGCCCCTCCAGGCTGTCGTTGCTGAAGCGCTCCTCACAGAACAGCACTGGGGTCACTGGGAGCGACTGGGAGCCGCTGGGAGTCACGGGCGTGACTGGACTTCACTTTTTGCTTCATGCTGTCCGAGAAGCCTTTTCCTCTGGGAACTGCTCCAGGGCCTGGCACACATCCGACAGCTGCAGCGAAAGAACGATACAGCAAGGCTGCAGACATTCTGAACGCACAAGACGTCATTCCACTCAAGCCTGATGAAATACTGACGACTGGATGCTCATCAAGAAGCAGAGGGTCACCTGCTAAGCTCATCGCGGCCAAGGCCGGCCAAGGGCGGCCAAGGCCCAAACACGCACCATCCCTGCCAAATGCTGCAGAGTCACGGCTCGGATAGTGACAGCACGCTCCTTGGCCAGGTGAGCATGCACAATACTTCCACAACTATCCTCAGAGCGTGCACCACCGCACAGCGCTGAGGGTGCGGCAGGCGATTGGCCCAACATCGCCAGCCTTGGGCCAGCAAAAAAAATGGACTGGATGGTTGGCGTGCGTTGGGGTCCGTTGCATCCGGGGGTCAGGCTCTCCAAACGTTGCCCCAGGCGAAATCCGTGCGATGGCACAGCCCCCGCGCTCTGCAACGACAATGCCACCTTGCTACCCGTAACTTCCCTACTCTACTCGGCGTCAGAAGCCGCCTTAGGCTCCTAAGCTCTCACCGACTGATCGACTGTCCCCCGCCTGACAACACGAACATGCAAGGATCCTGCTCGATGCAACCCTCCACGACGATGGTCTGGCCGTGCCTTCGGCAACGGAAGCTCTTGGAAGCTCTGGGACTCTGGGGCCTCTGCTCATTGTGCTCGAAGGATCTCGGGCAAGGCGCAGGTACATCGCAGAGGTCACGCGGGCATTCAAGGCTTCGAGAAAGCCTGTCCTGCCGCAGGGACGTCTCGGAAACAAACAAAGCAAAGGACTCGATTTGACTCGATTGAGACGCTTCATGGCTTTTGTTGCGCCCCTTGGCCCACCCGCAAGCACGGAACAGCTCCACGTGCCGGACCTGTCATATCAAAGAGAGACGACGCTTCCAAAACATTGGACAGAGAGGGAAGAGGAGACGGAATGGCACAGGCCTTGCTTCCCGAGATCCGCCCACCCTGCGGGGACGTCTTCAGCTTCTCGAAGTGCTCCTCAGATCTGCTGGTTCTCGCTCTCTCCTCGTTTGTGCTTGTTGGTCTTCTTCTTCCTCCTCCTTCTTCTGCTTCTTGCGGCTTAAGGGCCTTCTCTTCTCCATTCCCCTCTCATGTCTTTGTATGCACTGCGAAGGGCCACCTTCCTCGCACTCGCTCTTTGCGAGCTTCGCCCCGCACAGAAGCCACTCTCTCTCTCATTCCTTGTTCTTCTCCTGCCTTCTGTTTTCCTGATGGGCATGGGAGTGCCGAGGAGACCTTCACCCGTTTGCGATGCGCGTTTGCACTCGCTGGTCACTCGCTCGCTCTCATCCTTCCGCTTCCATCCTTCATCATCCTTCATCATCCTTCATCATGCTTCCAGACTTCCATCCTTCCTTCCAGCACGCATGACCACCGAAGTGGCCACCTGTATCTCTCTTTTTTGTCTTTTCATAAGCACTTACGGGCGATCGCTTTTCCGCTCCGAGGCCCGACACCGTCTCGACCGGGTGCTTCTTGAGAGCTTTGTGCAGCGAAGGCCTGCGAGAAGCAACAGCAAGCAAAGCAACAGCCAGCAAAGCAACAGCAGCAGAAGCAACAGCAAGAAGAAGCAAAGAGCGCAAGCAAAGAGCGTAAGCAAAGAGCATAAGCCATAAGCAAAGCCGCAAGAAAGAAGGGGGGGGGGGTTGCACGCTCCGTTGCCCTCGCGTCCCTACCAGCTCAGGCTCAGGCACGGATCGAGACAACTCCTACTTCTGAGGACGGCGGGGCATGTTGCTGGATCAACCCCAGGCATCAGATGGGGCATCAGATGGGCATCATATGAGATCCCCTGGAATCCATTCCAAACCTTGGAGATTGTAAAGACTTTTCGTGGCCGCAGACGTAGTGCGCTGTAGAATACGGCAGAACAGGGCTGGCCAAAAGAAACAATAGAAAATGACATCATACAGCCAAAAGCATGGATCTTCGTGAGTGTGCCCAAACTTCCAGGCCAGCCCCTCGGCAGCTCTGGGGGGTCAAGGGCGTTTAAACCAAAGTTTTTGGGTTCTGAGGCTTTGAGGCATCAGGAGTATTGGGGTTTTGACGTTGTTTCCAAGGCTTCCAGGATTTTCGACAATTATGTTTCTGGGGTTGGGGGTCGCACGGCTGGAGCTAACGCTCCGGCTGCAGCCTTCAGGGCTTGGGGGGGCTTGGGGCGGTGTCTCGAGGTTGGGCACTGTGGGGCTGGAGCTGACGCTCAGAAGTGAAACTAATTAAGCTTTGATCAAACCAATTAACTTGGCTCTCAAACAAATTGAGTATTTTGCGGTGGCAATTTAAGGTTTCATTTAACGCCAATTCGAGGTTCATTTGAAGTTAAACTTAGGTCAATTTGAAGTCAATTTAAGCTCATTTTAAGCCCAATCAAACAAAACTTATTTAGAGCATAGTGGTTAGTAGCCCAAGCATTGAGGACTTGAAGCGACAGGTAGATTAGCTTCTCTGTTGGACGAGCTGTCAATGTTCTTCTTCTTGGACATAGAGAGACATGCTGCCTGGAATTGAGCCATCTGCTGTTCTGGACACAGAGAGTCTGAGTCAACTGCTTCTCACAAACTTCTAGCCCTGGCCAGCTGGCGAATTCCCTTGATAGGCATTTCGGCCCGAAATCCTTATCTGTAGATTTTGCTGCCAGGTTGGCAGATCCATTCATTGACTTAAGATGGGTCACCCAAAGTACTGATGTACAGAATACCTCTTCACCTAGCAGCCTTGATAGGCATTTTGGCTGGAAATGCTTATCTGTAAGGTTGGGTGCGTAGCCTCAGCCCAGATAGGTGGTATCCCTGCACTACATAGATTGCATTTAAACATGATCCAGGGATCTGTGTTCTAGCTCCCACCCCAAGACCCTAGATAAGGACTTTGGCCCAAAATGCCTATCTAAATTGATGGCGCTCCAGCCATGTGGCAGATTGGCTGCAAACTCTACAGGCAAATATTTCGGGCCGAAATGCCTCTCAAGGGAGTTCACCAGCTGGCCAGGGCTAGAAGTTGGTAATCAGCAGAGTCTGTGTCCAGAACAGCAGGGGCGTAATTCCAGGCAGCATGTCTCTCTATGTCCAAGAAGAAGATTGGTCTAAATATGTTTTGTTTAATTGGGCTTAAAATGAGCTTAAATTGACTTCAAATTAACCTCAAATTGGCCTCAATTTTAACCTCAAACTGGCCTCAAATTGACATCAGTCAGATTGGCTTTAAACTGACTTCTCACATCATTCAATTTGTCTAAGAGCCAATTTAATTGGTTCAATCAAGTCGTAATTAACATAAGTCACGTCTGCAGCCGGAGCGTTAGCTTCAACCACACAATGCCCAACCTCGAGACACCGCCCCATGCCCCCCCAAACCCTGAAGGCTGCAGCCGGAGCGTTAGCTCAGCCGTGCGACCCCCAACCCCAGAAACATAATTTTCGAAAATCCTGGAAGCCTTGGAAACAACGTCAAAACCCCAATACTCCTCCTTGAAGCCTCAAAACCCAAAAACTTTGGTTTAAACGCCCTTGACCCCCTAGAGCTGCCGAGGGGCTGGCCTGGAAGTTTGGGCACAATCACAAAGATCCAGAAACGCTGCAGGTAGGGGAATACAAACAATGTCAGCTATATTTTGTTGTTTCCAAACCCTTCTTCAAGGAAGCCTGTGGCCAAACCTGTGAAATTATGTAAAATAATATCTGTGTTTTGTCATTTTCTAAACCTTCGAAAAGGAAGCCTTTGGCCAACCCTGCAGAAGGGGCCTTCCGATTGCCAGGACCAGCGCAAACGGTGTGAACACCTGCAATGGTCAGTTGGTCACATGCGAGCCCTGAATAGCGCTTGCGGCCCAGGCTGCCCAGGCCCCTCCGAGACTCCGAGCAGATGCTGAGCCGAATGTCGAGAGCCGACAGGAGAGCCGACTAGGTGGCTGGCGCGGACGGTGGCATTGGCCTCCTTGGCGATTCCCAGCAACGTGCGCTCCTTGGTTTCTGCGCAGGGTTCCGATGTCAGGGGACGAGAAACAGTGTGTCCTGAGATGAGTTTTTTCAGGCCGGATAGTAACTTCTATGCCTTCGATCCTTCGAGTCTGTGCACAGATCGCACCGAGGAGGAGACACCGAAGCAGTTTCCAGCTGGTACTTCGTTCACGGCTCCAAGCCCCGCAACCTGCCAGCGGACACACACACACACACACACACACACACAAGGCACGAGGATCGATATCCTGACAGGCATCTATCGGCTTCGGGAGCACAGTCCTGGATGCTCACGCGGCCATGCTCGAGGACAAAAAGAGTCCCTTCCTCGGCTACACTAGTGCTACACTTATTCACCGTGCTCTTTGCTGGGAATCCGGCATCCCCGCGATGCAGAAGGTTGCGAAAGATACTTGGTCTCACACTGTGCCGCCTTGCTGCACCACGGTCTCGCCGGCAAAGAGCAGGCGCCGCTCCTTGCAACATATGCGGACCTTGATAAGAACTGAGAGAGTGATATGAGTGATATGAGAGCTGAGAGCTCTCTTTGGCCTCAGTCTGAGGACCACTCCCCGCTGCTGGCGACATCGTTGACGAATCCCAAATCGCAGCCAAAGAACAAGTTCAGCCTCGCAAGTAACTCAGGAGGAATGTCTCACAGCCTCCACACGAGGCCTCCGAAACAACGCGCCAGTCCCTGTGATCTGCGCACCTTTATCAGCACGTTGGGACGCTCTGAGGACTGCGCGAGCTTGCCACTTCCGTCTTCGTAAGGAGCCGCTCCTCGCGTGGCGATACATGCGATGCAAGGTACAGCAAATTTCCAGGAGCATATACTTGAAGAGGGAGCTCTCTCGGGAGGGTTTCTGCAATGTCTGTTCAGCGATGCTCAATCCTGAATCTTACAAAGAATCCCAGAGTCTTAGAGTATGCCTTGAAGATTCGGGCGGCTCGCTGTCTCGCACTTTGTTTTGCGGGCAGGTGGTCGGGTTCCGAATCCCGCTCGCCTATGGCCGATGGCTCTCGTGCTCTCGCTTGTGCTTTTGTGGGACACCATTGCACTTTCAGCGAAATCTCCCCAGGCTCTCTCCGGTCCTTTATGCACTCCGCCACGTCCACCAGCCTGTCTGTCGCGGGATGTAGCAATGCCGGAAACACCGCCTAAGTGGAGTGGAACTGAAAGGCGTGGGATCTAACATGAACCTGATATTTCCTGCAAACTGCATGACACAACGCGCAACGCCAAAGCCACAGCATTTTGCCTTGCTCTTCAACGTATCCATACGATGCCATATGTAGCCTCCGCCCCTTTCGCTGTTCCCCCCTTCCTGTCAAGCGACTACCACTCCTTGCAAGCCTTCAAACCTTTCTCCCTGTAGGTGCCGTATGGACAAGTGCAGCCCCCTGAGCCCACCCCGGGGAATCCCACCTCTCTGAGACGAGGTGTTCTCTATGTGTTCTTTGCATCTCAGCACAGAGCCAGAACGTTCAGAATGGCGCGGCCGGGAAGCACGACGGCCTCTGCAGAGAGACAAGGAGAATGAAAAGAGGCGAGAGATGTTTGCTTTGGGGGGAGAGGTGGAACATGAGGAAAGGTGGCAATTGTGGGAGGGAGTCTGCTCTAACTCAGCCCGTGCTCTGCTCTCTCCTTGCTCCGTGTCTCCTCTTTCGGACTTTCTCACAAGCGCATCTGAAAACCTCCACATCCGTCTTGGCGCGGACAGTGGCGGGCCGGGGCACCAAGGCACCAATCAAGCCTCCAAGGCTATCGGGAATCGAGAGCCCAGTGCCCCCCTTCAGATTGAGGAGATTAGGTGGCTTCGAGGAAAGGATCCAGCCGCAGAGGTCGCACTCTCGATTGTTGTTTTGCATGGCGAGCGGCTGACGTCGCCGATGATGGCGCCGGCCCGAAGACGTCCCACCACCTCCGCCAAGTTGTGAAAAAACACAAAGACCAGCCACGGCCCTTCCTGAAATAAAAACCTCGCATAGTCGCGGACCTGTTGTTCAGCTGTGCCGTCCACCTCCTGCACCTCGTCGCAAGATCAGGTGGAGTCTAAGAACCGCGTGCCTGAGGGCCTTGCCTTCTTCAGCACGGATGCAACCCCGTTCACAATGAGGACCAATGCATCTGCGTCCTGCAGTTTCTGATCCAATGTCATTCAGAAAGCAGAGCGTATCGAAAATTAAGGATGTTGACCTCATGCTCAAATTCCCCACTCCAACGCTCAAAACCTTGCGTGTTGAAGCGGCGACTGCTGTTCATCATCATGATGCTGGGCCACGCCAGTTGCAGTACTCACCAGGATACCCACCTGTTTGCTATTCCTTGCTCGAGTCTGCTGGACTAGTGTGTGGGCCAACTAACGACAAAGCGAAGAGGACATGGATGGTGGGACACCTCCCAGAGAGAACACAAACTTAGGTGAGGGCTGAAGCAAGCTACAGGAAGGAGGTGCGCTTGGCCCGAAGCCGGGGCTCTGCAAGACACAGTGCCGTTCTGCCTTGGGTAAGCCAGCTTCGGTGCGCGTGCATGGCCTCTTCCAAGATGCAGACCGACATCAACATCGCAGTTTGGAGCTTGCAGAAGCGCTTCTGGCAAACCCTTTTCTTGACGGAGGGGACAAGGAGATCACTCGACGCTGCCTCAACCAAGCAACCTAGTGACTGGGCCTTGGCAGAAACCAACACAGCAGCAAGTGAATCCCTAGTCCCTACTGAGGCCCTACTGGTCCTCTCCAGTCTCACCCTCGACCACCACATTCGAGCCCTTCGGGACTTGACAGCGCTTCCCGCTCTCTGCGAGCATGTAAACAGCCTGGCAGCCCCGCAGCTGAAGCCGAGCTGAAGCCGTTAACTCTGCGAAACAGGACATTCAACAGAGCCTCGAACGGCGCGCCCGGAAACACAGTCATGATGAACCTGCTCATCAGCTCCTGGCATTTTTGGTCATTGTGGGGAGAGACTGTAAGCGATCCTGCGAACTGGGGAGTCGGCATTCCAAGTCAAGCTCACCTCCTCGCCTGAGACCGAGCACCGAGCAGAGAAGCTTGTTTTTTTTTCAAGTGCAAGGCAAGCGGTGTTTGCCCATCAACCAAAGCAGCATCAGCGAACTTGTCTTGTAGGTTTGGTAATCTGTTGCCAGAGATGTCTATCTTGAGCGACTGGGTTGATTCGTCTGAAGAGCCTAGTGTTGTCCATACCGGGGAGACTGCTCGCGGAATGCATCTGTTTCACCAACTGTTGCGACGGGATACTCCAGTAGGGGTGGTGAATCTCAGCCACTGCCGGGGTCTTATCCGTATCTGCATGTTGTAGCCGCATATACGCTTCGGTCATAGCAACTTCCGCCCAGTGCAAGCTGGGCCGACCCGATCTGTTCCCTCCGCTGATGAAGCGATACGCTTTCGACTGCATAAAAGTACTGGTCACCTCATATGTATCAGGGTGACGGAGAATGTGGCCAAGAAGCTTTAGCCTGTTAAAAGAGAACTGCTGCGACGGAGTGGGAAGTACTGTGAAGGCATTTGCACGTTCCGACAAGTATTCATTGGAACAAGGAGCCTCCGACGGTTGTAAAACCCGATGATAATAAGAAGACTTCACGCGACAAATCCTACGCAAATTTTTAAAGTGAAGAGAGTCAACTCTGCCTTGCTGAGAGGGTGCAAGACAACATGATTCCATGCCATATGCCAAAATTGACAGAATGATAGACTTGTACACGGTGAGCTTCCATTTTGTCGGGAGGCCAGCATGCGTGAAGAAAGGCTTTAGCAGCTTGGAAGCGTGTACTGCCCTGGAATCCTTTTACTGGTGGTACTCCTACTGTTGCAGGTAGCATCAAGAAATATGCCTAAATATTTCACCTCCTCCGCTATCGGAACGTACTCTGTCGCTGCACGGCGCCCGCCGTTGCAACAACTGCAGTTACAATCGGCACCCGGATCGGGGGCATAAGAAACGCGGTTTTCCGAGTGAAGCTGCAAGTGCTTGCATTTATCGAGATTGAGCTGCAGACCAAACTGCAAAGCATGATGCTGTAAAGGATGCAGAAGCCGCGTGAGTTGAAGAGATGAACGTGAGAGCAGAACTGTATCATCGGCATACTCGAGGTCCCAAAGGCGCGAAGGGATATTAAGAACACCTGTAAGTACCCCAAACTGGCGCTCGTAAGAACACTCGACATCGTGGAACAAGCACGTGAGCACAACATCAAAAAGATAAGGTGAGAGAGGACACCCCTGGCGCACGCCACGCGACTGCGAGCCCTGCTGCGATATGCAGCCCGAGTCACGAACTCGAAACTGCGGCGACTGGTAGATGGACATTACAGCCCGTACAAAGGGGTCAGGGACGCCAAGCCTCACCAAAGACTGCTCAATCGCAGCAAAAGAAAGAGAATCAAAGGCCTTGGACCAGTCCAGAAAAAGAACATGCAACGGCGAGACTTGCCGTTCGTGAGTTTCAATCAATCGTCGAAGAATATGTATAGGTTGCGCTGCTGAGCGGCCCCGCCTAAATCCAAACTGAGAATCCCGAATTCGTGGGTCAATGTAGAAAGCCAGACGTTTCTGTAATAAAGAGGCGTAGCAGAGAAGCTAGTGAAAACAAATGGTGGCAAACGCGAGAGGGGCTGAGCAGAAAACTCTCCTGTTCTGTTCTCTGACAGTCTCCTTTGTATGGCACTCTCCCCCTGTTATGGTGCCATCTATCCTCTTTTGGTTGGTGCTGGAGCTCTCACACACACCGAAAGGCCCTACACACTCGCACACACTCGTACGGACTTTCATCGGCCAAGAGGCAGTTCAGGCCGAAGTTGCCGAGCATCTTCAGTGTAACCTCGGCCTTGCGCAGTGTGGCGGCAGAGACAAGGAGAGAGAGAGAGGGAGAGAGAGTCGGGCAGGAGGGAGGGGGAGAGAGGAAGAGGGAGGAGAGGGAGAGGGAGTGGGAGAGTGAGGAGGAGAGGGAAGAGGAAGAGGAGGAGAAGAGGGAGGAGGAGAGGAGAGGAGGACAGGGAGGAGAAGAGGAGAAGAGGAGAGGAGGTGAGGAGAGGGAGGAGGAGAGGGTGGAGAGGGGGAGAACAGACAAAAGGAGAGAGAGAGAGAGAGAGAGTTGCGAGTGGGAGAGAGAGAGGAGAGAGTGAAGAGAGAGAGCAGAGAGAGAGCGGAGAGAGAGAGAGAGAGAAGAGAGAGAAGTGAGAGAGAGAGAGAGGAGAGACATGTGTCATGGACAGATAATCACTCAGAATGGTTTGGAGTGGGGATGCTCATGCGCCTCCCCCATCTTCCGATCAAGCATGTCTTGAATCTTCTGCAGAGGCCTAAGGCACCCATGCAGCTTCATACAACGAGTGCCAGCCAAAGTCCTCACAACGGACGAGGGCAGAACGGTAACGCCAGCACCTGCAACACAGGTTTGTAACGTGCAGGCAGCCTCTCTTCATGACAGGGCCCTGAGCCGCAGACTGTGGCTCCACCGCCCGGCAGGGCAGCACCCGCCTGAACATGCCACGTGCGAAGCAGAGACCCTTTGCGACATGCTGAAATTGCTGAAACCATCTTGCTGAGAGCCTACGTACAGAGAGGCAGCTCCAAGCATCAGCAGTTCTGGTGAGAGCCTTGGCAGGTTGTTCACCGGCAGCAGCTCCACTGACGGTCTGGCAGCGCAACGCAAAATGATGCGAAATGATGCGAAATGATGCGACATGATGCAATGTGATTCGAATATGATGCTGTGCTAAAGGCTGCGTAGAGTACTGGCAGAGATCGGTGCAGAGCTCTTCAACCCGTGCCGGCGTTTCCAAGCTAAGCCAGCCCTGTACAATCGGAGGATCCGAGCTCATCCTGCAGGAGTACGGGCCTTAGTCGCAACAAAGAGAGGGCTTGAAGGTCTGGGACATTGGAGAGCTTTAATATGCTTTCACTTGGCAACCCTGGGCACGAAGCATGTGTTGAAGAAGGCCATGGTCACATCATCTGGGCCACTGTACTCCTGCAGGCTGCACAGCTCGGCACACCCGTGCCCTCCGGTCCTCCGGTTATCTCCGGTTATCTCCGGTTGTCTCCGGTTATCTCCGGTTCCTCCGGTTGCTGTGGTGGACCACGGAAGTCCAGGTAGATAGCAGGCGGCAAGCCACCGTATCCTGAGCCCAGCTGGGAGATGTCTTCCCTCGCAACTGCCTGTTGGCTGGGATTCGGGCCGTGCACATCATAGCCTTGCTGTCGGGCTGCCCTGAGGCAGCAGGCTTGTCAGAGATGTCTTGGAGATAGCAGATGCCCAGAAGGAGTGGCCCTCCTGAGGCCCTGTCTTTGGCCGTAAAGCTACACCGCTCGCTCCAAGCCGCTGCTTGAAGACCTTGGCCTGCCAAGGAAGCCTCCCTGCTACAATGCTGCTACAACTTCTACATTCCTTAGCTGAGTGGGAAAGAGCGCGCTCCTCGGCGAGCAGTCGCAGGAAGCCGGTGCCGTTGACAAAGAGGCCCCGGCCTCAGCAGAGTGTCAGACGCAAGCACACACACACACAGAGCTTGTCTTCCCTGTCAGAGTTCCGTGTGATCACGCATGTGTCACTGCAGATGCTGGTTGTCATCAGAAGGAGCCATGATGACCAAGTACATGTCAGTCCAAGATGGCTACCATGACAAGTCTTCATGCTGGGCTTTGGCAGGTTCAAGCGCATGTCAGGGCAAGCCGACTGTCATTACAACAACGTCCATACTGCCGCCGCAAAATCCGTTGCATCCTTATAGCGTACACATAGCCGCAAAGAAGACTACAACATACCACAGCGAGGATCCAGTCCTTTGTCAGTCCAAGCTACCGCAGACGCACAATGGGATTATGGGGGCATCTCCCAGTGCACTACCAAAGAAAGTTGGGGGTTCTTCGCTGGCAGCGATGTGATGATCCAACACGAAGGATAAATTCAAAGTTTCTGTGACGGTAACCACAGGATGCCGTTCTATCAACGGCACACACATACACACATATTCGCATTCACCAACACAACACAAAGGCACAAACAGGCGCGAGCTCTCGCCTGTGACATCTCCTGAGTCCTGCGGCCCTGTATGGACGTCTGCTTCTCGTCCCCCACCTGATTGGAGCTGTGCTACCAGCAGTTGATGCTGAGCAAGCGGAGCAAGCGGAGCAAGCGGAGCAAGCGGGGCAAGCGGGGCAAGCGGGGCAAGCGGAGCAGAGCTTGGACCAACCGCCTGGAAGCGCACCGCGCCCGTCTCCACCAGGTACAAGGGCCCACAGTCCGTCAGCTTCAAAACCTCTCGGGGCTTCTCGCAAGAGCCAAAGCAGCTCTGCCTGCACTCTCTGCACTCTCCGCGCCTCGCCCGGTGCCAAGCGCTTGCGCTTGGACTCTCGCAGGAGGACCTCCAGTCAGATGAATGAGAGCCGCAAGGAGGTGCACAAGTTCTGCATTCTCAAAGAGTTAAAGAGAAGAGGCGCCTCGAGTAGCTCGGGAGCGCAGCCCTCGAAGATCGGGTTCTGCTCCATGGCTTTGAGCCTCAGCACAGCATTAAACAAACAAAGAAAAAGCAAAACAAGTCAAAACACGAACAGAACGACAGCGTCGCACAGCATCGCTCACAGCGCGTGGGTATCCGGGCAATGTCGAGGTTCGGTCCGGGTCAGGCTGCGGCACCGGTGGCCGACCCTGGCACAAAGTCAGCACAGTCGCGCGACCATCTGCCTCTGAGCACTGCAATAAGTGAACGAACGGATGTTGTGAGTTCCTGGCCGGTTCATCCGAAGGATCCTCTCATCATGGCGGATGCAAGCTGTGCATTGTGCGCATTGCGAAGGTTTTTGACAAGCTTTGACTTAGGATGCGCAATCAGCTCCGCCACCTGATCATCGGCTTCAAGAGCCTCCTTGGCAGCCTCCGACTCGCTGCATGACAACCGGACTTCCAGCGGAGCAACACGGAAGAATTCGTTGGCTCCACCGGCGCCTTCTGTGCGGACACCGGGGTCGGCAGGAACCGCTTGATGGCTGCGATGCGCTGCTTGGCCTCCGCTCGGTTCCATCCCCGGAGAAAACACACCATCTCAGGGTAGTTGCGTCTTCAGCAGAACGGAAAAGCAAAAACAAAAAGAGAAAACAAACAAACAACAAACGGAACTTGAACTCTCTTGGGCTCCTGCAAACTGGGTTGCTTGCATGGCATCTCTGGAGCCCGGCGTCTTCGGAGTCTTTGGGGTCTTGGGCGTCTTCGGCTTGTTGGCCTTCTCCTCCTCTCAGCAAGACGAGATTTTTGAGTGAACTTTAGTCCACGCACACACAGGTGGGGGGCGTCCTCATTCCTCTTCGACTGGAGGTCGAGATGGCTTGAGCTCTTGAAAACCCGGCTCTTGGACCTCGAGCGTGCCACGCAAGTGCCACGAAAGCGGGCCGTATGCTGCCACCACAAAGAGCTCCAAGCACAGGGCTTGGGGTGAAGCACGTCGACTGAAGCACTTGGAGGGGCCACCTCTCAATTCAGTCCGAGGCCGCGGCACTTGAAGCCGGGACCCCTGTTTGGGATCCTGGGATCCCTGAGATCCCTGGGAGCTGCGTCACAATGTGGCACATACGTCACGTACTTCACATACTCTAAGAAAGAGGTGTTGAGAACCCTCGGGGTCCTCCATAGCCCGGAAGGCCTCACAGGCCTTAGTGGCGCTGATCTCGCATCTGCATCTTGACTCGTTCCCGGCTTCTGGCCTCTGTTGCTTCCCCAAGTCGGACCTTGAAGGTACCACTCATGACTCATTATGCCGTCTCACTCTGAACACGAGTCCGGCAGATACAACAAGTGAAGCCAGCGAGGTGAACAAACACCCTGGCGACTCAGGTCGCAGCTAACCCGCCAGTCACACATGCAGGGGGTCGGGCGGCTTTGCCCGAGAGGCCTGTGCATTATCCGCAACATCTCCAGAAACGAGAAAACTCGAGAGCCGTCTGTGTTTGAAAGATGCTCTGAGTCCATGGCCAGGGCATTGGAAGCAGTGCTCTGTGACTCTGTTGTGCTGAGCGTTGTGCTGAGGGTTTTGCTGAGGGTTGTGCTGAGGGTTGTGCTGAGGGTTGTGTCGCCTATGTCTCGCCTACGTCGCATGTGGTGTGAACTTTTCAACGACCTTTTTGAGGCTTCTTCGACTCCGGGCACCTGAGCTTACGTTTGAGTTGGCAGAACTTCTGCATCTTTCGGGACAACAGTATATGCTGGAGTTTGAAATGAGCGGCAGCCGCGCTGAAGCTCTGAATGCAACATCAACAACTGCATCGTGCAGACGGGTACTACAGAAGATTGTCTTTCATGCTGACCCCCGCAGCATTCTGAGCGGCCGCCTTCTTTGCTGGTAGCGAAGGGCACGCCACAAAGTCAGCACGGTATCACAGATCCAGCCCATTGCCAAGACCATCAAAGACCATCAGCCATCAACGTCGTCAGGGTTCTGGCGCCGGAACTCCGCTTCGTGGACAGCAACGAGGAGAGCCTGGAAAAAGTTCGGAGGGATCTCCACCAGGCCCCTCTCCGAAGCGTCCGTCTTGGTTGATTGTGTCAGTGTGACGCTCAGCTGCTGGCCGTCCCAGCTGGCCCTTACCGGCTTCACCGAGTCATGTCGAAAAACACTTAACTGAACCTACTGTCCCCGATGGCTAAACTCAAAGTCAAGAAAAAACCCATATCTAGAACCCTTGCGCAAAGGTCGGTGATGCCCACGACATCTAGAAAGTTCGAACCTGTTTTTGGTCATGCAAACTGTCGGAAAACAAACAGCGCAAGGCCTGAAGATGTTTCATGTGCTACCACTCTATGCCGTATCCGTCCAGACCCATCCACTTTCTAAAGGCCTTCAGGCCTTTTGAATTTTGCGAGTGCCCAGTGCGCCTCACCAGGTCCACCAGGTCAAATCCGCCCCTGGGCGTCTGGGCCATCTTGTGGTCGCGAAAATATTTCAGAAATCCCTGTGTGCTGTTCGGCTCGCCCACGAAAAAGTAGCGTGTCACAGAGGAGCGCCGCCCAGCCTTCTTCTTGAAGTAGGCGCCGGTTCTCAAGATGTTGGAGGCCAGATCAAAGCTCATGGCGTCCTCATTAGCGGTGTCAGGAAGGTTTTTGCCGCTGGGCTTCCAGGCATTTACAAACTTGCGCTGGCGGTCCGCGGACCGACTGGAGGCAAGAGCGGACGGGGCCACGGGCGGGGCCATCCAGGGCAGGGACGTCTGTGTAGCACGGCCCGCTGAGGAGAGGGGTACCTCGGCAAGCTCGCCCTTCTCACCCCTCCTTCTTTCCATCGCGTCCGGGATGTTTGGGACGTTCTTGTCCGTGCCTTTGGCCCCTTCGAAGGACTCCAAAGGCAGCGAAGGCAGCATGGAGCGGTCGGAAACGGGGTCGAGGGGTTCTTCCATGTGGAGGCCCAGCTCCGCCAGCTCTGGCTCCTCTCTGGCTCTCGTGCGTTTTTTGCGCCCCCTCATTTTCTGACCCTTTCTAACAAAGAACAACCAAACTCTACGGCCTTCCGAATCAGAGAGCTCAGCGCCCTGTGCTGTGCAGCGGCATCTGCCGTAGCTTCGCGAGCCACAGCCCGTGCGGCCTCCAGGAGGTCTACCTGGAGCAAGCCCACAGAAACGTTCTAAAACAGACTTCCCCAAGCTCCAACAGGACGCCCGTAGCACATTCCAGCTTTTACGCTGGCCTCGTGGTACTCTGCGCGCGCAGCCGCCTCCCGAAGAGCTTGGGCCTCGGCCAGGGCCGCTTTGCGGGAGGTGATCGCTGTGGGCGGTGCCTCCTGGGCAAAGGAGGGATGAAGGAGCGAGTCATTGTGAATCTGGCCTAGCAGACATCATGACAGGCTTCGGTCTTCATACGAGCACAGGGAAAAGCCACATTTGGGAGTCATTGTGAATCGGAGAGCTTGCAAAGGGGCACAACTCAATACAACGGCTGTCAACGCTGATACGGTCCTTCGCGTCATCAAGTCGCAGCTTGACCTGGCAATGCCCAGCTGCGAAAAAATGCGAAAATAGTTTCAAAAGAACGGCAGAAATGCAGAAAGGTGGTGCTTTGGAGACTCTGTTGCTTTGACTTCGGCGTCGGTGCCCCGGTTTGCCACGGGTTTGCGCCTCCATGCCGCGGCTTGCCTCCAACTCTGCTTCCAATGTCGCGGCTCTCCTGCTGAAGGCTAAGAGCTCCTCTTGGCCTCACAGTTCCAGACGCCTCATGCACCCCTCAAACGCCTCTCAAACGCCTCTCGTCTCTCAAACGCCTCACAATGCTTCGTATGGCACGCTCTTCGAAGAGCTGAGATGAGCTGAGTCTCATCGCTCTTCCATCTGCTCCTTCAAGTCGTTGCCAAGGCTCCCCGAGTCGACCACGCGCTCCTGCCTAAGCGGGCAGACCGTGGCATGTGCCACAGAACTTTTGACTCGCGGTCGTTTCACTTCTCGAGGTACACTTTGACAAGGTGCAGTGCCCGGCGCAGCGCCTGGACCTCGGCCTCCAAAGAGTCGGCCCTGGCGGCGCCAATCCTTGGGGAGAAAAAGGCCGAGAGAAAACAAAAAAGAAAACAAAAAAAAGAAAGGAGCGGATGGAGCGGATGGAGCGGGAAATACGCCGAAGCGACCCGGAAGCCTTGGAAGCCTTTTGGCCAAGTTGGACACGGACCGAAGCCCAATCGGTGCCTTTCGTCCAAGCTTCTGGAGAGCTCGGTCCGCAGCTCGCGCAGCAGTCTCCATGTGTTTCAAGCGCTGGGCACATTCCCGGGAGCATCGAAAGAAGGACTCCGAAAGCTCATGGAGCTCGGCGTACTCGCGCTCGCGTTGATGTAGCTTCGCCACCAAGGTCTGGTATCTGCTGAGCTTCATCTGCTTCCAGGCACGAAAGACTGTCGAAAGCGAGCTCCCCATCAGTTCCTTCAGGGTGCTTTGTGCGGCACGTTGCAGCTTGCGGGCCTGGCTTGCGCGGTCAGCCTCGGGGCTTTGAAAAAACAAAGCGACAAAAGCCGAGGTACTCGGAGACTAGGAAAGACTTGGAGAGACTTGGAGAGGCCAGGAGAGGCCAGGAGAGGCCAGGAGAGACTAGGGAGAGACCAGGGAGAGACTAGCCGAACTTGCGAGAAAGCCGCCGAAAAACGAAAACTCAACAGCAGCGAAGCAATGGTATTCCCAATCGTCTTATCGTCTTCCAATCAAAACTGCAACGCAATCAAAGCCATCAAAGCGCGGAGTAGCATCAGCAATCATCAGCATTCAGCATCAATAACATGCAAAACCAAGTCAATCAACACAAGCCAAAAAAAGCACAAGAAGCACTGCAAGCCAAGCCGGAAGGTTTACAAGCCCAAAGCCGTGCACCCCACAGCCGCACAGATGTCACCAAAGCTGCCTCTTCCAACGTGCATCATGAAAGCAAGGCAACCCCAAGGCTGTGTATCCGTGTACCCCCAAGCACCACACCCCAAAACACAGCAAGCCCCCGAAGCAGCACGAAGCCCAAGATGATGCACCACTCCTTCTGCCGATGGCAAGAGCCTACTGGTGGAATTCTGTCCCAAGTCAACTTCTCTCGCCGCCACCCCCCCCCCCCCCCGCCCCGCACCCCGCAACCCCAATCATGGCGCATCGGTACACCGGCTGTGTTCTGCTGTGATTCAAAGGCAGGCAGCCCAGGCTTGCAGATGGGGCCGGAGGAAACTCACCGTGAGCTTCCCCATGGCTTCCGCCACCTGGAGGGCCGAGAAGGCCAGGGCTCGGCGGGCCTGCGCGCGGCTCTCGGCCATGAGGCGGCCTCGAAGCGACGACGACCTCCAGGCGAAAAGCATCCGGCGCAGGAGCCACGGCGAGAGCGGCGCAAGCCTGGAGGAGGCGCAAATGGCGCAATCACAAACGAACCACAACAACCCCAAAGGCCTCCCTTTCTACCCCCCCCCCTTTCCCCCTTTAAGCCCTTAATGGATTTAAATTGTCCCCCCCTCTGGCCCCCTCTGTTCACTCTCATCTCCTCTTTTCAAGCCAGGTGGCCGCTCGAGGGCCTCGAGGACGCGGCCTCGGAGCCCTTCAGCTTGGCCACGCCTGGACAGCGCGGCGCCCCGCAGCTGAGCCAGGTCCGCCTCTCCGACAGATCGAAGAATCGAATATATTTTCACACGGAAGCAGATACACGGACACAGGAGGGAACCCCCACCCCGCCAACCTGCGTGGTTTGCAGCAGCTCTTGGGCCCGGTCGCTCCGGCTTCGCAGCAGCGCCTCCAGCCAGCCCTGGAAAGCCTCTCCCATCAAACGGCGGAAAGCTGGGAACTTGGTCCTCTTCCTTGTCGAAGTCTTCCAGGCGGAGAAGCAGAACCTCAGACCTTTCGCGGCCTCCTCCTGCATCACTGCCAGCATGGTGAGTTGCCCGGACTTCCCGGGCTTCCCCGTCTTGCCCTTGCCCTGCTTGCCCATGACCTGGCCGAACAGGAGCGCCGTGCGCAGGCCGTCAATCTTCAGGTCCTCGTTCTCTGCATGAGCCAGGGCCCAAGCCAGGAAGGCCAGCCCAGCCAGGAAGGGGTGCGGCGCGACGTGGATTCGGAGGAGCTGCGCTGCCAAAACAAAAGCAGGCTCCTGGTCACCGTCGAACAATACCTTGCAGATGCCTCTTTCGCCGCACGACAGGAAAGTTCCAGCTCTCTGGGTTTCCTTGTGTCGGCACCTCATCCCTCGAAACAGCTGCACCGGTAAAGGCTTGTCAACGAAGCACTTTAGTGACGAAACCAACCTCCACAGGAATCGAGTGGAGCATCGCGTCCCCAGCCACTTTCGCGAGCTGGTGTCACGTCGAGATCGCCTGTACTGACGTCCATCCTTGCTGACAGCTTGCCAAGCGGAAAAGAAGCGATCCAGCACCAGGTCAAACACAAATCCACCAGGTGGCCTGCCGTCTTGCCTTGCTATCCGTGATATTGGCTGACCCTCCCTGCTCTGCACGTGGGGCGAGGCATCCAGCTGGACTGGCGCTGCATCTGCGCCTCGCAATTCTGACGTCGATGCCGACTGGGACGGCCGCATCATAGCTTGCAACAAGGGTCAAATCAAAAGTTCTCAAGAACTGAATAGACAAAAAATGCTCGTGCAAATGCAGGCTAACACAGAGTTCAAGTGGATGCCTTGAGACTCCTGCATACGACTTGAAGAAGATGGACCGTACTGGCTGCGGAGGGTGCACCATTTCTTGCTCTGTGCCACCGCATGCACCAAATCAACGTGAAGAAGCAAGCAAACCCCAAACGGTGTATCTACGTAATCGTACAATGCGCCACCGACGACCTGAGCAGAAAAGGCACTAAAGATTGCCGAGGCGTGGGACACATGTGTGTGCGTCTGTGCGTGTCAACCGTCACCCCACACGGATTCAGCGACCCTGGTGTCTGGGTGCAAACTCTCGAAGCAAGCGATGATCTCCAGAAAGTGTCGAAACTACGATTCAGATGCAAGAGAGCAGTCTAAAGAAGCTTTGCAAACATCGGGGCGCGCGATCCTCCTCCGTAAGAGGTAGAGAGCTCTCCAAAACAAACGCCGAGCGGGGCGGAAGCCGAGCTCTCTTTTGCTTCTCTCAATCTCGGACTCCAGAGGCATCCCCCGCCCTTTAAAGCAGCTCCCCCCCCTTAAAAATAGCTCCCCCCCCTTCTAAAGCAGCTCCCCCCCCCCTTCTAAAGCAGATCCCCCCCACTTGGATGGACTCCCAGGATGCAGAGGAGAGAAAGGCTGTGTTTCCTTCTTCGGGGTACTTAGCGACGGCTTCCGCCCTCGCCCTCGTCTCGCCTCATGCCAAAACAAGGGCCCCTCCGCGTTCAAAACGCATTTGCTCAGAACGCATCGTCCCCCCACAGAGGTAGCGGGGAAAGCTACTGAGCAAAGCTCTCTAAGCAAGAACCTGGGCTGGATTGGTGCGAACCTGAAGCGTCAAACCTGAAACAGCCACGGCTTGCCGACCTGCGGCTCATCCAAGAAAGCCTTGAATCCTTGAGTTTTTGATTTAGGGTTCAGAACAACCCAAATGACAGTTTCCAGCTGAGAAGTCCGATGCTGGAAGGCGTTGAAGGATTTGCAAGTGTTGAACGTGTCTGGAAGAGGTCTCAGTGGTGACGCGTGCGAGGAACCTTGGTTGGCCTCATGTTGTGGTGAACGCTCGGTGTGAACACCAGCTGTGCCACTCGTTCATGCGCTTCTGTGGCTCCCATTGGCCCATGGCAAACAGTAGCACAAAAATAGAAACACATGCCACACCCACACGAACCAAGTTGGCAGAAAGAGACATGTAGACTCGCCGTAAGAACTCTTCATCAATCAATTGCAGCGCAATGGAGGCCGAAGGTTTCCATGCTGCAGCCGCAAGTGCCCTCGGCACAGCTAAGGCCCCTCTGTAGAGCACCATCCTACACACGTGGCAGCCTTCGGAATCCTTCGAGAGCCGTGCTCCTCTTCCGATGCAGAGCTGCTGATGTGGCTGGAAGGACGGAGTCTCGGAGACCGATTCCACAGAAAAAACAAATTGAACGCACAGCCAAGCTTGTAGACGACTCTGTTGGGACAATTGCCACGCTCATCCACGCCATCGTTGCGACTTCCTTCCTGCTTGCGACTTTCTGCGGGTCTTTACAGTGTGGCTCGTTGTAGGTGATGGGATTTTTAGGACATGGCCTCACCCGTTGCGCGGCGCAGTCTGGGCCTGGCACTGTTGGTTGGGCTGGCACTCCGACCCCTAATACAACGGCTCTGGCGTCATGCATGGATGTTGGGGCTGTTTTGGCTTCGGAGACATCGTCGTCAACATGTCTTGTGGCGACTGTCTGCGGTGCCATGGGCCGAAGAGCAGGCACAACGACCGTTGGACTGGTTGCCGTCTCCGTGTCCGGAGTGCCGACGCTGGGGCGAGAAGTGGCAGCGGCTGCATGCCGCGCTTCGCCACATTGCGAAGCCAGTGGGGGGACCGCCAGAAGCTGATCGCTGCTGCTCAGCTTCTGGGCGGGCGAGCACGGCTGTGCGGCGCGCAGGTCCAGAAGATGCGTGTCAATACTGGCTACACTGCATAGTAGCACCGCGGGCAGCCATAGCCTGGGACTGTCGCAATCTCGCCGCCGAGGCGACCCTGAACGGTTTTGCGCTGGGCGACTTCGCCGCGAGCTGTCTGAAGCGGAGAGACGCGGGACACTATGCCCATGCGTGGGGTGTCAAGCTGCAGGAAGTCTTGCTGGACCGCATGCAGCTGGGCACTTGCACCGTGATGTCCATGAAGCTGAACGAGAGCAGGAGAGCAGGAGCAAGCGTGAGGGGAGACTTTGGAACGAGCCAGAAGACACCATAGTATGTTTTCCATCACCCTCCGTGTCACTGTAAGGATGATGGGAGAATTTGCTAGTGGAGATGGCCTTACTATCGCTGGCCATTGGATCTCAGGGCCTCTTGCCTGCGCAATTGCCATGTGTATTTGCAGAACTTGGTTGGCGTGCACAGGGGCGATCGTGGAGGATGGTGGACAAAAGTGTCGAGTGCGTGCCTTTGCAAAAATTTCTTGGTGGCTTCGTAACGCTGGAAAAGTCTGCGTGCGCTCTGTAGCTATGCACGACGTGCAGCCCAAGGAGCACCATTACCTGGAAAAGCAACGGCTGGGGCACAAGTCATGGATGGTGGCTCACGTTTGAGCCGAGATGAGCCCGCGTCTCCAAAAAGAGGGGTGGCCCACAACTGCCTCCTTTTCGTGCGTGCAGGGTGCTAGCTGAAGCTGCAGGGGCAGGGATCGGACGGGGCATACGGACGGGGCATAGCCGACAAATAGAGGTTGCAAACGGTTTCCCAACAGAGAATGCACTACTCGTCAGCTCCCTGTGCAACGCACGCGACGTTTGCGACTTTTTGCATGCAACTGCAGCGGCGAGGGGTTCCAAGCATCACTCAGGTTCCTTTTTTCTTGGAGGAACCTTGACACTGTCCTTCATTCTGGGAATTAGTTTGACGTAGTTTGGGGTCTTCAGGGACCTTATCTTCAAGTCTTTGGATCTCCTTCGGACCTGTCGTCGGCACGAAGCGGAGTGGCGGCAAGCAGGGTGTGGCATCTGGTTGTCTGTTTCATTGGGACATTTGCGAGTTGGAGTTCTCATCGTTAGGCTCAGCGGAAGAGTACGCAGAATCTCGTCAATGCTGTTGCTTCGAGTCTTCCATGGTCATGAGTCAACCGGGCCAAAGGCCGTTCCGCGAGTTCGGGAGATGACCGCGTGCAAAACGAATCAAATAGCAGTCCGTTGCAGTGCAGAGCACTTCACGGGAACTCTCAGTCGCAACTGACGTGGTCTCCAGCCCAGCTCTGTGAACGGGCTGCCATCTCCGTGGCGTCCGACTGTGACCTGCACGACAGCAACGCTTCGTGTTTGAAAGCCGCAACGTTATGAGTTTATTTCGAAGTACTTATCCGATATGTTAGGCCGCCCCAGCTCTTTTGTCAACCAGTTCATATGTCCGAGCATCGGGACAGCTTGGCAGTGCCTGATGGCCGTCCAGGCCGCGCTCACTTTTCGAAGTAAGGGCCTCGGCTCGAAGGACTGGCGCCGGACACGGATCCGGAAGGATCCTGGTAGTGACTAGGCGTTAACCCCAAGTTCGCTGAATCTGACGCGTAAAAACACATGTACCGTGGCCCCAAGCAGACCTTCTACGCAGCATCCCTGTCTGTTTTCACTCAATGCAGCTCAAGGTCGGCCGACAGCGCCCGTGCGCGCATGCAAGTACCTCATTTTACCGATGAAGCTCAGACAATCCATGGCGACTGACGCTGAGTGTTACGCCTGGCCAAACCCAACTCGAGCTCTCCGATGTACGTGCCAAGACTGAGGGCGTACTCGTCCTCGCGCGTTAAGCTTTCGCACAGTGCAAGTTCTGAGATTTTTGGCAGCACTCTGCATGCCATGCCTGAACCCTAAGCTGCTCCATCAACGCAGCCAAGGTGGGGTAGAGGGCCAAGGCCGAGCCGTCCTGGAGATGCAGAGCACTGACACATCATCAAACCTTTGCGTGGGGCTGTGCGGTCCTCCGTGCGCCGCAAACAATTCCAATGTTCTGCGGCCACGCTCATAGCGATCATGCACGTATCCCCGGCATCAGGATCGAGTTCCACTTTCTTTTCCACAAAAGAGCCCAACGGGCGATACCCACCTGGGCGAGAGCGGAGTTGCCGGGTGCATTGCCAGCCTTACAAAGGCCACACTGCAGAAGAACACCCCGCCTGTGTGGCATTTGGTGACCAGCAAGGTCTTGCCTGTGATGAAACGTGTGCTCGCAACTGCCGCGAGCTATTTGCATACGCATTCCTGTGCCTGGTGGCGGGGCGTAAAACTCCACGTGCTCATAGTACTGTGAGTACAGCATGATCGCTGACCCTCGGCTCCTGAGTCTAATTGGCTAATCAGAGACTTGCTAGTGGAAAACGTCGTCTGAGGCTTGGGCTTCCAAGCGATGGAGCAAAAGGCTCGCGACTTGTACTCCTCATTGGCACAGTGACCTCCGCCCCCATGTGAGCCATCGCAACCATCGCGCTAATTCCCGAAAAACGGCATGCCGCGGCAAAGAAGACGACTCAGATACCACAAAAAGGACACGGATGCCCCTAAAAAAAGGATGCAGATACCCCCAGAAGAAAAAAAACAGATGACGGAGATGCCCAACAAAGGCCCAGTGTCTCAGCAGGCCTCGCGCTCGGCCTTGAGTGCGCGGAGCTGGAGCCTGAAGGGCCAGCAGAGTGCAACTTGATCTCTTCACCCCCCTCATCCCCCCTCAGACTTCTCGTTGAGAGCCGCGCTCGAGCGCATCGCAGCATGCATCTTGACACAAAGACGCTCACTTGGCACATAAAGCTGTGCATGATGCCCCGAGGCGACGGCTGGCTTGTTGTAGCGCACCAGCACTCCAGCGGAGCTGCGCCTGGCTTGCAAGACAAGTAATCCTCAGTACAACTGTGCGATGCTTCCGGCTGTCAACGGCTAGCGACCAACATCAAAATTCACACTCTCCCCTAGCAGGCCCTGAAAAGTAAAACCCCCTCTTCACCCCAAATCAACGGCTGGCGACCAGCCTTCAAGCGCTCGTTCTCCGCCAGGAGAGCCTGCAACACTAAACCCCACTCATCACCCCAAATCCCCTGCAGGCCCATCCACACGTCCGCACGGCTGACACTTGCAATGCTTCTCAACCACGATTGTCACACCCAAATTGTTGCAAAGCTCATAGCTCTGCCCATCGGTGGCATGACGAATTGGAAGCTTGGGCAAGAAGTCTTTCAAATTGACAACCGAGCATGTCAAGCACGACGACATGCGGGTTTGCAAAAAATCCGCCTGCATGTTGTTCGAAATGGAAAGCTGAGCCTGCGAGAGAGTCTGAAAGTATGAAGACTCATTCCCCCCTAATAATAATCCCCCTCCCACTATGAATACTGATAGAATTTATCTAAATGGAAATGTATATCGGAATTCGCGCGGAATTTCTTTACACATACGCGCGCTACTAAAATAGCCGCGATTTGAATGGTGTAGCGCCGGGAGCGCCAAATTTTGGACCGTCTTGGATTTCGTGCCCCTCCTTCCCCGCCCGACCCGAATTCCAGGCTCAGAGGTTTTCTGATCACAACCACGAAATAACCACAAAAACAAGAACAAGAATAATAACAGCAAGAGTATCAGTGATAACAATCACAATACTAAACAGAATAAGAATGACTAGAAATAAAAGAACAATAATAGGAAAATATTGATAACAATAGTAAGGATGAGAAATGTAATAATAAGTATAATAGTTCCCGCAGTAACAATAACAACAATAACAACAAGAATAACAATGATAACAATGAGAATGGTAACTTTTTAGTGCTATTGCTATTCTTGCTAGTATTGTGAATCATGGCCATAGAAATGATGTCAACCGCACGGACCGGATCCGAGGCTGTGCCTGCAACGCATCCGGTGGCGCCTCGCCCTGCAACAGAAAAGGTTGGGAAGGTGGAACTTATTGTCACTGCTTGTTTTTGCTACTACTGTTGTCTCATTATTGTTGCTATTGCTGTTGTCCTTGTTATTATTATTGTTGTTGTGATTATTGATGCCATTATTGTGATTATTGTGCCACAGCACAAGAAATTGCAAACATTTAAACACTCCAAACATCCGATACTGGCACCCCCGCCCTTGCATCACTTGCCCAAGGCCTCGAACATTGTCTCGGTGTTGCCCATGGCGAATGTTAGATGCGCTCGGACCGCTGCTTACACATCAGCTCAAGCCAGCAATCGGGGGAGCGGCGTTACGGGGATCCGGCTACCGCCTTCGTGCGTCTGTCAACGCGTTGCATTTGTTAGGGGTTTGTGTGGGGGGCTTCCCCAAGCTGCGGCAGCCCGCAAACATGCATCCTTAGCTTTTGGATTTTCCGAGCTGCCATTCCACGGCTTCCAACAACCGGCCGACTGGCCACTTCAGGATCTCTGCTAAGGCCTTGTCTTCGTGCTGGGTTCAAAGAATAGCATATGCAGGACAGCACAGAGGCCATCCAAGCCGGCTGCGCAACATGAGGACCGAAACCGCTCGGGCACGACTGTTGAGGCGTTCGCAATGAATCAAGCGGGGAGATGATAAGCTCAAGGGGGGGGATACTGCCAAAGGACTGTTCTGAATGCTGCTGGTGGCTTCTACCTTAAAGGTTTGCCGCGCGCAACAAGAGCACCCACACACATGCATGCACCAACAGCGGGGACGGCATGCACACTGTAAGCTCAAGCCCCTTCAGTTCATGGACACACCTGCCTGGGACCCCCTGACACCCCCAAAACTGCTTGAGACCCCTCTGACACTTGTCTGACACCTTCTGAGACCACCCCGCGGCAACCTTCTCTCGTTGCACCCTTGCCGTGGGCCGGCCCGGCTGCCGAGGCGGCCGAGGCGGCGCGCGCAAGCGTTTACAGTTGGCGGCTCTTGCTTTCCCATTCGGCTGCCCCGCAACAGGGGCTGCACAGAGACTTGGATAACAACCGCGGGGCTCTGCGATTGTCAAACGAGTCTTCAGGCCGGGCAGGCTGGGCATCTGGTTCTTGCCATGTTCAAAACAATGTCTGGTAAAGCGCGCCCATTCTTTTTGACTCACGCGTGCTCCGCAACAACTCATGTCTAACGCACACGCGCAGCTGAGGGAAGGCGACGCCTAGAGCTCGGCCCGAAGAGTGGTGCTTCAATGTGCTTCAGCATATTGAGTCCGCACTGTCTGCACAGGGTGTTCTGGTCCCTTAGGTCCTTAGGTGTCGCCTGATGGTCGATACGAGTCGACATGCAGTGGTCAAGGTTCTTTGCCAGGGCGGACACAGGGAAAACACGATGAAAGCATGTATGCCCCATATGCCCCATGCCGAGGCATCGGTTGCATCTGCTGCCATCTTGACAGCCTGCAGAAACTTGAGGCCACCGCTCACTGCTGATCCCATGTTCTCCAGTGAGAGTCGCTTCAGCATGGCCTCGGCCTAGGCCTGAGACGCAAGGAACGGAGCGCTTTCTCTTCTTCGGGGGGTGCAACCGAGATGATCCCAGATAAGCATCGCAGTTACAATGAGGGGGAAATGCGCCAAACATCCCAAAGCCCTGGAAAGGTTTCGAGGGCTTTGAGGCGACTGGCGGGCAGAGGCGCTATCGACCGCGATGCCTCGCGCGATCCGGTGTCAAAGCGTGGTGACCAAAAGCCCATGTGAAAGGTGAGACCATGCGAGTGGACACACAGTGTGCGGCGTCGGACTCGACCCGGGAGGCAAGACAATGGTCCCCCTCCACAACCGAAAGAAGCACAGCTCCCGAAGCTCCGGAGAGCCTCCTCAAAAAGCTCTTGGGAGCAGCCTTCAGGCCTTAAGGGAGCCTTAAGGGAGCCTTGGGAGCTCGGAGTTGATGCCCCCACAGAACATCAAGCCTATTCACAGCGGAGGAGGGGTTCACAAGTCTTGAAAGACATGTCAGGACCATTCATGACAAGCATCATCGCCCAGGAGATCACTGCATTGCACGCTTGGGCTGGGCTTGGGCTGCGGCGTGCGGGTTCCCAACCCATTTTCTTTCCAATCCGATCTGCACACGAATTGACCGAATTGAATGATCCTATGGAACGGCTGTGGGTGTTCTCTGTGGCAGAGAGCGGCAGCGTGCCTTCAGGTTGCGCGCGTTCTCGACGATCTTCTCAAACTTTTGCGTGACGAGCTCCAGCCTGGAGAAGGGTCTTCAAGAAGGAGAAAGAGGTCTGTCAAGCTTCTTTCATTCTGCTTTCGCGCCGGGTCGCTGCTTCAGAAGTTCCTCTGGTGACGGATTCTCCCGGAATTTGATGGTTTTCACCAGGGCCTCCCAAGGCGAGGCCCGCGCGAGAGAGGGGAGCATGGAGGCGAGCGGTCGTCAGATCAGATCTTCGCAAGTTCCTGCGCAAACTGCTTGCCCATCACGTGCAATGCGTCCATCTCGAAGTTGGAGTCGCCTCAATCAGAGGCAGCAAGGGATGAATGGGATGGCATGCACGTCCAAAGGAGAAGATCGGGCCTACAGAGATCAAATTCGTGATGATCTCGTTGTCCAACTGTTTCTGCACCTTCTTCAGGTTCTTGGAATCAACTCCAAAAATCCGTGCTCCTAGCCAGGGCCTCCAAGAATGCATTCTCTTTCCACTTTCCGACCTACGAGAGTCATCCAACGGATCCTTCTGAGCACGGACTACAACGTACAGGGTTTTTTGCGCAGTCACGCCACAAGCAAGGCACTTCATGCCCTTACCGGGTCTTACCCTGACCCTTCGCGTTGCCACCCGATGGTGGCCTTAACCAAAACGCGTCCATCCGAACGAAGGCGTCAGTCGAAAATTGCTCAAGTAGAAACCGCAATGAGAAAACTGAACAAACTTCAAACCGTCGAACGCAACCGCAGCCGGATCAGAAAAAGAAAGGTCTGCTCGCGTCCGAAGCCTGCAATATGAAAACCAAAAGCAGCAAGCGAAGGCGGCTTTCAAAAGACCGTGGCTGACATGTTTTTCCGCTGAGGCTTGTGTCTTTTTTACTGGCCTGCTGGCTTTCCGATTGGCCCAACCGATTTCTTGCAAACGTTTGCTGCCTCCGCCCGGCTTGTTCTGACTGACGCTGCTCCTCGACGTTCATACGAGAGTCTTATCTGGGAAAAGCGTTCCAAGATGTTTTTCGCCCCCTGGTCAAAGGAGGCCTCCGGTTAGGTTTGTGCTGAGAAACAGGGAGCATGAACGAAGCGAAAGAGGATGTTGTTCGAACCTCTTTTGCGAAGGACCTCTTTTGAAGAGTAGTTGCAGGACTCGCACAAACGACTATTCCGGAGATCCTCTTCAAAGACAAGCTAGGGAAACTTGTTTTAGTGGGGCCAACGGTCAAGCCGTGAAGGGTGGGGGTGGCGTGGGGGCGGGTGGTACCTTCTGTGCACACGGCAAAGAGGGCAAAATGCCATCGCGGCCTCTCCAGGAAATTCAGGCTCGAACTTTGTGCCTTGGGCGGGTGCAAGAGGGTGTGTAGCGCATGTCTGTTGAAATCAAATGAAACAAGGCAAGGACAGACTGTCATCTCACTATGCCCGGGGCGCGCAGAGATGACCCGAATTCTCTGAAGCACATCCAGCATGCCTGGCACCTGCGAAAACGTGTAAACACATGCTCTATGAATCTATGAAAAACAAAATAAAACAAACATGTCTTTTCTTGAGTGCCGGACCCACTTTGCCGCACTGTACTCGACCCAGCCGCTCATCGCGTTCGTGATGATGAAGGTGTGGCCCTCGCGGCTCAATCCACAACAGCAAATACAAAAGTTACACATGGTTGCGCCTCGGCAGGCGCCCCTCCACTCCCCTCCACCGTCCCAGCGTGGTGTGGGTGCCGGCTGGTTCAGGTTTTAGGGTTTGAGGCTTGGGGGTTTGAGGGTTTTGGGTTTGAGGGTTTTACAGTTCTAGGCATTTAGGGCCTAGGGTTTCGGGCCCAAGGCTATACCGTCCAGAGTTCGGGGGGGTTCTAAGGTTTTGGGTTTAGGGGCTTAGGTTTAAGCCTTAGGGAAGTTTAGGGTTTCAAGGGTTTAGGGCTTAGAAATTGTAAACGCTTGCGCGCGCGGAGGAAGGGTCCAGGTCCGCGATTCGTAGGGAAAAAGGGGTTTGGGGGGGGAGGGGGGGGATGGGCGGGGGGGGTGGGGGGGGTGGGGGGGGGGAGATAAACCGCCCTTGCAACCAGAATCCCCACCACTTTGCAGCCACGAACGCCATGTTCGACATGAGAACCCCTGCTTTACAACTCGTCAGCGTGAGAACCCCTACTTTGCAACTGGACAAGCAACTCCGTCTCTGTGCTCTGTGCTCTCTGCTCTGTGCTCTGTGCTCTGTGCTCTGTGCTCTGTGCTCTGTGCTCTGTGCTCTGTGCTCTGTGCTCTGTGCTCTGTTCTCTGTCTCTGTCTCTTTCTCTGTCTCTCTCTGACCTGCGGCAGCATCAGGCCCCTGCAGTGAGGGGTGCCTACTGATGCCTGCCAATGGCCCCCGAGACTATTCCCTTGTCTGCTGTCTGCTTGTTATCTTCCTTTCTCTGTCTGCTTGTTGGTGTGTCGTTTAGTGCAGTTTAGGGGCTATATATCAGCTATTAGATTGCGAGCGCCCAGACGGACCACTACGTGAATCTGCCCCACATGCCCCACTTACCCCGCTTGCTTTTCCTCAAGAGCTTCTTGGTGTTGCCCCACTTGCCCCGCTTGGTGGGCCAGAAAAGCTACTGTAGTTGGTATTGCCCCACTTGCCCCACTTCTCCGGCTTGCCTGGAGGTTGGCAGGAATGCAGGGGGCGAGATCGTTGCAGCTTGGGGAAGTGCGGCAAATGGGGCAAGTGGGGCAAGTGGGGCAAGTGGGGCAAGCGGGGCAAGTGGGGCAAGTGGGGCAAGTGGGGCAACTGGGGCAATTGGGGCAAGTGGGGCAAGTGGGGCAAACCTCCCTCCCATATTCCCCACAAGTCTGCCTCAAATCGGGCTGCATTTGAGGCAGACTTGTGACTTGTGGCCCCAATCCAGGAAACAAAAACAAGCTCAACAATCTGGTGGCCGCGCTGGACATCCCAGAACGCTTGGGTGGTTGGGCTTGGCTGGTTGGGGCCACCCCCGCCCCCCACCCCGGCTCCGCCCCACCACCAATTTGGAAAGTGGGCAGGGCAAGTGGGGCAAGCGGGGCAAGTGGCAGAAATCGCTTAGCCATTAAGACAGGGCAAGTGGGGCAAGTGGGGCAAGAGGGTTTCCGCTAAGGAACGAAAGCAGGTGGGGCAAGTGGCAGAAATGAGTTATATCATACATTGTATGGTTTCTACTATATTTCTCTGTTTATCTATCATACATTTTACACTATCTACCATCTTTTGGTTTTACATCACATATTATCTCGTGTGTAACATGTATTCTATATTCTTGGCATAAGAACGCCCGCATTGCAACCATCACCACTTGCAAACGTGCATGTTAAAGGGTGATGGTGGGAGTTTCAGGTCTTGACGCTTTAAGTATAATTGCCTGTCAAGCAGCTTGCCCGTGCGGTTGCAAAGTGGGGGCTCTGGAAAGGCTTACGGGTTGCAAAGCGGGGATTCTGGTTGCAAAGTAGGGATTCTGGTTGTAAAGCGGGGTGCACACGTGGGGTGGGGGGGGGGGGGGGGGGGGGGGGGGGGGGGGGGGGGGGGGGGGGGGGGGGGGGGGGTGGGGGGGGGTGGGGGGGAAAGCACAGAGCACAACAATGCAATGTTTCTGTGCGTACAAGCATAAATATCACCTCCTGTACACTACACAAGAAAGAAGGGAAGAACATGCGCAGAAAGTTTGCTTTCTTCTTCTCAGCGGGCTATCGGGACGGGATCCCTCCGATGCTTCGAAGCGCCTTACACAAGGAACATGTAAGCAGGACTCCGACTGAGGAGAAGCCCCTGAGCTGGACACCATGAGCGGGTCTGCGATACCCGGGGCACCACCATAGGCCTTGCCAACTCCCCTGCCGTCCACGGCCTCATGAGGTGTCCCAAGCCTGTGGACTCGTGGACGACATGTCGGCAAGGGCACGGAAGGAAGGCGGGGTCAATTGCGTCGGGAGGCAACCCTCACTCATCACTCAGACAGTGCGTAGTCTTGAAACAGACGCCCTTCAGAGGCTGCACTGCCATTGGTTGCCATGCGCAAAGGGACAAAGGGGACTCTGACGGCTCCAAGAAGCCAAGGCGGCGAAGGAGAAGCCAAGAAGGCAGCTCCAAGGATGCGAAGTGCAGGACACGACAGCTCAGAAAGGAACCTCCAAAAATCCAGGTTTTCAAGCTTCAAATAGCTTCAAGTGACCTACGCAGAGTATGCATTCAGTCACGGGCAGCATCGGGCCACCCTGTGGGGGAGCAAATGTGCGCATCCTGGGGGCCCTCCTCTTGCAGGACTCGGAGAGACTGCTTTGGACCGTTCCTACGCCCCTCAAGCATCGGACTTGAAGCCCCAAAGTTACACCCAGGTCACACTTTCCCAAGTACAAGGACGCCATCATGGGCGCTTTCGAACCTGCGGGCCTTGCCCGCTCTCTCTCTCTCTCTCTAACTCTCTCTTTCCTCTCTCTCTCTCTCTCTTTCTCTTTCTCTTCCTCTCTCCCATTATCTTTCTCTTCCTCTCTCTCTTCCTCTCTCTCTCTCTCTCTCTCTCTCTCTCTCTCTTTCTCCTTCTCCTTCTCCTTCTCCTTCTCCTTCTCCTTCTCCTTCTCCTTCTCCTTCTCCTTCTTCTCCTTCTCCTTCTATGCCGGACCAACGGTGCATCACCGAAATCATGGTCTCCCTCTCGCTCTCTCTCTCTCTCTCTCCCTTCTCCGCCGTGTGCTCTCGGCCCCGCGCCATTCGCTGAGCAAGCTGCAGGAGCTTCTTGGATGCCGACTCAATCTCCTCTCATGTGGCCAAGAACAGTGCGCCGAGGTCTACTTGCAAGTGCAGTGCAGCGAGGCCGTTCGAGGCCTTCAAGCAGCGCTCCACTGCATGTGAAAGTCCATGCTCCTGGAAGGAACGCAACATACTGCAACATACTGCAACACTCCGTCATCTCACCAGCTCGCTCTCTCTCTTCTTCTTCCTCATCTTCTTCTTCTTCTACGGGGCATGAGGAGTAGGGAAGTTACCCTAACCCCCCCGCGCACTGGGCGCGCCCAGACACGCGGATCCGTCTGGTGAGGTCGGCGTGAAACTGAAAAGATTGCTCTCTCTCTCTCTCTCTCTCTCTCTCTCTCTCTCTGCTCTCCCCGACTTTGTAGATGGATCCCATCCGAATTCACCCGAATGCCATGTCCTGGCGGAGGTTGAGGAATGACGTACACAAAAGCGTGTCATCCCAGTCGAAGATGATCACCGTCTGGTGTTGCGGTGACTTCTGCGCCTCACACCGGCTGGACTCAGCTTGACACAAAAACTTGGTTGCAAGATTGAGCTCAAATGAACCAGGTGCGGTGTTATGTCAGTGTGCCTGCGGGACCCACACCTGCGAGTACGAAAGCTTGCGGAGAAAGTTCACTCTGAAGTCATCTTGGCCTTCCATGTTGATCCTTCTGAAGCTGGCTCTTCAAGCTGACCGTTTCCACAGATGTCAATCAACAGACGCCAAGTGCCCCACTCTTTAGATCAAGCGCATTCATTTCAAAGTCCTCACCCTTGCATGCCACACACATCACGAAAGAGGCCGAGCGCCAAGGGTCCACTACCACACGGAAAAGGTCGGCAGGCCTCCTTCTCACCTGATCCCGAGTGTTGAAGCCTGTCCGGTGCCTGAGGCATGGCACAGGCAAGAAATCGCAAGACTCAAAAGACGAAGCCGAACAACAGTTCAACACCAGCCGTGCCTCAGCGGTTGCGGTGGGTGGAACGGGAGGCTGGTAGCCGGCAAATTTCCTGGCACTCGCAAACTCCCCAAGGCTTCCAGCGCTAACCTTTCTGACCGAGGTGAGCACTCATGATCCTTCTGAATCCCCAAACGATGGAGGTAGTCCTTGGGCTTTCAGCATCTTCGATCACTGCATGCACAAAACATCCCTTCCAGCCTTCCGCCGGCGATTCACTTCAACTTCGGGTGGAGTGATAGGTGGGGCACCTATCCAACATGCCGCCTTGACCCATCTTCAGGCATCCTTTTGCCTCTTTACACCGCTTCAAAGTGCCTTCTTCCACGTTCTGCGTTTGGCCCATTGCGTCCTCAGCTCACAGATGATGACTGCTGACACCCCTTTTCATGCCGGTCCGGAATGTGCGGGAGAGCGGCAAACTGTGCCCAGCAAAGGCGCTCGAGGATTGCAAGATCTCTTTGCAAGCTGAAGTAAAGTGAGCTGGCTTGTGTTGCGATGGCAAGAAGTTCTTGTCTTCCGTGGATACAGTTCACGCAACATCTAGTGGAGAGCCGCCATGTGAGCAACTTGAGCCGAGATCTTCACAAACTTACCGCTGGTTCGCGCACATGATACGGGCTCTCTGCTGCTGGTACAGCTGCTGCACCACATCCGCTTACACCGCCTACACGAGCATGCAAAACGTCACCGATGTCAGCCTCCAGTGACTCTTTTCATGATCGAGAAGCACAAGTAGCTTTCACAGCAACGGGATGTGTGAGGACGCAGCCGTGCGCCAACATCACGTTGGTTGGGACCGTGCGAGCTCACACAATCCTTGACGCTCGGGACCGGCAAGTCTTTGTGGGTCACATGAAGCTGTCCAGCCTGGCAAGCTCGGACACCAACACATTGATGCTCGGCTTTCGACTGTCCTCGACAGTCCTCGACTGTCCTGCCTTCGGCTCAAGGGCCGCTTCTCCTTTCCAGGGCTGCAAATATTGCTAACATCGCAGAGTGAGATTGCAACGTACTGCGGCTTGTTGCAACCCTAGCCTGCTGGCTGAACAGGTACGCGCTAAGCAGCACAGGAGAGCCGCACACTCCGTCTGAAAGAATGCCATCTAGACCTGCCGCCTCGGTGCACTGTCGAAGTACAGATTCCACATTTGCCAAGTGATTTCTCAAGGGCCGTCACCGCTGTGGAACGTAAATCCGGGTTGTTCATCAAGTAGCTTACTTGTGCAACCGCCTTCGTCAAGGCCATCAGGCGATTCGTCGAGAAGAACATGGCACAAAAGCTCCATGGAGTTCACTGGGTCCATTGGGTCCAATCCATGGCCGCGACGTTTTGGGCAGAGTTCGTGGCCATTTGGGCCTCCAGTCTGGCACGTACTAAAGACGTTCCCATATGCAGAGGTGCGCAGAGTAGTGTAAACGAGTGTAAAGGTAGAAGTGTGTAGAGGTGTGAAGAGGCTCCAAGAGCCCCAAGGCTCCGAGGCCCAAGGCCCCAGCCTGCTGTGACGCGTACTGTGCTGCCTGCGCTGCTCTGGATGCTGTGAATGCGGCCTGGCGAGGAACATAGTTTGCGTCTTACGTGTCTCCTTCGAGCCGTGCGACCTGCAAGCGTGCGCACAAAAAAGCACAGGGAAGCACAGGGAAGCACGGGGAAGCACGGGGAAGCACAGGGCCACCAGGGCTGCTGAGAAAGTGCACACATTCAGACACAATTCTCGCAATGTCACAGCACATGATCACTAATCTGATGGGCGCCACGTGCCGGGCCCATTGCGATGCGGCCTCCAAAAAAGCTACATGCACGTGTCTGCGCACAAATGCCACAACATGGAAGAACATGGAAGAACATTGCTGCCTCGGCCATCTCATTCGGAGGCCCAGCTGCATTTGGCGCAGTCGCCTGCAGCCAAGCACTCCCCACGACGAGCTTCACCCCTGCGGTCTGCAACACTCCAAGTCTCCAACTCCAGCCGCACCTCCGTCCGTGAGGAAAGTCGTGTCCTCGGGCTGCAGCTCATGGGGGTGGAATACCACGCATGCTTCACTAATTACGCAACACTGCAACAAAAACCAGCACATCCCACGCGACAGTGCGGAGAGCGGCATGGCCGCACTTGTCCCCATTCCTGTGGGGTATGCGTGAGGATGCTTGAGGCAGCGGCCAGTGGGCGGCGCAACAAGGTTTGCATCCCTCACAACATGATGCTCCGTCTATGAATTTGACAACAACCCATTTGCAAGAACAAATTGTTGCATGCTGTCACAAACTCCATGTGCTCAAAGGCTCAATAGTATGCCCCAATGTGACAGCTTTACTGGCAACACTTGGCGTTCCACGATATAACCAAACAACATTATGCATTTGAGCCACCATAGCTGGCAGGAGGCCGAAACAAGAACGTGATGAGAAACAAGCGTTGCCAAACACACTTGCAAGCAAAAAGCGGTGCCTTCACTTTTGTTCCCACAAAGGCCTGGCAAGTAGCACTCTTGCAGGGTAGCTTGCACGTTGTTGGAGACCCACAGTCCATGCCAGGCAGAACCAAAGCGACGTTGCAGATGCGAACTGGACTTGCACAGCTCGGTGCGGGGGTCCGTCACCGATCTCTCAAGCTCGCGAGCTTCGAAACTTCCATATCGACTCAGTAAGTAACTTCTCTGAGAAAGTTCGATTGGAAGCTGCGGCTCCGAGGCCTCGAGGCCTCATTTTCCGTCTCCATAAACTCCAATGCAGGCCATCAAGTGCTGACAGTGGCTCGTCGCAAGCCATGTACTGTCTGATGAGATTCGCTTGCGACTGAAACTCGCACGTGAATACTTGGATGCGCCTTTGGCGTTCTTTTGCGACTCTTCCGACACTTCAAGTTCGCCATCCATGACAATTGCCTCGAATACGTCCTTCCGCACTTCACCCGGCTGCCGAGGCAGCGCGTGCAAGCGTTTACAATTACATATGAGAGAGCCCTTTCCCTCACAAAATCTTCATGTTCTTTTTGTTGCGAAGAGATTGCTCCGACGTGTATCAAGCAGGACAAGCCTCCCGTGACAATCGCACCGGCAAGGAATACAAAAGCCCCTTCCCAATCTCGATAGGACGAGAATGAATTTCCTCTCATCTATGGAAGCTGTTAAAACCTTTTGACGAATAAGAACTCCTCTCCATCTTGCAAAAGGAATGCTCATCAACAAGGAATGAACGTTTCTCGCCGCCGTGGAAAGGTATGTCGATGGCATTTTGAACTCATTTTGAGAACTTCGAGCACAGATGAAGGCACAAGAAATGAAAACAGTGGCAGGCGCTGTGAATTCGAGACGTCGAAGGCCAGACGTGGTATGCGTGGAAAGCGTGGCGCGGGGCGAAAATGTTGTCGGTACGGTCCCTGCAATCGTGCTGTGGGCATTTGGACAGGGCTGTAGGTTTCTGAAGGGTCACTTGTACTGTTGGGTTGAGGGTACAGGTTTTTGGTGCAGGGTAGGCTCAATCTGAAGGCCGTAATGCTTCAGGTGTATGGGTCTGGGTTTTGGAATTTCAGAATCAACCCAGCCTCTTCAGATCCGAGATTTGGTAGATCTGACTTCGCCCTGAAACAAAATACCGCCGCAGTGAGCGGGGCGTAAGAATATGACCTGTCATGGATGCTCTGGGCAATCGACGAGAGTGTTCCATCGCGAGCAGGCCGTCAACAAGAACATATTTTTGTCTTGTTTGATGGCTCGTGCAACTTCCGCTATAAATGAGGGGACGGACTCACATGGCCTGAGGGGACGGACTCACATGGCCTTTTGGAAAAGCATCAAGGGAAGGGGTACCTTCTTGACAAAAACCCTCCTCTCCTTCGTAAAAAAGTAGAGCTTTTCTTCTCTTTGGCTATGGGGCGGGTGAGGACACCGCAGCTGTTGTTCTCAAAGAAGACAACACCAAAAACAATGGCACGCAAGCAAATAAATGCGATGTCGAGAGCAGAAGGGATCGCCCCAAATTGATGTGGAACTCCCTCGCCCCAAATACAAACCAGGCTCTCAATGATGTGGAACTCCCTCGCCCCAAACACAAACCAGGCTCTCAATGATGTGGAACTCCCTCGCCCCAAATACAAACCAGGCTCTCAATGATGGAGAGGAGGGGCGTGTCGGGAATTCTCACACGCCACACCTCCCTCCACGCGGCAGGGCCGCCCCGGCCAACAAGATCAGGCCCGCACGCTCAGACGCAGCTCGCACATCATCATGTCATTTCTCGTCCACATGGCGGCAGTCCGTTCGGTGAAACCGCTGTGAGGGTGCGGCTGGCAACCTCTACGTGGCGCCGCAGCCGAAGAAGTCACACACTTCCCGCCAAGCCCTCTCCTCCTACTACTACCTACGTACTACCTACGAACTACCTACGACTTACTACCTATTAACCTGCTACCTCCTACCCACTAACTACTACCTGCTTCCCAACTACCTACTACCTACTACCTACTACCTACTACCTACTACCTACTACCTACTACCTACTACCTACGACCCCCGACACTCAGCACATCCACCTGAACACAGGCTGGCACGGCGTCGACAGTTGCCAGGGAACCGTCAAAACAATTGATTTGAGATCGGCACGGAGGTGGTTCAAGAAGTGGCATGGCGACCTGGCTCAGAAGTCGTGGCGGACGGGACTTCGCTGCCCGGGTGGAACCTTTTTGGCTGCGGGTGCTTCATTTTGTTGTGGCATGGATGCTCTGGTAATTGGATGCTCTCGTAATGGACGTAAATGCATTGCCAGGCATGGATGCGACAACCGATTCCGTCGCGTGGACGGTAAAATTTGCACAGCACCGATGCCTGGTAAATGGATGTTGTGGTACTGGACGTCAATGCATGGCTAGGCATGGATGTTCTGGTTAAACGGATGCTTTGCGTGGACTCGTAAACCGATGGGCAATGGACGTCAGGACATGGCCAGCGGACGCTTTAGTAAACAGATGCTAAAAACATGGACATGAGGCATGGATGCTCTTGTAAATGGATGCTTTCGTAACGGACAGTAATATTTGCCCAGGCATGGATGCTGCATGATGCCGTGGTAAGCGGATACTCTGGTAATGGACGCTGATACATGGCCTGCGGGAGATCTATAACCGCAGCATTCCTCAATGGCGAAATGCTGCACGGGAAACTGTACATCAGGCAACCTCCTGGGGTGTAGGTGGCTTGCATCCCGAACAAGTGACTCGCGTGACTAAAGAAATATTCGGCCCCAATTGCATCTCAGTGTCCGCTGGATCCGTGCCTCTTTCAGCTTCATCCCGCCAACGACGGGAAAGAAGACCCCGCACCCGTGCTTTATTTCGCTGGGCATGTCGACGACACTATTTGCCCAGGCATAGATGCTCTGGCAAACGGATGCGCTCGTAATGGAGGTTGCATGTGGTGGCCAGGCCTGGCTTTGGCAAGCAGAAGCTGGGGCGTCAACCTCCAGTAGTTTGCACATTTTTCTAATCATTCAGGCCCCTGCATTATGCGGCCTGTGTAGCGCTTATTCATTTGATTTTTCATGCTTTTTCACATTTGATTCTCCAGTACTCTGGTTCTTAGGCCCTTATACTCCCCGCTTCTTGCCGAGAAGCGTCTGGAAAAAGCGGACCCGGATCGGGCCTCCCCCCCCCCCTTGCCTTGCACAACTCCCCAACCTCCTTTTTTCCCAGAAGCCCTCTTTCCGGCCCGGCTGCCGAGGTGGCGCCCGCAAGCGTTTACAATTACCCATATTATCAGTCTCACGCAGACAAACCTTGATTTCGTGCGTGCATGTGGCTTGAAATCACACTCTCGCGTAGCTTGCTCGCATTGCTCGAAACCACCCTCTCGCGTGGATTCTTGCAATGTTCTCATTGCTCGGGCCTGTGTAGTACCCCTTTCAGACCCTTTCCGGTCGGCGAAAAAAACCTTTCCCCAGACCAAAAAACACCAGCAGCAACAAAAACGTTCTTACGCATGGGCCCTCAGTTGCTCGCGGAAGAACTCCTTCGCTGTTTGCTCATCGCGCAACGACCTCAAGCAACAAGTCATATCATTTGCAAACCACGACCAATCCCCAACTCAATTGAGCTCTGCGCAGCTGGAGCATCTGCACACGCAAATCCCGCACGCAGGTCTCCATGTGATCCTGACGCGGCAGCAACTTGGGGCAGCTTTACAACACGACAGAATGGCCTCGCGTGTCTCATCGTCCTGGAGCTCCTTCCGTGTGACAATACCGAGCTCCATCAACCTGATGACGCGGAAGCACTACCACATGCGATGCAGCGGCGCTCAAACCGACACAACGAAAGGCCCGCAGAGCATCGCTCTGAGAGTTCGGGCATCGCGACCTTGCATGTAAGTTTAAACCTCGGCATCTAACGACACTTCCTTACCGGCGAAGTGAAGTGCAGGACTCACCATTTTGCAGCTGCCGGGCTGGCAAGCTCAAACGATGCACAGCATCGACATCCAGCGAACATTGCGAGCCTGGATCCCGAAAATGGAGACTCATCAGCGCTCGTCTTCTCGTGCAGATTCGCTGTCAAGTCCCCACCAACAACTTGCAGGAGCATGTTTGTTCCCAACCTCCATCTCCAATGGGTGAATTTCGCAGCTGTTTGCAACATCTTCGGTGGCTCAACATCGGCTACGGGCTTCTCCTCCACAACAATCCTTCAATAGCGGTTCCTAGGCCACACTGCAACAAGCTTCGACAGGACAACCACTTACTGTCTGAGTCTTCCTGGTCACAATTTGGGACTTGTTGACACACATCATACAAACAGGAACGGGCTTCTTCGTGCAGTCCAACAACTTCCACCTTGGGCAAAACCTGGAGGCACAACGTTCTCCCCACACGCAACGCTCTTGTTTTCAGCTCTGGGCGAGTTGGCAGCTCCGGAGGATCACCAAGCGAGAACTTCTGCTGTTTCAGAGATTCCAGGTCCGCTCTAACCGCTCCCCCCGCTCTCACGCTGTCATTGCCCTCCTCTCTGCCCAGCCACTTTTCCTTCTGCTGTTTTAGGGATTCCAATTCCTTGAAGGACAGCCTTCCCATGCTCTACGCAACATCTTTTTTTTTGAACCGTCGCCTCTTTACTACATCAGCAGCGCAGTAGGCCGTCCTTGTGGGTCTCAACACTAGAGGTGAAACAGTCGCAGGCGCGAAAACCAAAGCAAGCACACACCAAAAACACCACCAAACACAACCAAACCCGCAGCAACCCGCCAAAACCAAAAGCGCCAAACGTCTAGGTGTCCCCCGCGCTCAGTACTCGAAGTCGTCGCAGAAATCCAAGTGTAATCAAGCAGCGCAGAGCATGCGGGGGAGTCGCAAAATGCGAGAGTTTGCCAGATCATCAAAACCACCATCATGAAGCCACTGTAAATCGAAGAAGGACAGCGAAGTTACCGACCAACACGGGCAGGTACCAGGCACACAGTGGCGAAAAGGGAAGGTACAGAGTGGCCAACTTTCCCAGAGGAGAGGCAAGGCCAGCACGCGCCCCATGGTGGTCAGCCAGTGGGGACTTGTCAGCAAGAACAGCGGATGCAAGACCAGCCAAGGCACCCCATGGTGGTCAGCCAGTGGAGCAACCCCGAGCAACAGCCAACACAACTTGCGGCTCTATTATTGAAGCGCGACCCAAAGTTTCCAATACCCAGGCGCCTGTGCTCAGAACCTGGGGCCGCAGTTAGCAGAGCCCTTCTACTTTCCCAGGAAGCAAGTAGCAACAGCTACCGATTCCGAGGGAAAAGACTACCAGACAGCAGTCAAACCCTTACTCTGGCCCGCAGCAAGAGGAAAGGCCAGCGCGCCCATGGTGGTCAGCCAGTAAAAACTTGACAGCAAGAACAGCGGACGCAAGACCAGCCCAGGGCACCCCATGGTGGTCAGCCAGTGGAGCAACACCGAGCAACAGCCAACACAACTTGCGGTTCGATTCTTGAAAGACCGACCCAGAGTTCCCAACATCCAGGCGCACAACTGTGCTCAGTCCGGCCACGTACCCAAGTAGAACCGGGGCCGCAGTCAGCAGAGCCCTCCTAGTTTCCCAGAAAGGAAGCCTGCAAGTAGCAACAGCTACCAATTCAGAGGGAAAGACTACCAACTCCGGCCCGCAGCACTTCATTGCCATGGACCCTCCCAATTAAGGTGTCGATACCGTGTAAAGGGCGTTTCAGCACGCTTACCTGATTTTTTGGCCTTCATGCTTTTTTTTTGGACTGGCGCCTCTTTACTACATCAGTAGCACAGTAGGCCGGTCTTGTTGGGCTCGACATACATAACAGGTGAAACGAGGTCAGCGCGCGCAAACCACCAAACTGTGAAAAACGCAGAGCTCTTTTTCACTCCACGCTTGAGCCAAAACACCGCAGAGTCAGCGCAGCTTCACTTTCGTGAATTCCATCTCAACTTTGTTAAACAAAGGAGGAACACATGCAAACGTCCTAATGCTTCTCAGGACTTCCGTGCTTCAGCAAAACAAGCATACAAGTGCACAGCCACTCTGCTCGAACCTTAGTACGACGACACGAGCGAAGCGAGGGTCGGCGGCCAAGGTTTGAAGAGCAAACTCAGAGCAACACGCACTTCTTCAAGGATGCTCCTAAAGCATCTCGAGTGCTTCTCTGCTCATCATGCACACTCCAAGCGTCTCACGTTAAGCTCAAAGCAAGAAACACTTTCAAGCCAAGCTCCAAACATGCTATGTCCATGCCTGTTTCTGCTAACACAAAACAAACGGTTCAAGCACCGTTCTCAACTCACGCAATGCAAACTCGTGGTTCATGTCACATGTTCAAGACATCCTGTCAACTGTAAAGGCACTCACAAGGAAGTCAAAAACTTTCACACCCCCTCATGCCTGCAACAGTTGCGTCCTCAAGTCCTGTCTTCTTCCATAGCTCGTCTCGCACCCTTCAGCATTTCTTCTCCTAACAGCTCAGGGTACACACCTGACGCCGGGAGCTGAAGGTGGATGTGTTGGTGGCTCTCATCACAGCGGTTCCTAGCCATACTGTTGATGAAATTCGAAGAGTTACTACAAAACCACCATCTCTTCCAGGCTCTTTCAGAACCCTTCTCGAAGCAACAGCGATCGACGACACATCCCTTCGCAAGACCAAGACGTTGACTTACAGACCTAAAGACCGTTTCATTCCACAAGTCAGATCTAGCTGGCCACTCGTGAGAAAGAAGAAGACGCGGACAGTTCGCGTACGGACGGAGAAGGTTCCAAATCCTTCGCCAAGACTTCTTGTGGACCAAAAGAGACTCCCGCCACCTGGCGTAGGACTGTCCACCTTTTCGAAATCTCAAATGACGAAGTCCGCACCCAGCCGAACACGGCGTAGACAAGTGCGCATACACCTTCACCCCTTCCTGAAGTAACACGCTAAAGACTTCTTTGAGAAGCTGGTATCCGTTTTCACTTAACAGATCCACTTGCTTCGTCACTCCAAAATACGCGATACGAGGATTCTTCGAGCAAGCTTTTGACAAAGAGCTTCCTTCTTCACAGCAGAGCTCAACCACAACATAAGAAGCCTGGTTCCTTGCTACCTTCTCTGCTGCGGCTCGCCAAGAAACAGGGACGTTCAGTTCGCAGACTTCATCTGCTGGTTTATTGGGCTCTTTAAACGTGACAGAAACGCTGGTTCCGGAATTTTTCTCTTTCCAATGGACTGGTTCCGGAATGAGGCCACAAGCCTCGCACAAGCTGACCAAACTGTCGTTAGTTGGGCTTTTTGTTAGAGCATCTGCCGGGTTGACAGCACCTGGTATGTGCTCAATCGTGAATCTTCCAAGCTGGACAAGTTCCTGGAGAAAAGCGGCTCTTAACTCAATATGGCGGACCTTCCTCAACAATGTCCCCATTTTGGAAATGGACACAGCGCTTTCAGAGTCCGAATACCCCTTAAGAAGGTAGTACCCCGTTTCCCGGTCCTTCGGGATGCCCTCCAAGATGGTCTCCGTCAAGAGAGCAATGTACAAACCTTCCCTGGCTATCTCAGTAAGCGCCGCAAGCTCACTCTCGGCGCTCGAAAGGGCTGTGGTGGACTGCTTCCTGCTGAACGTCTTTAAACAGCAGTTTTCCCAAGTAATCACACCACCACTAACAGAATTCAGGCTCCAGCTTGCGTCCGTAAAGCACGATACCGCTTGGGGATCCGCATCGTCTTCCAGGATCTCCCGAGTCGACGGAAACACCTGAACCTTATGCGGAAGACCTTTGACCCATTTGAGAACATCCCTCATGCATGTTTCAGCTGCCTCGTCAGGGGCCGACTGATGACGCCCCAAAAATCCGCAGCAGAACTGCAAATCTGGTCTGGAGAGGGCAGCCCATGCTAGACGCCCTAAGGTTCTACGGTTATTGTTCAAAACCGTGCTTGTTATGAAATGTCATGTCGTGTTTGAACACTTCAAGCATGACACAATCTTCATCAAGCAACATGCATTCTGCTCACATCACTCGCTCTCGTTCGAATCTTTTCACGTTGTGGGGAAACAGTACCGAGCACGGCTGGTTGGATCTCGATCCCTCCTGTAAGACCCAAGACTGTTGTTGAGTCTCGAAATGTCCTGTGAGACACAGGGCTCCTTTCCCCTTCGAGAGGAAAATACAGCTAACTCACGGCCTCTCACAGGTTCGGCCTAAGTGTGACGGCCTGAACAGGATATCCATGTGGTTCAGAACGACAGTTCAAGAAGTTTCTGGCTGTCTCTGAGAGCTTGACGAGGCAGCTTCACTTGGTTGCTCCAAGCCAGGTTCAGGGTTCACAAACTGCCACTGAGACTGACGAGCTGCAACAGCCTCCTGTTGCCGCATCTCACGGTCTGCCATGAGGTCGTCCAATACCTCAGCCACCTTCATGAGGGAATCCATATTCAAAGAGTGAAGCCACACCCGAAAATCATTTAGCTGATCGCGCGTCAACGACCGCGCCATGAAGAGTGCTGAGAAAAGTACAGCGATGAAAAGAGCAAGACTCGAGCCTTTATGCGTCAAGCAAATAAGCGGAACTGTCACCACATGAAGTAAGGCCCGCACTAACAAGGGTTCCTTATTGCACACGCTCATTGAGCTGCCTGGTCCCTTACCGGATACTTCGTATGCACACGAGTCCTCTCCTGACGTGGTTGCGAAAACGTTTACATTAGTTTACAAGGGCGGCGAGGGTGGGTTTTTCGAAAACAATCTATCAGCTTCTAAGAGCACTTTCCGGGCATCCTGCCCTCTGAGAGGTCCCGCTGCGACGGGTGTATAAGTAAATACAAATCCTGCATGAACAAGCATAAAACTGATCAAGCGTTGGAAATAAGTTGTGCAAAAAGGCAAGCACTGAAACAACAAGCAAATGTTTTATTCACCACAACATTTTGATGTTGTTTCCTTTGAACAATAAAGCTCTATCTTCTCCAGGCATTCGAAGAACGATACTTATTGTTCAAAACCGTGCTTGTTATGAAATGTCATGTCGTGTTTGAACACTTCAAGCATGACACAATCTTCATCAAGCAACATGCATTCTGCTCACATCACTCGCTCTCGTTCGAATCTTTTCACGTTGTGGGGAAACAGTACCGAGCACGGCTGGTTGGATCTCGATCCCTCCTGTAAGACCCAAGACTGTTGTTGAGTCTCGAAATGTCCTGTGAGACACAGGGCTCCTTTCCCCATTCACCTGAGCCGTGTGTCAAACCTTCAGTTTCGAGGCCCTCTTCACAATTGCCGAAACGATCCTCCTCGCTTCATGCGATTCGTCCTTGAATCCTAAACCCCTAACCAAATCAAGTTTGAACCTTGAAGGTTGATCTGCAAGATTCGCTGGGGAGGCAACTCTTGCATACCACGGTAGAAATCCGTGAACATATTCCAGGAAGTTTGCTTCATCCACCAACATTCCAGCAACTCCTTTCTTAGCAGATCCCGAGATGTAGGCGTGTCGGGCCGCATCATTGTCGAGGTAGACGATTACCCCAGTTCCAGCAGTCGCTCCATGCTGGGAATACGATTCAGCAAAGGCTGCAGTCTGGCCTGTTAGCAACTTCAAACCAACCAAAACCCCAAGCATTTCCAGCTCATAGATAATGGTTTGCTCATCCTCCATAGATAGCACTTGAGTCTGGATTTCCGAGATCGGAACACTGAAGAATGACAGCGCTGTCCCACTCCCCGTAAGGAGCACGCCACCTAATCCACCAGACCTTGTCTCGGTTTCGAAGGCTGCATCGGTGAGTATCATAAACGATCTGCACGACACCTGTCCCACTAGCCTGGGCTGAGCAGCGTCTAAGAACTTGCAGAACTCTTCCAAAAGGTCTTTAGTGTATCCCGGAATTTTCCGCCTCCCACCATAGGCATGTCTCGTGATCTCAACCAGACACCTCCTGCCTAACCTTCCGAAGAACTGAGCTTGTGCAAACTGTAATCGGCCCCTCAGTTGCAGGGCCTCCTTCTGACCCATCAAACCATTCTCCAGGTGACCTCTGATGGCTGTGACCAACTCTCGACGCCTTCGTTCGGTGTTCTTAACTTTCAGGACCCCTGTCCCTGTTTGGTCCAGCTCAAACAAAACGCCCAAAGCTTCGAAACTTGTGCTCCACTCCGTAGTCTTGTCTGATGACAGCTTCCAACCCAACAGTTTCATGACCTCATCAAAGGTATACCCACATGAACTCCTGTCACCGCTCAATGCGAGGAGAACAAAGTCGTCAAAGTAATTCGTCGTAGGGATTTTGGCTCCTTTCACCAGGATCGTCCAAAGAGCCCTCGCAACCCTCAAGAAGAAGTATACTGCTTTCGTGGAACCAAAAGGTACCGCCAGTTGCTGGAATAATTTGGGCTTCCCCTCGAACGGGTCGTACACTGCCAAGTATGAAAATCTTAAACTCTCATCTGAAATGGCCAACTGTCGATAGGCGCTTTTCAGGTCAGCCGTCTTCCCGAAGAGTTCCAACAATCCTTTTTTTCTAGCTGCCTTCGATAGCTTGGAAATTAGGAGTGCGATCTCGTCAATTGAATGTGTAACAGGTTTCTCGGAGACGGTAACCGTGTCGTTAATGAGACTGGAAGAGTAGTTGTCGATAGGTCGGAGTTTGCCTCCCTGCATCAAAGGGAAACGGGAGCTCACCAAACAGCCTTTGGGGAGATGGCGAACGTCGAAAGGTCCTGCGAGGTGACCCTTCTCAACCTCCTCTAACGTTTTCTCCCACAACAGCGTGTCCATGTTTCTATCACCACTGGATATTGTCCTGGCGAAAATCTGTTCACACACCTGGTCGGACATGTCCACAAGTTGTTCAATGTCCATCCTGGCTGGCTTCAGTTTCGCATCCAAAACTCCTGTCACTGGGATAGGGCCTGTGAGCGTGGCTCCCTGAATGAGCTCCTGCACCACGCCCATATCATCATATTGAATGTCTTGAAGCATTTCTTGGAAGAGGAGGATACGTTTCGGTCCGAGGATCGCTCCTCGATGGGTGGACATACCAGCCTTCAGCTGTGCCTCCTCTGGCTCCAGTTCTTTGGCTCTTCTAGCCCATTTCTCAAGGTAAAACTTTCTCTGGGATCTCACCGAACCTGGACGATGTACAAGTTGCTCGATCAACTTCTCTAATGGTTTGTTGCATTTAGACAGCTGATGATAAGGGTGTCCTAGCTTTGCTGCCTTTCCAATAAATTCAATCGGATCCCAAGGAATCCCCACTCTCAGCACTGAGGCGCCATCCAGTTGTTGCATTTCCTGCTGAAGCTGCGGGCTCAAGTTCCCCCCTGTCTGAGTCCGCGACAGAAGCTGGGAATCCACCGGCAGGGCGGCCATCCCCGGCAACACTCGGATGCCATCCGGAATCCGCCATTCTTGCTTGAGACGCTTACGTCCTGAGAAAGGGTCCTCAGTCACTGATCTAGGCAGCAGCACATAGACGACCACCTTCCATTCCGGCATGACCTCATTCAAGTGCCCCCGAGGTTGGTGCATGGCCGACACTCGAATGGCCTTATTGGCCAAAGAAGGGTTTTGGCACAGAAGTTTTCTTGCTGTGACGCCAGCCGCGAAGACCTCAGCCAAAGCAGTTGCAAAACCACGGGGGTAGGCCCCTGAGGAGGTCTCCAGTGTTGTCGACTTCCCTGTCGGTTCTCGCCCTTCGCGCCTAACCGTGGTGATTTCAGGAAGGTTCGACATCACAAAACTCCGCTGCTGATTCGTAGGGACCCAGCATCCCCACTCTACTTCGACCCAATGGGGTGCTTGCTGAGCGTCTGGAAGTTGGTTCAAATTATCCCAAAATGGGGACTTGCAAGAGCCTTCGACCACTAACGGCAAGTCCCTGTCGAGGCATCCATTGATAACCGCGAAAACAAATGCCGCAGAGATGGGGTCCAAGGTGAGCTTTGGTATGCAAATCAGCACTCCCGCAATCTTTCGTTTGTCCAACCAAGTAAGAACAGAATCACAAGCTGTCCTAGAGGATAGGTCCATTTGCAAAACAGGTGCCATAGCGGACTTGTGTTTAACACGATCCACTCCATAAGCAAAATAACCCTGCGCGAGCAGAGCTGCAGCCACACGGGCCTGCCCAGCAAAACACTGAAGGATCGCACGAGTAGGTCCCCCGTGCTGTTCATTCGAGAAAACTTGTTGCGGCTCTGTAGCCGAAGAACACTGCTCGCTCCGAGAAGATGTCTCCTCGCCGGTCTGGAAAACTGGCAGTGTCGTGGCCGACGGCATTGAAGCCATCGAAAAAGAACATTCAATGTCACATTCACAACCTACGGCAACCCCAACCGCAGATACGGGTTCCAATCCCGCACCTGAAGGTAAGGCCTCCATACCGACCTCCTGGTTCGGAGCAGAGATGACGCCACTAACGGTTTCATCCTGAGGAACCATCTCAACATCCTGAGCCAGCGAAGTCTCATCGAGACCAGGATCACCTAGTCACAGCTTTTTAGGCTTCAGCGGGCACTTTGTAACCGGGCGGTCACCACCACACTTGTAGATGATGCAACCATGATCACCCCTCTGACAATTGGCGTCCGTGCACCCGCCGAGGTTGAAACTGTAGCAAACCTTGTTGCCCTTCTTGTTCCATGCGGACGCTCCCTGGTAACGTAAGCCCTCCGGTAGCCATTCCGACTTGCCAGCCCCGTAACCTTTCCCTATGCCAGTCTTCTCCTTGCCCTTGGGCGAGGGTTTGCCCTTTCCGGACCATGACTCGAAGCCCCTGGGGCTCCAAAAGGACTTCCCCTTGCCCGGCTTACCTTTGTTCGGAGCATGCTCATACGGATGACTACGGTTGCCTTTTCCCAATCGCAACTTTCCTCCACCTTCAAAATCCCCCAAAGGAAGGAGCGCAACGATCAAATCGTAATCCTGCAGCACCGAAGAAATCCTGGCATCCAAAGGCAAAGTCCCTGATGCGTCTGCACGAACCTCTGCTCCTGCCTCGGACATCTTTGCGAACGCCAACTTGTCGGCTCGCAGAATCTGCCTCAAGGAAACCTTACGATAACCTTGTTGAGCTGGTTTGGTGAGGTACTTGAAAAGAGAGGAGACGTAAGCCTCATGCTTGTCCCAACTCATCAGCCTGGCGAATGCATATGCAACTCCCCGTCTTCTAAGGGCGTTCAACACCTGGAGGGATCCCTCTATATCACGATCTTCCATGCCAGAAGACTCCGTAACTTTGAGTTTTCCCCCTTCGAGGGAAAGGCTGGTGGTCAACGGCTTCAAGTTCTGAACTTCTTCCTCGCGGCTGTGGCATTTTTCCGGGCCAATGTACTTAAGGCATCGGTTTTCCCACTGCTGAACGGTCATGTCCAGCAAGGCATGACTAGGCTCTAACTGGCCGGTCAGGGAAATCCCCGAAAGCTGAGTGCGCAACTGATCCATGCGTGCATTACGCTCAGCGAGTCCCACCTTCTTAGGTGCAACACCCTCGGATGGTTCTGCCATGTCCTTCAGGGAGGCCACCAACATCGTCTGGGCCTCGAGAATCAACCGTCTCAGTGATGCCTTCTCGCCCACCGTAAGGTCTGCCAGAACTGCTGTGCTCCATGTATCGAAATCCGATTGAGCCAGGAGTTGCCCCGGCTGGCCCACGCAAAAGGCCAACTGAGCCAAGGTTTTGACCCCTTTAGCAGTCAGTGCATCAACGACCCGCTTGGTTAACAAAATCTCCTCTGCTCTCTGAAGGAAGTAAGGGGCCGAGTCCACTGAACTTGTCATGGCCGCTACAAGCTGTACGAGCCAAACAAACACTCGCAAACAGAGACCTCACACCCGAGTCCGCGAGCTGGCATGACGGCAAACTCACCCTGCTATTTTCCAACTACGCTCGTGCTCACCACCTCTCCATTAGGGGAAAGTGGCTCTAAGAGAAACATTTAGAACACTGAGGGTAAGCATGTGCCCTGACCATAGGGACGCGGCGGTAGTGATCTCCAAAAGCTCTACCGCACAAAAACAAAGCAGACCCAAGTGTGGTTCTGTGCAAGACCTGACTTGTAGGGTGAGCCCAGTACGAGGGGCTCTCCGAATTATCCTCCTCCGAATCAGAAGCATCTGAAACTACAGCCAAAGCAGCGTCCTGATCGTCGGGCGTGTCCCCCTGACTGGTTTCATCATCTCCAGGTGTAACCGCCGCGGACTCCATGATCTTTTGACGGTTCCAGCCTTGAGCAAAGTGGCCGCTCCTAGTTTGGTCAGGAAAAAATTTTCCTGACGCAACCGCTTCCAGGATAATGATATACTCGCGCAACGCAGCACTCTGCAGCTCCCGACCGTACACCGCGTCTGATCCTGTAGCAGCGTCAGCGTGATGACCAAGAACGCGCTTAGTCTCCCTCAGCATGCCGAATTTGGAGCACCACACGAGGGTGGTCGCCTTGAGAGAATGACTAGACAATGGCTTTTCTGAATCAGGACGAGGGAGTAGAAAACGCAGCCAGCGGGTCACTTCACTAGATGACAGGGGGTCCGAAGACCAACTCCCATCAGGCCGAGGGGCCGGCAGGAAAGGGACATCAATCCCATCATTCAGCAACCCAGCTTTATCTCTCAACTCCAGCAGCAGTTGTCCCAACGGGACTTTAGCAATACCAATTCCCGGAATCACCAAGGGAAGGATTCGGCGTTGCTGAGCATCAAGCCGTGAAGTTTTATGGTGGAGGGTACCTAGTTCAATGAAACCGTGACTCCAATCCGCGCCACTCTTGTCAATAATCAAAGGTTGAATACAACGAACATCAGAAGCTCTAGCTCTGCCGTAAAGCATGGCCAGAAAATGAACTGCACCACATCTATCGATAAGGGAGATGCCCTCATCCTGAGCGATTGCATGAAGCTGCAACACCTCATGTACCTGCAGAGGGGGAGCCGGGTCCCATGGACTCCTGTTGGCCAGAGCTTTAGCCACCAGTCCGTTGACACGTGCACTCTGAAAAACTTCAAGACGTACCCGCAATCCCAAGGCATGATAACTCCATTTGATGGCCTTTAGACACGTATCCAAAGTGGTGGCAGCTGTTCGGGGCAGCTTCAAGACGCAGTTGACAAAAGACCAAACGACCTTTTCAGGAAAGGGAGGAAGGTTCCCTGACTTTACCAGCCATTCACAAAATGTGCGAATTGGCCCCACATGCTTCAAAACTGTGGCTGGGGATTTGCCAGCCAGAATCGCCTGCAATGAGTCCTGACCAGTCTCTGTATCATCTTCCATGAGAGTACACAAGTCAAAGAAACTAGCAAAGGATTGGAGCAAGAGCAAAACCTTCTGATAAGCTTCGTGCTGACGGTCTCGCGAGCTCGCTCCCCGACGGGCCTTAACTGCACGAGTCCAGGCCTGGCAATGCGACGTTGCTGTATCTGCTATACTTGTCGAAGACTGCGTGCCAGCTGTTAAGGCGGTCATCGGTTGTGTTCTCCCGCCCTGGTAAGGCACGCCCAACCCTTGAGGGAACATCGCCTTCATCGGGTCAAAAATGCACAACATGCTAGGCTGTTCCCAAGGCTGGCTGGGCAAAGCTGATCGTGCATGGATCTGGTTACGAAAGAACAATTCAGCCTCGCTGGAGCTGGGGTCTCGACCGGACATGACGAGGAATACCAATCAGCCAATCCCCAGATGCTACATGGATACTGAGCCGATCCGTCACGAAACAACAAAGTGAGTTATCCCTGCTGGGGCATTGGATGCATGTGCAGCGACACAACACTCACGTGTGCAAACACTCACATGTGCAAACTGAATTGTTTCCGATCTGCCTGATCGCTGCATCCTGTGCTGTTCATACTAAGGGTCCGGCTCACCCTGTCAGCGAGGCCACCCCACTGCTATGCCGCGAAGCACAACATGCTTGGGCGAGAGCAGAAAATGCTCACCCGAGCGTACCGAGCCCGAGTCTCGGCATGCCGAGTGGAGGTAATCGTGCCCACCTTCCACCTGAGGAGTGGGCCCCGGGAGCTCGGCTTCCACCACCAACATAGCCCCTCCGAGGGACTTAGCCCGGCTCGCTGTCTTTTTCACAGCAGCCACCATGGAATCTTTCGAGTACCCCACGAGGGCACCCCGAGCAGAAAATCCATAAGCCGGGAAACCGTCTTCACGATTGTCCCCCACAGTGATTTCTCCACATTGGGCCACGCCAATCACCGAGGCAAAACTTGTGCCATGACACATCGTGGCCTGGTTGGCATAGTTGGGGTCATGGACAAAGCTCGGCCCCTTGATGTTGCATCCCACGAACAAAACGTTCTGGCCCGGGACATCAAAAGTGAACATCTCCGGCCCAACCTTTTGGGCAAGATCACCATCGCCCTCCAAGGGACGTCCGTAATGCCGGAAGGCCCCCATAATCGTGGCCATTCTGCCAGCAACTGCATCAGGCACCGAAAGGTGGGACATATGGGGCTTGTACTCCGAAGCCTCGGCAAATTGGGCCGCGATCTTGTTCCACGGGTACTTCCACCAGGGCTCAAGCTGCCCCTTCTCGACCAACTCCCGTGCGCTGAGGGGTCGATCCGTGGCAGCCCAAGCTGCCGTGTTGGCCGACTCCCATAGGGCTTTGAGGTATTCCCCATCATCAGCTTCTTCGTCTTCCAGGGAGAGCTCCTCTTGTCCTGCCTTATCGGCAGCTACCTTTCGGGCTTCGGCCGCCTTGATTTCTTCAGGTGTGGCCTCCTTAACATCGTAACTCGCAGCAGGCCTGCCACGATCTTCCTGAGGCTTGCTTTTCTTCCAAGTCTCGCTCTAGCCTCGGCAATCCTCCTCCTCATATCGAAAAGCAAAGCATGATGCAAGGCCGTCAGGTGTTGTCCCGGAATGGATGGTGGCTGCGTGGTGTCCACCGGGGTAATCCTCGGCACATCGGAATCTCCAAGCTCCACGGGGTCCGCCGCAAGGGGACGCCAATGCCCCCAATTCTCGGAGTCGGTAGGCGAAGGCACCTCCCGATCCGGATGACGGAAAAGAACTTCCCCCGAGGAAGCCGCTGATGGAACCTCTTTCTCTCCAATTGGCTCCTGGACCGTCACCTCCTCCAGCGACGGGCCCACCATTGGCGAAACACTCGCCTCTCCACCAACTGGGTCCTCTATCGTAGGCCCAGAGGCTTCCACCTCCACTTCCGGCGTGACACTCTGAGAGCCACCCATCACGGATCGTATTGCTCTCCGAGCAACAAAAGCAAAAGGCTACTAGAACCAAAACACTCAGAGCTCCGGATCTATTCCTTCGTGCGCTTCCGAAAGGCGCTCCAATCCCTTGCATAAGCGAAAAACACCCCATGAAAAACATGATGCACCCACGCAAAGCAAGCTCCAAAGCATGTATCTTCCCAAGGTTCCAAAGCAACATGCTCAAGCAGTTCAATCCAAGCTCAAAAATCAAGCGCAAGTTCAAGCCAAACATGTCATGCTGCTTCCTAATCAAGGTCAAGCCACACATGTCATGCTGTTTCCTAAGATTTTTGTCGAAAACAAGCTCTTCTTGAGGACTTTCTGGACAACTTGAGGGAACTTTGGGCTTTCGCAGAGGACTTTCGGGATTGAAGATCTCAGACCTAAACCCTCGAAGGAGAAACGAAAACGGAGTTGAAGACAAAGCGTGTCGGCCACACTGCTCATCATCGAGCTCATCGACCTTACGCAGGCTCTTTCTTCCTTTCTTCAAGATGCTCCTGGGAGCGGTCCGCTGTCCTGAAGGGATAGGAACCTCAGATCCTGGCACAACGGTGTCCTTCAGTGAATCAAGTTCCATGTCTTTAGGCCCCTCCGCCCCTTTCTTGGAGGAGGCTTTAGACTTCTTTCCCCCACTAAACGCCCACCAGGCCCGATTGTGACCAACCAACTTGATACTCTTCTTGTTCCCTTTGTACATTCGGGACCCCGTTTTGGACAGATAGGTCTTCCAACCCAATTCCGCCCCACACCATGGAGAGAGGACGTTAAACCCGACATCAGCCACCAACACCTCCCCGAGTCTCAGAAGAACATCACCGAAGTAGACTTCGATATCGACCACAGACGAAACGTCGATCGAACCTCCAGAGGCGTTGAACAGACTGGCTGCCTTGTCGTGTGTCTTCACCACACGAAATCCTGAGATAAACTGGTTGGAAACTATGTGGCACGTAGCCCCACTATCAACCAACCAAACATCCCTCGGGCTAACCCCTAGGTGCGAGCACATCTGAGAGAGGTTTCCTCTTTGAGAAAACTTCGAGCCTAAGGCCCCCATTGAATCTCCAACTACGGTGCCTACCGGCTTCACCTCTTCAGGCGCGTTCAGAACACGAGGAGGAAGAGAAGGTTCGGCCGAAGCTTCCCGCACTCCAGAAAAACCCAAAGCCATCAAAGTGGCTTCCCCAGAGTCTGCTTCCGATTCGGGCTCACCCAAGTAACGGCCTTTCCCTTTTCCTTTCTTCTTCTTCGACTTCTCCTTGCCCTTTCCGCGCCCTTTGGGGCTCTTGTCCCCGTGCTCGCTCCGAGGAGTTCCACCTCCCCGCGGCGTTCCTCCACCTTTGGGAGTTCCCCCACCTTTGGGATTTCGGTCCCCTTTTCCTTTGTCTTTAGGCTTCTTTCGATCCTTTCCATGGTCGCCCTTGCCTTTGTCCGGAATTCCACCACCACGGGCCTTCTCATCCCTTTGCTTCTGCCAGCATTTCTCGGCTTGGTGTCCCCGTTTCCCGCAGTAATCACACAAAGTGTCACTGAGGGATCGAGACGTTCCACCTGGAGCCTCACATAGTCGAAGCTGTTCTTCGTAGTACTTCAGACTGCTGCACAATGAGTTCCAGTCGTTGCTCTTCCCATGCAAGACAACGTATTGACGAAGCTCGGTATTCACCGCTTGCAAAAGGATACTGCACCGATCAGCCTCGGACAGAAGAAGTTCAGGGAAATTCGACAGCTTTGCCTCAGACCGAGAAAACTCATCTTCAAGGTGCCTAATGAGGTCAGTAGGTCGCCGAATATGTTGGCACGTGTGCTGCAACTTCAAACACTGGTCACGTACGAAGACGGCTTCCATGCGGGATACTATGCTGTACTGCTGTGTGATGGTGCGCATGGCCTCGTACCCACAGGCACTCAAAGCCTGTCGCTTCGAGCAAGAGCGTAGCAACTCCAGACCCCTTTCCCACTTTGCCAGGGCTTGGGTCAGGTAGTAAAACAGCTTAGCGCTCCGCGCTGCAACTTCCACACTGAGATCCTTCTGGAGTATCTCGTGTTTCACCTTCACACACAGCTGAAGCTCCCGAACGAAAGACTCGTCTTGCAAAGCCAACCACGAGCTCAAAGTCTCCACATAGCCATGCCACGTTTCCACTTCTCGCATGCGTCCTTTGCTCATGCCTTGATGCTCCAGCAATGGCAAAGGCGGCAGGTACTTCTCCGCTCGGTTCTGAAGAGTGGACCCACCACTAAAAGAAGTAGACGAAGACGACCCCGTCGCTGCTGTGGCACCAGGTCCAGAAAACGGGTCTGCAGTCTTGGCTTTAGCTGCAGCTTCAGCAACCAACTTAGCAGTCTCAGCGGCCTTCTCTTCTGCCTCGTTTCGGCGTTTCTCTTCTAAGTCCATGCGTCTCATGAGAGCAGCTATCAACTGCTGGTTCTGTTGAGTAGCCTGCCCTTGCTGACGCAAGAGCTCAAGTGTAGACTGGTTCTGCTGACGTAGCATTTCCAACACGATGGCTTGAAACCCAGTCTCGGCTCCTCCACCGCTGGCTGTGGGCAAAGTTCCCCCTGCCTGACTGCCCGCTGGTGAAGCCTGCGCTTGAGCAGGAGTTGCCGGAGGGGACTCAAAGGGGTTCGGTGCTTCCTGAGGTCGCGAAGTTGTCGGGCCTGCTTGACCATTCTTCAGGACTCACGTCCGGTACCGGCACCTGAGAAGGGTCCGGAGCTTGGGCGGCCATGGTCTCTACTGGAACGTCCTCAGACGATCTGCTACCATGTGAAAAACGCAAAGCTCTTTTTCACTCCACGCTGTGTTTGGCAAGTCTCTCGCAGATGGTATAATTTACTGGCGGACCGCCTCAGACCAGCGAACAAGTCAGAAACATCAACACCCATGGCAACGTAAAATGGACTCCAAAACGGTGGTTTTGGAAGCCATGGCGCCAAACACGCCAAGGCCCACCACCAGCGTGTGCTGCTCTGGCGAGCTGCAAACAATCCAGAGACGTATGACCCTAGATACTGTTTTCAAGGCCACATCAGACTGAGCAGCCAGCAAGATCAACTGGGCCACGGCAACTCCCACAAAGGTGGTTTTGGAAGCTATGGGCCCAAACATGTCACTGTGCACATAAGGGACTCCACGAAGGTGGTTGGGGAAGGCCCCATGAACCTAAACATCTCACTCCCCATTCCCATTCAATCACATCATATCCTGATCGCTCAGAAAACTTTATTTTAAAACCAGATGTCTCAGGAAAGAACTGTGGGCTCCAAAGCAAAATCTGAAAAGTCATTTACTGCTTCTTTTCAAAACGGGCTCCGTCGGTTCCGTGAAGAATTCCATCCATGCTTCTTTCAAGATATATATATATATATATATCTTGCTTTTTATTTTTTAATGACACGCTAGAGCAATATATATATATATGTATATATCTCCTTTTTTTTAATGACATGCTAGACGAGCCCAAGCTGGCAAGCTGTAGCAAATCATGAAATAAGGACTTATCAAACATGTGTGAGGTCTGTTTGAAAAATGAATTCAGAAAACGGTTCATGACAACGAAGCTGAGGGAAGCGAAGCTTGAAGCTTAGCAAAACATGAAATCATGAAACAGCATTGTAAACAGAATGACAATTCAACGCGAATCATTCTTGTTTTTCTTCACGTTGCCCCAGAATCTCGATGTTGTCTGCGAGCTTGCTGCTTCTCCATCCTCAGCTCCCGCAACATGACGCGATGATGCCGAGCCCTGCCAGGATCCCCCTTCTGCTTTTCAAGCAGAGCTTTTTCTCAAATGGCCCGACATGTGCTCAGCGCTCAAAGCTCATGAGCTCCGCAAAAGGCAAGCTTGCAAACAGAACCACCACAGCTAGCAGTAGCAGCCTAGCAGCGCTTGTAGGCTGGTATTCAATTTTTTGTTGCTGCCATGGTCATTCTCAGAACCGCCACAGCTAGCAGTAAAGCAGTGCTTGTACACTTGTACTTGTAGTACTTGAATTACTTGTATTCCATCTATGGTCATTCTCAGCTCCATTCACTTTTGTCTAACAATGGGCTGGGGATGGTCTAGCTGCCGCTGCCTAGCCCTGAAAAGTATCCCCGTCTGTGGCCATGCTGCAATGCTTGCCCGGACTGAGAAGCAGCTTCACAAGTTTGGACTTCAGACTTCTAATTCGGATGCTTCCCCAGCATGTGAGGATCGGAGGCTCAGCACGGTGTTCAGACTTTGCTTTCAAGGAATTTAGGGTTTAGGGGATTCCGGCGAAGGGCTTCCTGGCAAGCATGGGAGTTTCTTCTTCTTGCTCGACAGTACTTTGGGGTTTAGGGTTTTCAGCGGCTGCGGCTGCGGGCTTGGGGGCCCTAAGCCCTAAACCCTAAACCCTAAAGCCTAAACCCTAAACCTTAGGGGGTCCACACGATGAAACTTGTGAACACAGCACAGCGACCAGGGTTTTCGGCTTAAGGCCTGGAAGTCTACACGATGAAACTCTTGAACACAGCACAGCAACCAGGGTTTTCAGCTTCTTAAGGCTTGGAAGTCTACACGATGAAACTTTTGAACACAGCACAGCGACTAGGGTTTTCGGCTTAAGGCTTGCAAGTCTACACGTCTACCCGATAAAACTCCTGAACACAGCACAGCAGCACAGCGACTAGGGTTTTCGCTTAAGGCTTGGAAGTCTACACGATGAAACTTTTGAACACAGCACAGCGGCACAGCGACTAGGTGACTAGGGTTTTCGGCTCAAGGCTTGGAATCTTGGAAGTCTACACGTCTACACGTTAAAACTCCTGAACACAGCACAGCGACTAGGGTTTTTCGGCTTCAGGCTTGGAAGTCTACATGACGAAACTTTTCAACACAACACAGTGCCTAGGGTTTTCACCTTAAGGCTTGGAGGTCTACGCGATGAAACTTTTCAACACAGCACAGCGCCTAGGGTTTCACCTTAAGGCTTGGAGGTCTACGCGACGAAAGTTTTCAACACAGCACAGCGCCTACCAACTAGCAACCTTACACGCACTGCGTTTAAGTGCGAATATACATCTTAGGAAGTGTGCTTTAGTTCCAGACCATCCCCAGAGACCCAAATCATATATAAACCTGCTGTAATGGGCCCCTGGGCCACATCACTCACTCACATACCTCACATAGCGCTATTGACACTGGTCACGTGACTGAGCACCAGCTGGCAAAACCACTTCGGACTTCGAAGGTTTGAAGATTCCCTCAGAATCAAAGCCGAAGAGGATCTGGCACGATCATCCATGATCACATGGAGCAGGCTGTGTGCGTGTGAAGCAGAATGCACAAAATTGTACGTCTTTAACACGCCCATCCATCCATGATCTCACGTGGAGCACGCTGCTCATGTGAAGCGAAACGCAAAATGGTCAGGCTCTGTCAGGCTAGGTTTCCAAGCCGACACAAAACCAGAATGAGATACACGTGACATGAGAATCACGAGAATCGCAGCACGCCGCAACGCAGCTCTCATATCCTGAAAACCATGATCTGGGATCTGAATGATCTCCAGGCCCGGGCACATTCAAAAGTTTAGCTGTTTCGGGTTTGGGGGCTTAGGGATCAGGGTTTAGGATTTAGTCTTTAGGGTTCAAGGTTTAGGGTTTTGGGTTCACTTCCTTGATCCCTGCATGTCACCTTTGCTACCGCCTTTGCTACCGCCTTGGTTGCTAAGCATTCGATCCTTACGAAGACTGACAGCCTCCACTCTAGATTCTCATGACTCGCGCATGCTGTTAACAGCAAGCTCTGTCATCTCAAGGTACGGATGCTCTGCAGGGAGCAGGTTTCTGAATTTGTCCAACTGGGCCGCATTCTTCGAGCAGCGAGGGATCAAGCTCATTCTGATCCCCACCACCTTCTCACTGTTGAGCACTTTCTCGGCGATCAAAAACCCTGGCGGGATGTACATCAAGGAGCCGGGCTTCTGGATGCAGGTGTGGAGCACAGGCAAGCCCCCTTCGATCTGCTTCCACCGAAAGATATCCATCACCTTCCACAGCTGCAGCACTTCACGGAGGTCTGCCTTGTCTGTTTTGGAGATGGTCGCAAGGAAATCCTGCACGTGGATCATGAAGACTTGCCGCGAGCCATGGCAGATGTAGCGCAACTGTGGCAGGCCTCTCTCCTCGAAGCCATAGTAGACCATGTCACTCGTAAAGCCATACAGGGCAGCGTGTGTGACGGACTGCAACTTCTCCGGAACACTTGTCTCGAGGAGAGGAACAACCCCACCAAGCAAGGCTTGCAGATCCTCTGCAATGTTGTCGCCCTTCGCAGTTTTCACTGGGGACTGGGCTCTTCCAGTTCTCGAGCACATGGCAGTTCCCGGGAACTGATGGCTGAAGTTGGTGATCAAGCACTTCAGCGCAGGCCTTTGATCGATGAATGCCTTCACTTCACTGAAAGAGGTGATGATGAAGGGAGCCTCGCTCTTGATGATGGAAGTCTTCACTGCAGCAACATCGGGGTATGTTGCCACGCTGCTCATTCCAAGCTCAGTGAGAAGGTTGGCTGGGGCTTGCAGAAGGGTGGAGTACACACCTGAGCGAAGCTTCATAGACAACAACATCTCACGGGTAAAAGGGACAATTGACACTCGACCTAAGATTCTAAGGGACAATCATAAAACCAAAAAAAAAAAGGCTGCTATCATTTTGCTGGTGCGCCTTTGTCCTTGTCTGCCTTCAGCTTCTCCGCCAAGGCTTGCTTGTCCTCTGTGTTCTTCTTCTCGTCACTCGCTTTCTGCTTGTCCGCCTTTTCTTTCTCCTTTTTCTGCCGCCGCAGGGCCTGCTTGACGGTGGAGTCCAAGTCCTTGCAGCTGGTTTTCAGGGCATTTCGGACCTGGTTGTGGACGGCAACGTGATCCGTCAAGTCCTTACAACAGTTGTCCAACTCGCCCTTCTCGGTCTGCACCAGCACCGACTGGCAGAGGTCGTTGCATCCGGGCAAGGCCTGTGTCTTCAGCAGAACGGCCTTTGCAAGAGGCTGCAAGGCAAGGCTCTTGTCGTCCAATCCCTGCACATAGGACTCGTACGCCGCCTGTGTGGTGTCCTTGCCTGCCAGCTGCTGCAACAGGTCCTTTCGCACCTTGATGATGTCAAAGAAGTGCTCGTACTCCGTCTTCGAGGCCTGGTTGTCATTAACCAGCTTGTCCGCGGCTTCAATCTGGCTGATTGCGTCGGTGCCCAGAGTGCTCAGCACCTTCTTCTGCTTCTCGTACGCAGTTGCCCGAAGCCGGGCGATGTCCTTGACCCTCCTGCCACCGCCTTTGCCATTGCTCTTCGGGGCACTCTCCATCTCGCCAAGCAGGTCTTCGGCAGCCAGACCCTTCAACTGGTTCTTCTCAGAGCCAGCAACCGAGCCGTCCCCGAACACGGACCGTGCATCATCGCCATCTCGCAGCTTTTCAGGGGACGACTCTTCTGCTGCACTCACTGCTGCTTTGTCAAGGAAAGCAGTCACCTTGTCTTGGAAGCCATGCTGCGTATCCTGGGCACGTCGCAACATCTGCCCCACGCTCTGCTGCAGGCTCTCCTGGGCCTTGCCCTTCTGCTGCTTCCCACCAGACAGCATCTCCTTTCGCATGCCATGGATCATGTCCCATAACCGGCAGAATTTCAACTGAAAAGTCTCTCTCTCTGTCTCTCTCTCTCTCTCTCTCTCTCTCTCTCTCTCTCTCTCTCTCTCTCTCTCTCTCTCTCTCTCTCGCTCTCTCTCTCTCTCTCTCTCTCTCTCTCTCTCTCTCTCTCTCTCTGTCTTTTCTTTCTCCCTGTCTGTTTCTTGCTCATTCTCTTTCTGTTTCTGTTTCCATGCAGTTTCGGGCTATACCCTGGAGCCTTCCTTGGCATCAAAACTCAGGTTCAAGCCCAAACACGCTGCTCATCCCAGAGTGTAAGTCAAGAGCTCTGCTCAGAGGCTTAAGCGCCCTTCATTTATTTCATCTCAAAACCAACGTGGGTAAGTGGGTAATGTTTGCACGTTGGTCAGCACGAATTTTCCATTGGACCACCCTATTACGTCTGTGAACACGTCATGAAACGTTCGCAGTCAAAACAAAATGTAAAATGTGCAAACCATCAATTTTATCCTGACCAGGTCCCAAGTCCCAAGTCTCTCTCTCTCTCTCTCTCTCTCTCTCTCTCTCTCTCTCTCTCTCACTCACTATTTCTCTTTCCTTCTGCAAGACAGCTCATGGCTCGTGTAATGCCAGTCTGCAGACTGCAAACTGCAATATCTGCCTCTGCAACGCAAGTCACTGAACAATGCGCACGCGGGCCATGGAACTGAACATTCATGAGTCCACATGTAATCGTCACAGCTGTCAAATTTCAAACCCTGTCCTCTCGGCTGCCCACCTCCGTCTCACGCAGTCTGTAAGTTTCAGCTGCAACGGCAAAGCGCTTCTCGAACCCCGACCGGCCGCCAAAGTCATGGTCTGTGCCGTTGCGCTCAAACGACTCCCACTGCTCCAGGGCTTCACCAGAAGACAGGCTCTTGTTCTCGAAGGCCCACTTCTCGTACTGCGGCCAATCCATGTAGACATCTCGAACTCCGGTCTTCGTGGCCTTGTTGGTGTACGTGCTGGTGAGGTACTGGGTCCAGTCCATGGCATCTCGCTTCACGCCTTGGCCTTTGGAAGGGCAATTTCGCTTGTAGTGCAAAACCACATGACGCAGGCCCTCAGTGGTCTTTGTCAAGCGATTCCAATCCTTCAGCCTATTCTCCTTCTTTGCACAGTTGGCACAGGACTGAACGTCCTTCTTGCAATCACGGCAGAAAGTGAACTTCGGCAGCGCTTGGGCTTCTTGACAAATGCAGCACAAGCGATCTGGATTGATGGTCTTGCGCTTCTTCTCATCAGCTGCGCTCAACTGCGGCAAGCTGCTGAGATCACACTGCCCTGACTCGGCACTGGTGGACTCCTTAGTGGCCGAACCCATGAAGTCAGCCTGGTCCTCATCAAAGATGAGCTCCGCCATTGCCCTAGTGCCCTAGTGCTCACCACAGCCGGGCTCAGAGCACACAAGTGATCTGAAGTCTCGAAAGTCAGCGGCTCCAACAAAAGACATCGAATGGCACGATGGCACTCAAACACATTTAAACTTACACAGGGGTTCAGGTCCGCATTTCCACTGCACACACTATATAACCGCATGTTACCGACAATTCGGCCGAAAGCTACTTACCCAGTTCACCCAGGTAGGCTGCTACTGCTACAATTCAGCGAAAGCTACTTCCGTATGTATAGGCTGCTCACTGTGCGGCTGTTAGGGAAGCTTCGATCAGTGTCTGGCGCAGCACTACCCACCTTTTGGCTTTCACGTCCAGCTGTGAGGCCTGTTGCTGATTGCAAGGCGTCAGTCCTTATGCGAAACAAAACTGTGACCTCCGACTCGTGCTTCACTGCCTTAGAAAGGACTCTCAACGATGTGAAGAATCAGACAACGATATGGAACAGTGAAGCTGGCCGCTGGCTACTTGGCACTGCCTGGCCTGCGACCTGGTTCTGACTGTAACAAAAATGCAGACTTGCAAAGCTGCAAAATCACGTCCAAACTCGCAACACTGGCATGTCGCAAGCTGCAAAGGCTGCAACTGCAACTTCCCAGTGTCATGTGAAAGCTTTTAACGCAGGCTGCGCAATCACAGTCAAACACGGAATGCTCGCAATCAATTTGCAAAGATGGCAATTGCAACTTGGTTCATACTCTGGGAGGAATCGCAGGATGGCACAACCAACGACTCTCATACAGGGCACATGGCTATGGCTCGGTGCGACTCGGTGCTGTGCTGCAATTTCCACAATGAAATTGTCAGCTCTGCTCTGGCTCACGCGTGGTAAGCTGAAGCACAGTCGTGGCATCTGTGTTCCCACCCCCGCCCCCGCCCGCTGCATCGGCTGCATTGGTAAGCTGAAGCAGACTGCTAAGCCGGAATGCCTGTCTGGGCCGCTGGGTTGCATGCTCTGCAGAACCAAACTGAGCATACATGGCAAGGAACGTGTCTGGGTTCTCCAGTGTGCTCTGATACATGTCCTGCATGTCTGCAAACTCCTCTGACTCTGGGTGACGCTCAGCTTCTCTCATTGCCCGTTCACGATGGTGTCTGAAGGACTGTGCAATCTTGTGGCAAGAACGACATGCATCTCTGCGGGGCAAACTTGGCATCTGGAGGCAGGTTGTGCATGTTCGCTGTGTTTCTCTCCCATGTGCAGCCCGGCTGTTTGTGCGTGCGGCGTTCTCTGGCATCATGCTGTCTGCTGAACTTGCGGGGTCCAGGCGGTCTGGGTTGCCTGTGCCACTTTCGCCTGCTGTGGGTTGGGACGCCTCGCCTGATACCGAGTTGTCCATCTTGTGCAGGACAGGAGTTCTCGACGGTGGGACTAGGACTGAAAAATCGGCACAAAACCACCTGTGACCTCGGCCTTGCCTCCCCTCGGGAACCTACCTGTGGCTGACAAGTTTCCTCACCACAGGAATTGGGACGCTGCAGCAGTAGCAGAGCAGAGCTCAGAGCAGTGAGCAGTCACACGATGCCAGTCGCAGATGCCTTGAGGGCTGAGGGAGGACCAGGGAGGACAAGCTCTGAGTCGGAATGAGCGGATGACGCCTACAATCCTACACAGTGCCTTCATGTGATGCATGTGATTCACATGACCTGCAACATGGTAAATGGTCAACGTTTATCGCTAGAATCCGAAATGTTCATTTCCAGGCCACATGCATGTACAGAAGGCCCGACTCGGCGGTCGGCGGCCCGACCCGAACCCCAAAATCTGAACCAAGCAGAAGAAGCGGCGGAGTGGCAAGAACATGTCAAGCTAAAGAGGCCAAGCACCTCTGCATGGCATCATGCAAGCCAGTGCAAGCACAAGTCAGAAGCTGCAAGTCTGCTAACTGCACTGCTGCACTACACAGGCTAAAGCATAGCACAAATCATCATCACTCATGCCTCATGCTTATGAATCTGAGTGATGCTTTTTTGCACGATGCGATTTTGAGCAACTTTCGAAGATGCCATCTCGCTGGAACTGCAAAATTCTTGATACTTGAAATTCAAACGCAAGTTGGCATGTGTTACTGCGCTATTGGCGTTTCTGCACTACTTGGGAATGAATCTTGAATGCCCAGGGCAGCAACAAGAACTCCGTAGTACTGCTATATCAAAAAAATGGTCCTGGTTTTTTTTGAGTATTCCTGGAGCTTGTTCATCCAGGACCATTTTTTTTCCTTCCGAAAGACAACTGCTCTACGTGATACAGAGAATCTCAAAACGAGCAATCATCGGGTCGACCCGGGTCGACTCTTGTCAAAGCATATGCCTGACCATATCACTGGATTCGTGGCTGAAGCCTGTTGCCACCACAGCAGCACGAGCTATAGCACACTCAGCCTGTCTTCTGCACTCAAAACAAAACCTCGGACTTGCTGGCCCGAGCAACTCGCAATATCTTTGGCCTCGCCTTTGACTTTGCCGTTGCCCGTCGCTCCTCCGGCTGGGCAAGGCTGGAACTGGAGGAGGCGTGCTCACAGGCCGAGTGCCCCAAGCCTGCAAGTTCATCACCCTGGAACATCAAGCTTTGGCCTTGGTTTTGGCTGTCGTCGTCGTCGTCCTCGAGCTCTTGGCTGGAGCGACCTGTCACAAAGCTGCTGACGCTGGTCATCCGCAGCATTTTGGCTGGCACATCAGCCATGCAAGACAAGCCGTACAGCATGATGGACGCCAATGCCGGGACGAACATTCCATTCCCCAACATCTTACGCCACTGTGTGGCAGACATGCACCTGGGATCCTCCCTGACTGTGGCCTGCACCATGCTTGCAAAACCTGGCCTGTAATCAGCCTCCAACAGTGGGCAAACAGGAAAGCCCTGGCACGCCATCAACTCTGTCAAGCACATGTGCCGCTTTTTCCGCATGGAAAACAAGGTGCCGTGGCGGATGAGGCAGGGGATGTGTGAGCCGGACATGCCATACATGGAATGATGATCCAAGTCTGCAACAAAGACGCCGCTGGCCAGGGCATCTTGTTTGGCGAGGGCCACCATGTCGGCGTGAGTGGCATGTGCAAATGGTGCCTGAGAAGCGGCTGCATCGGCATCATTCCTCTGCTTGCTTTCCTGGGCCTTCTGCTTCGCCTCCTCCGCAAGAGTCTCATACTCCCTGAGGACTGTCTGCTGGAAAGCAGAGTAATGCTGATTCCAGGGCTCTGCGGCGGCTCTCTCAGAGAACTGCATGCATCGCTTGCGGCACAACTCACAAAACTCACGCAAACAATCTTGCTCATCTGCCGGCAAGAAGAAAAAATCATCTGCGGTCATGCTCACGCTACGGGTGCAGAGGCTGAGATACTCTTCCGCGCTGCCTGTGAAAGTCACTTTGTCACGCAGAAAGCCCATGCAGTACATTCTCGGCCTGGAAATCGGCCACCCATGCAATACGGGACCAGGGTGACTGATGAACTCCAGATGGTACAAGTCTTCAAGAAGCTCTGAAATCTTTTCTTTTGGGTATGATGCGGCGGACTCCAGTACCAAAAAGATTGGTCGCCTGTGCCGAGCGCCGACAGCGAAGGTCAGCAGGTCACGTGACGAAGGGTGCGCCAGCCCCTCCATCTTCCCCATGCTGGAGAATGCCACACAGGTTAAGCCAGCCACCAGGATCTCGCACGCACCAGTCGTGATCGGGCACTGCTGGAAGTGCAAGCAGCAGAAAGCTGACGTGTCCACGAACTCTGAAGCTGCCTTGCTCAACAAGTACTGCCCCATGAGATCATACATTCTCATGCGCTTCGTGTTTGCATTCTGCTTCGCTTGCCTGTCGGCATTCGGGTGAGGCGCCGGAGCCTGTGCCTCCATGTTGTCCAGCAAGGTCTGTACGTCAGGCTTCAGGTAGCTGTTCAAAGACATGAATGCGTGCTCTGGCTTCCTGCTGTCGTCGGATCCCAGCATCACAGCGGAACAGTAGCCGTCATTGTCGCACCAGCTCTGGAACTTCGGGTTGAAGTTGACTTGCAGCGCAGACATCACAGCACTCTGCAGTGCAGCACAAGCTGTTTCCTCTGTCCGCATGCCGGAGTAATCTGAGGAAACACACCATGGCTTCTGCAGGTTCTTCAGAAGCGTGCCCTTCCTTTCCTCTGAGCTGACCACTGACCTTAGCACATCATGATGCCACTGGAAGGCCTCTGTGATTGTCCTAGGCCCAGGAAGCATGCCGCCAGTTGTTGTGGCAGTTTCACTGCCGGAATCGGAAGCAATGAAAGGGCCAGCGGGTGCATCGGCGGCAGCTGTGCTGCCGGAAGTGGAAGAAGCAGTGAAAGGGGCAGCAGGTGCCTCGGCTGCATCGGCAGTTGCATTGCTGGAAGCTGAAGCAATGAAAGGGGCAGCAAATGCATCGGCAGTTGCCTTGCCGGAAGCAGAATCAAGGAAAGGGGTAGCAGGTGCGTCGGCAGTTGCATTGCTGGAAGCAGAAGCCAGCAAAGGGGCAGCAGGCGCATTGCTGGTATCACCAGCATCGGTCTCACTGGCATCATCACAACCAAAAACGGTTGATCTGGCACGCTTCATGGCTGGCAGCGAGTCTGTGAGGGAGCCTCGAGGCTGAGGATATGACACTATGTGCCCTAGGCCCTGAGCATGTGACAAGCTGTAAGTGTCAAGTGTCCAGTCTTGCTACGTGGCCACCCTCTAGCACGCGAGCTGCCGAGACCAGTGTTGCACATATTCTCACTGCCCCAGGCATGTGGAGACATGGACTGCGCAAGAATGGAAGGATAGACAGAGGAGAGAGGACACAGACCAGGACGGAGAGATACAGTGACAGAGAAAGAATGAGAATGTAAAGAAAAATTGAAAGAGCAAGTGAAAGTAAAGAAAAAGAAAGAGAAAAGATACAGAGATAAAGGGTGATATACGGGCACAAAAGAGAGAGCTGCGCAAATGGAGACAGAAACGCTGAACAGAACAAAGCAAACAACCTCTCCGGACTCTTCTCTGGGATATCCCATGTGAATTAAACATCTTACAATCTTACACAGGTTGCTGGAGGCAGCAGACAGCATGACAGCATTCAGCATTGCTACGCCACATGTTTAGGCTAGCGCGTGGCTCAACACATACTCACAGGCGTCTGGAAAGATCTGTGTTCTGTGCGACCTGTCTTGATGTGCGACCTGTCTTGATGTTCCCTGCCCTTCATGTCTTCCCTCTTCCTTTGTCTGTAATCTCCGACAATGTGTCTAGTCTCATTCCCTGTAAAGGCAACTATATGTATATATATATATATGTTTATGTATATATATATATAAAGATATGCATTTACAGATACATATATATATATATATAGAGGTGTATACATATATATATAGATAAGTGTATACACACATATATATGAATAGATATTTATTGCTATATGTATTCTTCTGTAATTTCAACCATTCCTCTAGCGCCCTGTGCCTTGTTAAGGGAATCAGGGAATCGATCGATATCTCTTGAGTGTTGCAAAAGGAAATGATGTGAGGGCTTCAGGATTTGAAACTCTGACTTTGAGGGTCCATTGAGGGTGGTTCAGGAGTTCAGGGGCCTTGAACGCTGTAGTTTTGCGTTACGGCGCACTCCGGCCCGGCCCGGCCCAGAATGGCCCAGAACGGCTTAAGCTTTTGATTTTCTTGGTTGTTTCGCAGCTGGACTCAGCTGAGGCGAGCGGCAGGGCTTGGGTGGCCAGGTTCGCTTTCGTGAGCCTTCGTGAACCTTCGTGGTGACCGGACACTTTCGTGAGCTTTCGTGAGCTTTCGTGCGGGCGGCAAACACTTTCGTGAAGGGCCACTTTGCTTTCGTGAAGACAAAAAAACTTTCGTGAGCTTTCGTGGCGGTACTTTCGTGCACTTTCGTGCACGGGACAAAACACTTTCGTGAAGGGCCCCCCGTGCTTTCGTGAGGACAAAAACTTTCGTGAGCTTTCGTGCAGGGGCCGAAAACTTTCGTGAGGGAGCCAAACACTTTCGTGAGCCGACCGTCACTTTCGTGAGGCAGCCAGGCGCTTTCGTGAGGCAGCCGGGCACTTTCGTGACAGCCAAAACCACTTTCGTGAAGCAATCCTGAGCCTAATCGGGCCATTGGGGAAGACCTTTTGTAAGAGTCGAGAACCAATTTAACAAATCCAACAAAAAACAAAAAAAAATCATGATCTCTGGGCCGGGCCGGGCCGGGCCGGGCCGGGCCGGGCGGCTTCAGCGTTTCAGCGTTTCAGCGTTTCAGCGTTTCAGCGTTTCAGTGTGCACAGCTAAAGGCAAAAGGTTGTGCTCACAGACAGCTATCCAAGAGCTTACTTCGAAGCAGGCAGCTGTTTTTGTCATGAACACGCCAACTCTTGCCGTGTCTGTGAGTGCATGACTGATGTGTGACACGCAGGCGCAAAAGCACATCACAGCAGTGCAACATGATCATGCCTCGTCCTGCACAGTGCTCCCAGACGAGCTGCTGCTGTCACTGTCGCTGCTTGATGTCAAGCTACTGACGTCTAGATCAGACAATGCAACGCCTGCACCAGCCAAAGGATTGCTTTCAGCATCACTGCCATACTCATCAGACTCAGCTGCCTCGGCTGGCTTTCGTCGCCGGCTGTGAGTTTTGGCCTTTGCCTTGCCTTTTGCCTTGCCCTTGGCTGAGATCTTGGCCTTGGCCTTGGCACTCCCTTTGGGTTTTGCATCAGCTTTGGCTTTTGGGGCAGCAGCATGAACCTCGCTGGAAGCCGCCAACCTGCCAACATTTGGGAACTCCAGCGGCTTGCGTGCTTGCAACTCAGGATCCTTCATAAGTTCGTCCAACGGACGGTCTCCTAGACAGCGCCCCTTCACCCGGTGCTCTTCCCTAGTGTTCAAGTCAAGACCTTCGATGACCCATGTCTTCAGCCTGCGAATAACTTCATCCTTGCTTTCTTCATCTTCTGGATCAAAACTCAGAGTCTTGGAGCATGTGGTTCGGGAACCATTGGCGCGATAGATGTGATGATCTGAACGGAGACAATCCACCTGATAGGAGGGCCATGTCACAAAATCCGAGTCATGCCCAGAATCTAGGTCTAGACCGTGCTGGTTCTTCTGGCCCGAGCGCTTCGGCTTCGGCTTCGGTGGCTTCGGAGGCTTCTTGTATTTGAAACTTACCACACCCCAACGGAAACTTTCATGCAACTTGAAGTTCTTTTGTCGACGGACGTGAGATGAAGCAAGCGCAGCTTCACGATCTGGCCGCCTTGTGCTGGAAGAAGGGGCTTCATGCTCCGGAGCTGCATTTCTTGCTGGCGCAGCATCTGTGCTGCTGCCTGGAGCATCTGCACGGAAGCTGGCGGCAGCGCTCGCTCGGCCAGGTGCTTTGCGGGGGCTCTGCAACAACAACTTCGCCCGGGGCTTCTTGGGAGCTGTGGGCATGTCCAAGGATTCGGGTGGCAGAACTGCTTTTGTCGCTCGATGCGCACGTTTGCGAGGCTTCCTTTCCGCTTCATCCGGAAAGCCATCTTGCTCGAACATCAAGTTTTGCTGATCTGATGATTTCAACACACCTTTCAAAAGTCTGTCATAAAAAGCATCGGTTTGCACATGTGGAATTGTTTTAATGTCTTGACCAGCACAAACTTCCAGAAAGTCTTTGTCTGCTGTGAAAGCTCCTGCCATACACGCAAGATAGGCCTGCCCTACTGTCACACGACCCTGCCTGACAAACAAATGCTTGGCCACACGCAAATCCTGAGCCTCCAGTGGGTAGTCCTGTGGCTTGGGACTGTTGGGCGTCCATTCAAACAAGTCGAATCCGGCATTCTTGAGCAGCAAGAGCAATGCGGACTCGGATCGCTCAGGTATGGGCCAGGAATCTTCCAAGTTCACCAAGGGCACTGGATCTACCAATCGCATGGACATGTGAAGTGCCCGAAGCCCTTGAGGTGTCAGCTGCCAGAGACCACTTTCTGCCTGAGCTGTCCAGCCCATGCTCTGCAAGTGAAAGAGGCTGCGCTGTGCCTCCTCAGAGGCAGCGTCTGCGCACAGGCCGGATGCAGACCCTGGAAACCCATTCACTCGAACAAGTGCCTCGGCAGTGCACTGCAAGGCCTCCTGGGACAAATCCTCTGGCAACAGAGCTTCATGCCCTGCATTCCAGGAGCAGGTCAAACCTGATGAGGTACGCCAGACTACGACTTTCTGAAAGCCACCTCTGGAGAGCACAAGCGCGGAATCTGGTGTTGGCAACGAAGGACTTGCTGAGACAATCAGACTCTGATTGTCTCCTTGACCCATGGATTCCAGGACTGGCAAAATAGACACTGCAATGTCGGTCCATGCCAGTTGCGGCTGCCTGTCCATGGGCGGAAGCTTCATGCGTGAAGGCCGCAGGGAGACCACACGAAAGACGGTCAGGTCATCAGGGCAGTTTACATTTTCATGATGGGCAGGCATGTGTGGTTGCGATTCAGCTGACAACATGTGCGCATCACCCTCAAATTCACAAAAGAATGGCACTTCGTCGTCCTCACCCTCATGGTCATGGCTCTCACCAGGAAGTATGTCTGGTGGCACATCACGAATCCTGCGGGTCAAAGCTTGCACACGCCCTGCCTCCAGACCAGACACAGAGTAGACACGGCTGGTCTCGTGAGTCTCCAGCAGCTTCTGAAAAGCAGCACGCTCCTCGAATGTGAATTGCTCCCTGTTCACACTTCTCTTTTTGGGCTTCTTGCTGTCTTCATCGAAGTCAGCAGCACCACTGAGATCCATGAACTGAGATGCGATATCGAGGTGATAAACAACCTTCTTACAAGTTTTGGCATGCTTTTGCGTGGACCCCCAAACACTGCAAAGCCCACGCCAGGTGGGCATCTGAACGTCAGCTATCAAAGATGCTAGATCCGGATGGTTCGAAAGACCCAAAGTGACAACCGCTTGCAAAGGGTGGAAAACATCATGCGCAGCTTGAGCAAGAAACTTCAAGAGTTCGGGGTCACTTTTAGACCACTCGACAAGAAGTGGCATCCGCTCAGCCATGCTGATGTACACCGGGCCAGCATTTGATGCCTTCTTCAGGACCTTGTGTGTAAATGCATGGCGGCCCTCAATGCTTTTCTCACACAGCGGGATGAAGCGCATGCGGGCTGCGAATTTTTTGAGGGCTTCCAAGTTGCTCAAGTTCACTCCCTGCACAAATTGTCGCAGTTGGCCTGCAAGCAGAGTGCCCCTGGACAGCACTGCTTTGGTCATCGGGTGAGCGGCTGACCTCTCGGCGTCTGAATATGTGGCCCAGAGCCGCAAGCAGGCAGCAGCCTGCGTACGAGCCACATCTGCATTGGAATGGCCGATGCCACACAGCCTGTGTGGCAGATGCGACCAGCATGCTGTCTGCATGATGAAAGCAAAGAGCAGGTGCTGACGGCCGGCCTCAAAATCTGCGAGAATCCATGCTCTGTCCGCTATCTCGCAATGTCTGCAGTGCATGAGTGTCACAGCGGCAGCACTGAGGGCAGAAATTTCCTGCAGGAAGGGTTCGAAGGCTCCAGAAGCGAGCTCAGGGGCCCGGAGTGATCTGAGAGGGCAACTCTGACCATGTGTCAGGAGCAAACGCTTCTGACTCTCCGCAGCATTGTGACACACGCAACTCTGAAACCAGTTCTCCGTGTGGCTCACGATCTCAGCCAATTCGGAGACCATGCGCACCCAAGCCCAGAACACATGTGACCTGATGGCCTCGGAAGCTAATTCCAAGTTGGGACCTCTAGGATGATCATCCCCAAAGGCTGCACCAGCATTTTCCTCGGCCCTCTCAGGCCGGTTGGCCTGCCCTGGAACTAGGAACCTCATTTTGCCCAGATCCCAGAAGCGTCGCAGGACGGCCTCCAAAGGCAACAAGTCTTTGCAAACAGCGGCCAATGTTCCGAAACGCCACTTCACTACGGTGTGAGGAAAAGTTGCAAACATGCCTGCGTAGACTCGCCCCTCACCGTCCAAACAAGTTGCAACAAATCTCTGGCGTGTGTAGGAACTATGCAAGACCTCCACAACAGCAGTGAAAGGTTTCTTTGCCTTCTCCTCAAAGTTTGGCATTGCATGGAGCATGTTGCGTGTTGCATTGTGCACGATATGCAAACAGCCTGGAACAGGGAGCGCTTGCTGCATGCTGAGTCCCGGATCTTCCTCTTCTGCTCCTGGGGGGGGCTGCTGCCCGATCACCTGGGCAGCAACAGGTCCATCTGGCTGAGCATCCTCAGGAAGACCAGCATCCCCATCCGCCTCAACTGTTAAGGGTGCCTGGAAGTGTGGAAAGAAAAAGTGGAAGGGAACACGATGCGCCTGTGGTATGCCTGCCTCGGTTCCACGGTCTGAAATTACAGCTGTGACACTTCTAGCAACAGAGGCCACCAGTTCTGGGGAACCGCATTCCAAAAACAAGGAATGGTACATGGCATGCAGCTCATGCCACAGATCTGCACGCGCTGAACCCAAACCCACAGGCACCATGGGGTGCTTATAGGTTGTCTTGGACAAGAGACCTGCGAGCCGTGCCTCCGATTCTAGATCATCCTCAGCTGTGGGTATCTGCATTTCCTCGCATCTGCGAATGCGAAGAGCTGCAGCCGTGAGATCAGCCGCTGCATCGAAAGCATTGCATAAGTCACTTTCCAGAATGTGAAAATACTGTAACATGAGCCAATTGGTATGTCCTTGCGGGGAGCTGTCAGCCAGAATGTACATGGCACCCCCGGCACCCCCGGCCCCGGCCTGCAGTGTTTGCACGGGATCAAACTGTTCAGCATGTTTCTGACGCATGCGAAGCATCAGAGCCATGTCCAAGTAAAACCGCGCCTGAGCTAAAACACTCTGCGATGGCAGTGGCAGCCACTCTTCTTGCAGGCACTGCTCTAAGAAAGTGTGCTTTGTGCCTGGAAACAAGAGCTTGCAGGATCTGAGCAATGCTTCCCGCAAGCACCCATCACTCTTCAAGTCAAACGCGAACCACAGAGCATGCAGCAAGAACACAATATTGAAGCGTTTCACACCGCCCTGTGGCAACAGCTCCATAACACTGCCCGTCGCCACACTGTCCAGCATTCTCGCTTGGGTTTCCAGCGTTTGCACTGCCATCTCCATCCTAAACCTCTCAACTTCGGGATCAAATGCCTGGCCCTGCAAAAGCATCGAAGCCCAACAACAAATCTGCCCAGCCAAATCCTGGAATGCTGCAGGCCCAAAAACCTCCTGATCTGCAGCCTGACACGGTCTGGCCGGGGCACTCTCTGCCTGCATTGCCCCCTCACGAGCTCCTTGCAAGAGCCTGGCAATGCCGGGATCTCGCAAAGCATGTGTCCGAGAGCTCCAGCTAGACACAGCCGGCATTGAAGCATCTGTCCAAAGGCCAGATGCCGCGAGAATTGCAATGGGGCCCCACAACTGAAGAGCTGTCGTGGTGGCAGGTGGGGCTGCATATTCAGCAAGGTTGGCCGTCAAAAAAGCTGAAAGAGTCTCATCTCTGCCTGCAGCAGAAGGAGTCAGGATGCTCTTCGTTAGCAAATCATCCGCAAAAACCTGATGCAATGCAAAAGCCTGACTCCGAGGAGTCAACAGATCCCCAACATGAATTGCTTGCACATGTTGGGCTAATGGGACAGCCTTTTTAATGTGAAGATGCAACAGAGGCTGGTAATCATAGATCTCAAGCAGGACTCGCCTTTGCAGGGAGCGCTCTTGAAGCAGGGAATCCACTTCATCAGGACGCACTTCAAGAATGGCCCATCCCCACACTTGACCATTTAAATCCTTATCACGCAGCACAGCTTCAAGATCATAACCACATGAACTTAAAGACCGGGTGAGGAAGTCTCGCACGGCAGCATACTGATGCACATTGGGGGCCTGCAACCTTCGCCGGGATGCTGTTCCATGATGCTTCCTCGACTGCCGAGCATCCTTTGGATATGAACTGACAAGCCACACGGGAAGCTCCATTGTGCCGGAGTCACCACGAATGACAACCGCCCCGACCCCTGCAAACAGAACCAGCTGTGCGATGTTGGGCAAGGTTCTGAAGCGGACATGCAGGCTGCGCAAGGTGGTGAGTGTCAGCGCAGCTGTTCACACAGGACCTGGGCAAAACAATGGGCGACCAAAGAATGCAACAAAGCTACTCACATCGTGAAGAGCTAAGGGGATGATCACTGATCACAGGCAGCAGGCAATTACATGGCAATTGCAATTCAGCTTCGCTCCCTTCTGCACAGAGCAAAACACCCCACTAAGGGCCCCAAGTTTGCAGTTCTGGGACATCGGGTTGAGGAGGGGAAGGGTTGAGGAGCACTGAGCACTGTGGGTCCGGCTCGGCACGACGAAGAGATGCAGATGAAGAGCTCATCCTGGACCTGGAACGGGGAAGGTTGCGGACGCAGGGCAGAGCACTTGCAGGGCTGACCCTACAAGGATCATAGGGCGCAGGCCACGCGCAAGCACCGCAAAGTTCTGGGGGAGGCAAAGTGGTTGAGTATACTGAGGCCCGGGCTAGCGATGTGAAGTTTCATGACTCCCGCCACTGCTACCAACTGCCCCCACCACTCCTAGCTGCTGAGCCGCGGCGTAGAAACGGGTCAGGGATGCAAGGCCGCCGGGGTTCGGGAGCTTCCGGGGAGCAAAGGGTTAGGGTCAGGGGACTCGCAATAAACGCACGCTCACTTGCAGGGCACTCGCAGGGCACTCCTAATGGGGGTTGGGGTTCGGGTGCCTTGAATGGGATTCGGAAACCCCGGCTTAGAGGGAGGTTCAGGGAAACACAAGCACCACACTTTTCCAAAAACGAGCTCCCGCTTCATCGGGTCTTGGCCTTCTTTGCCACCCATGCTGCAGCTGCCTCACGGGCAGCGGCCGCTGCCGCATCATCCGACACATCTTCGAATGTGATGTTCTGCACCGCATCCATCAGCTGCCGCTTGGCCTTCCTCAACATATAACAAGCGGCGCAAACACGAAACAAGGGCCTAGGGTAGCCAATAGGGTGCCTAAAGTGTTCAATGACCGTCAATGACCTGGAAAAATTTTACAGTGCCGCCTGGGCGGCAGAAAGGTCTCACGCGTCATGTCCTGCTCTAACTGGACAATGACCGTGCCCTCATCCTCACCCCAGCGATTGTCGATGCCAGTGCCGACGCTTTCCTCCTCGCTCAAACGCCGCCCCATACGCAGCAGCATGGCTCTGAGCATGTTGACGTCCCTTCCCAACATCCCTGCCGAAGACTGCCTGCTAGGAATTGTTGCCCTGTTATTGTTTACATTTGCACGTTAGTGCCGGGAGCAGCCAGCAGCAACAAGTGGTGCGAAACTGGAATTCGAAGGGGCGCAGATCGGGAAGGGAAGCGGGTGCTGGGAGCCACTCTATAGTCTTACTGCAAAAGTCAATAGAAAAACAAATTCATTACACTGTAATACCAAACAGCTTCCCGCGAGGCCACCTCTGCACGATGTGGGCCAGTGCCTCACGTTCGTCTGCTGTGACCTCTGCCATGTCGTGAGACTCGTGAGACCAAGGATGTCCCAAGTCCTAAAGATGCTATGTGCTACGTACTAAGTGCCACTACGCCATGCGCTACTGCTGTAGCCTAAATGCCAAAGTGCTGCTGTGCCGCTGTGTGCTGCTACATGCCGCTGCTAGTCACTGCTTATGTTGCGTGCTGCCGTGCTGCTGCCTGCTGCTGCTGCTGCTGCTGCTGCTTGCTGCCTGTTGCTGTGAACCGCGGCACGAAAATGACCCAAAACTCAAGGCTGGAAATCACTCGAAATCTCACGCTCAGCCAGGCCCGTAAATGACTCGCCTGCTGGGGGGCATATGTTGGATGCGTGGCCTGAGCTGCAATGGCTCCACCAACTTGCTGTTGCTGTTGCTCTGGCGGTCATAAGTTGAAGGGGAATCCAGGTCGGTGTCGATAAAATCGGAAGGCACTTTGGGAGTGCCCAACTCCCGCCACAACACAGCTGAGAGGATCGAGAATCTACGTTTGAGGAAGGTTGCTCTAGGAGGTTTCGACGCCAAACTGCATCAGAGTGCAGTTTCAGGTCTCACAGTAGCATCGCTGCAGCCGATTTTAAGGCCAGAAAATTTGCTCGGAATCGCAACAGGATGCAGTTCTGAGGCTGCGGAGTTGTGGAGTTCCACGTTGTTACACTCCACAACTCCGCAGCCTCAGAACTGCATCCTGTTGCGATTCCTCCCTCGCAAATTTTCTGGCCTTAAAACGGCTGCAGCGATGCTACTGTGAGACCTGAAACTGCACTCTGATGCAGTTTGGCGTCGAAACCTCCTAGAGCAACCTTCCTCAAACGTAGATTCTCGATCCTCTCAGCTGTGTTGTGGCGGGAGTTGGGCACTCCCACCTCAGAGAGAGGTGTTCATTTGCCGCCGCGACCTGTCTGGCACCTGTCTGGCACCTGTCTGGCACCTGTCTGGCACCTGTCCGGCACCTGTCTGGCACCCTGTCGCAAACCGTGGCACCCGATTAAGCACTCGAATTTCGGCACTTTGTCGCAAACCGAATTAGTGCCGCGTTTGCTAAAATTGGAAGTTACTCACCCGGTGAGTAACTTTTTTAAGTGGGGGTTGTCCGAGGGGGGTCCCAGGTGGGAGGTCCGAGGGAGGTCCGAGGTGTGGCCGTTGTGATAAAGCTACCGATTTTTATGCTTTGTGACAAGCATTCCTATCTTTTTTGCATGGGTGGGAGGTTCCAGGTGGGAGGTCCCAGGTGGGAGGTCCCAGGTGGGAGGTCCCGAGGTGGGAGGTCCGAGGTGGGAGGTCCGAGGTGTGGCCGTTGTGATAAAGCTACCGATTTTTATGCTTTGTGACAGGCCTTCCTATTTTTTTTGCATGGGTGGGAGGTCCCGAGGTGGGAGGTCCGAGGTGGGAGGTCCGAGGTGGGAGGTTCGAGGTGTGGCCGTTGTGACAAAGCTGCCGATTTTTTATGCTTTGTCAGGCCTTCCTATCTTTTTTTGCATGGGTGGGGGGTCCCAGGTGGGAGGTCCCAGGTGGGAGGTCCAAGGTGGGAGGTCCCGAGGTGGGAGGTCCGAGGTGGGAGGTGAGAGGTCCGAGGTGGGAGGTCCGAGGTGTGGCCGTTGTGACAAAGCTACCGATTTTTATGCTTTGTGACAGGCCTTCCTATCTTTTTTGCATGGGTGGGAGGTCCCGAGGTGGGAGGTCCGAGGTGGGAGGTCCGAGGTGGGAGGTCCGAGGTGGGAGGTTCGAGGTGTGGCCGTTGTGAAGCTGCCGATTTTTTATGCTTTGTGACAGGAGAAGGGCTTAAGGGAAGGGCTTAAGGGAGGGGGCTTCAGGGAAGGGCTCAAGGGAAGGGCTTAAGGGAGGGGCTTCAGGGAGGGGGCTTAAGGGAGGGCTTAAGGGAGGGCTTAAGGAAGGGCTTGAGGAAGGGCTTAAGGGAGGAGCTCAAGGGAGGGGCTTAAGGGAAGCCTTAAGGGAGGGGCTTACGGAGGGGCGCCTTCCTATTTTTTTGCATGGGTGGGAGGTTCCAGGTGGGAGGTCCCAGGTGGGAGGTCCCAGGTGGGAGGTCCGAGGTGGGAGGTCCGAGGTGGGAGGTCCGAGGTGTGGCCGTTGTGACAAAGCCGATTTTTATGCTTTGTGAGAAGCCTTCCTATTTTTCTTGCATGGGTGGGAGGTCCGAGTGGGAGGTCCGAGGTGGGAGGTCCGGTTTAAGGCCTTTGTGATGCGTGGGTGGGAGGTCCGAGGTGGGAGGCACGAGAGGCGAGCTCGAGTTTTTGCAGTAACGCTTTTTCTAAAGTGCTCTGCTGGCTTCCTGCCCTTGCCCGGTTTCCTCCCGACTCTCTTCAGGGAATTTCAGGCCCCAAGCCTTGGGTTTCCTCCCTCACCCCTTCAGGGTGTTCAGGCCCCAGCCCCCTTGCTCCCGCGTAGGTGTGCCCTTCGAGTGCCCTGCTCTAAGCCCGAACCCTCCCCGGGGGTCGCCCCCCCTGACCCTACGTCAAGCCCTCTACATGTCCGCGCCGCGCCGTTTTGCTCGAACTCCACCTAGCACACGGAGCACAAACCACTTCAGCACACCTCATTCCCAGCACATGTCAGGCAGCGCAAGCAACATGATTGAGGGTGTGGAAAACCTGGGTAAGGTTTGTAGCCTCGAGGCCTAGCTCTAAGGAGCGCTCGATATTTTTAGGAGTCACGGAGACGGAGCCGGAGCCGGTGGCGATGGCTTTGTTCCGCGCGTGGATGTATGCTGTGCCACTGGCCCTTTTGCTTCGCTTCACCTGCGCTGGCGAGGATAGGCCCGAGGATCGGCCTGAGCCTCGGGAGCCGGAGGATCGGCCAGCTGAGGCGACGGGACCAGCTGCGGGACCAGCTGAGGCGACGGTCCTCGAGGCCAACATTGGAGAGGCTCTGACTGTGGTGGACCCCGAGGCCAACCCTGGAGAAGCAGCTCTGACTGTGGTCGATTCGACCGACCATGCACAGCTCGCGACCGAGGAGGAGGTGGGCGAGATCATCGTGCAGATCCACTCCTTGCACCTCGAGGACATGGTGAACGAGCGCCTAAAGCGTGAGACCATGGTTCACGTGAGCTGGCGCAACGTCGTCTACGTGGTGACCCAGGGCCAAATACACTCTTTTTATGCGCAGAAGAAGGAGGCCGGCAAAGAGAAGAACAAGGAACAGGCTGGGGGAGGTGCCAGCTCGGATTCTGAAGCCTCCTCCTCTTCTTCGAGCAAAAAGGCTGAGCGGCTGCAGGAGATGGCTGATCGGAACCGGGAGGAGGAGCTTCGCGAGGTGGAGGATGAAAGGGCCAGGCGTGCGACCTCTGCTGAGCGGGAGGCGGAGGAGTGGGCAGAGGAGCAGGCGCGAGACGCACGACGGGCAGCGGCTCGCCGGCGCATCCTGGATGAAGAAGCCAAAAGAAGGGAAACCGCTGCTGCAGCCACCGCTGCGAAGGAGGCTGCGGATGAGCTGGCTTTCAGAGCCCGGGTTCAGACCGCGGTCCAGGAGCACTTGTCCCAGTCTCTGCAAGAGGAGCGCCAGTTGCCGGTCCTGACCCAGCTTGTTCTTCAGCAACAGCAGATGCTGCGGCAGCAACAGCAGCTTCAGCAGCAGCAGCAACAGCAGCTAAAGGAGCTGCAGGGTTTCTGCAACCAGCTCCTCCAGCTGGGCGCGCGCCAGGAAGACGCGCGGAACCGCCACTTCCACCTGATCATGAACCGGTTCTTGGAGACCGTGACCGTGCAGCTGGGCCAGTCTATGAAGCCAGCTACGACGCCAGGTGGGACCAAGACCCCGACGAGAACCACACCGACCACTCCCAGGCTACCACGTTGCCAGATCTGCGACGCGTGCAAGCACGTGGCGAAGAACCCGCGGTCGAGGTTGCACTGCGAGCGCTGGCGGGGGTCCACTTTGGCAGAGGTCCGCCAGAAGGGCGGGGAGAAGGTGGAGGAGCCGGAGGCTGCGGAGGCTTCTGATCTGGAGGAGAAGGACGAGGACGAGGCCTCGCAACCAGCTTTGATTTCAGCAGCTCCTTTTGTTTTTATATTCAATCGAGTCCCTTAATCCCTTTGGTCCCTCCCCTGGTCCCTAGTTGAGTCCCTCCCCTGGTCCCTAGTTGAGTCCCTCCCCTGGTCCCTGAGAAGCAAAGGCAGTCACCCGACTTTGGCGTCGACCCCTTCGCCGCGGCGGCGGCTGGGGAGGCTGCTGCGGAGGCGCCTGGGCGAAGCAGCAAGGCGGCACCTGGGCGAAGCAGCAGGGTTGGGCGAAGCGGCAAGGAGAAGAACGAGAAGAAGGACAAGAAGGGCAAGAAGGACAAGAAGGACCAGAAGGAGAAGAAGGGCCGCGAAGCTCCCCAGCGAGACGTGCTGGGCAAGAGGGGGCCTGAGGGGGGCGGAGACGGCGGAGCCCCAGGGAGCCTCCGCATCCGCTTTGTGGGAGGCCGAGCGGTTTTCGCCGCATGAGGCGGCGCCGTGGTGGTGGCGCCTTGGTGGCGCTGTGGTGGCGCCTTGGTGGCGCCTTGGTGGCGGCGCTGTGGTGGCGCCGTGGTGGTGGCGCTGTGGTGGCGCTGTGGTGCCTTTGGTGGCGCCGTGGTGGCGCTGTGGTGGCGCCGTGGTGGCGCTGTGGTGCCTTTGGTGGCGCTGTTGTGGCGCTGTGGTGCCTTTGGTGGCGCTGTGGTGGCGCCTTGGTGGCCCCGTGGTGGCGCTGTGGTGGCGCCGTGGTGGCGCTGTGGCGCTGTGGTGCCTTTGGTGGCGCTGGCGGCGCCTGTGGTGGCGCCTTGGTGGCGTGACACGCGTAGGCGGAAACCCGGGGACCACGCCCCGTCGCGGGTTTAAAGGGATTATTTAACGCAGGGGTGGTATTACAAGAGTTTTTGGGTGCCTAGGGTGGTCCTCCCCGGGTGCCGGGTTTTCTTAGTCATAGAGCATAGGCAGCAAGACTTTAGGGGGGGCACCCGGGAGCGGTGGTCAATGGTAAAGCGACGGGTCGCCGGGGGGGCTTGGGCCCTGGCGTAGAGGGGTGAGTTTCTCACACGTGCACCACGGAGCCAAAAAGGGTGAGTGCGCGTGGGCTTCCCCCAACCCCTTCGGTTGCCCCCACCCCCTAGGAGGGTGCCTGAACCCCTTGTGCGGTTTCCTCCCGTCCCTTGTCCTCCCTCAAAGTCCCGAGCCCGCCCCCCGGAACCTCCCCCGCGGCCCTGTGCGTCCCTAAGCCACCCGTAAGGCCCTGAGGGTGTTCCCCCCTTCCAGGGTCTTTCAGGGCACCCGAGCCCCGGGGCTGCCAACCCTAGGTCCTGAGACCCTTAGGCCCCGCCTGGTTGTCCCCCCGTCTTCTGCTTCCTCCGCCGTCCGCCGCCCCCGCCGCCCCGAGCCCCTAGCCCACCTGGTTCCGTGACCTCTCCCTGTCCTTTGCTCCTGCGTCTCGAACCCCTGCACTCCCACAGCCCCTTTCGGCCAAAGACTGCGCGTGAGCCTCACAGCAAGCATATCCCAGCAAAGACTGCGTAGCTCCAGGGCAACATCCAGCACATCCCAGCAAAAACTGCGTAGCTCCAGGGCTCTGCTTAGGACCATGGCTCACTCGTGCCCGGACTGCGCCAAGAGCTTCCGCGACGCCAGCGGGCTGCGGAGGCACGTGAGCTCCGTGCACCTGAAGGAGCGGCCCTTTCGGTGCCAGCAGTGCGAGGACACCTTCGGCACGAAATGGTCTCTGGAGCGGCATGTCAGGATCCGCCACGAGAACCTGAGGCCTCACCGCTGCGAGCTGTGCGAGGCGAGCTTCCACCAGGCGGGCGACCTCAAGAAGCACCTGGAGAGCCACGCCAAGCGACGGAAGCTGGGGGTGCCCCGCGAGACCACGGTTGCAAACTGGCTGGAGGGGGCGGACGTCAGCTTCGAGAGGGGCGTCAGGGTGGACTTCCGGGACGGCGAGGAGCCCCTCTTCGCCCGCGTCGACTTTCTGGTGCGGCAGCCCTGGGGCCTGGTGGCGCTGGAGGTCGACGAGCACCAGCACAAGCTGCGAGACACGGAGAGGGAGGCCCGAAGGATGCGGCGGATCCGGGCTGCCCTGTCGCTGGCCAAGGTGGTGCGCTACAACCCGGACGAGTTCACCGTGGACGGCCGGGCGGGGGAGGTCACGGCCAACGAGCGCCACCGCAGGCTGCTGGACTCCCTGGCGGCGGCTCCGGAGGCTGGCTTCGAGGAGGTGCGCCTCTTCTACGACGAGGGTCCCGAGGCCACAAGCGCCACGGGAAGCGCCGGTGTGCGATGAAGGAAAATGAAGGCCAGGGGTTCGAGTTCCTGTGTTTTGGTTGTGCAGCCCGTCGCACCGCGCGCCCGTCGCGCCGCGCGCACCTGTCTGGCACCTGTCTGGCACCTGTCTGGCACCTGTCTGGCACCTGTCTGGCACCTGTCGTCGTGCGCCCGTCGCTCCATGTCTGGCACCTGTCTGGCACCTGTCTGGCACCTGTCTGGCACCTGTCTGGCACCTGTCGTCGTGCGCCCGTCGCACCTCCATGTCTGGCACCTGTCTGGCACCTGTCTGGCACCTGTCTGGCACCTGTCTGGCACCTGTCGTCGTTCGTGCGCGCCCGCTGCCTTTACCTCGTTCAGGCTGCCGGCTTGTTCGTGTTTGCCCTTGTAAAGCAATTGTGCCGACTCAGCAAGATTTGCACTCAAGGCGATCCGCTAGGACCTCGACTTCCGAGCCATGCCCTCTCAGCACGCTCCCGAGCGGTCCCAGATTCAGACTCTGAGGGCCAAGATCGACACGGGGCGCATGACGGCTTCGGGTGGCCGCGTCGGCAGGGAGCTCACGGAGGAGGAGCTGGAAGCATGCCGCCAGAAGCTGGTCGACCTGGAGGAGAAGCGGGAGCAGGGCATCCGAGACCGCAAGGTGGCCAAGGAGACTCTCGACAACACCGAGCAGCTCAAGGAGGGCCAGGCAGAAATCCTCAAGGTGATGAAAGCGGGCTTCGAGGGGCTGAACCAGCGCATGGACCTCGTGATCGCGCCGCCCGACTCCAGCGCCAACCTCCGGCTGCAGGCCAGGGAAGCGGCCAAACGCGAGAGGGAGGAGGAGAAGCTGCGCCAGCAGTTGCAGCTGGGCATTCCGCTGGGGCAGGGCGATGTCTACCAGGGCACGGTCCTCTTCAAGGCCGACGCGCTGGACCGCCTGGAGGAGTTTCGCGAGAGGGACCTGGAGGCCTATGTGGTCGTGCTTGGCTTCAAGGCCCGGTTGGTGATGGTCACCCGGCAGCACGCTGTGGTGCAGCTGATGCCGCCGTTGGACCTCTCGAACCTGAAAGCCCATAGCAACGCCATCGCATCCAACGGCGTGAGGCTGCAGGGCTTCCACGGCGGCGTGGTCCACGACCGCCTGGTGTGGAAGGCGGCGGCGCTTCTGGGCGAAGATGGCAAAAGGCTGCCCAAGCAGGCGATCCTGCGCTTCCTCATCCCGAACCCGACCCGCTTGGTGGAGAAGCTACCCGTTGCCGAGATTCGACCTGCGAAGCGCCGTGCGGTGGCGCTCGAGACCATGGAGGCCCACTGGGAGACCGAGAAGGAGCGCGTCGAGCCCACCGAGCCGGAGCCGATCAAGGAGTCGGAGCCGACCGAGGAGCCGACCAAGGCGCCGGAGCCCATCGACCCGGAGCCGACCGAGGAGCCGACCAAGGCGACCAAGGCGCCGGAGCCCATCGAGGAGCAGCCGACCAAGGAGCCGACCAAGGCGCCCGAGCCGGGGTCGACCAAGGAGCCAGAGCCCTCCGAGCCCAAGGAGCTGTGGGAGATGACGGTGCATGGCAGGGTCGTGCGCTTCAGCATTGAGCAGAACGTCGGCTATAGCCCGCTGGGGCCGGTCCGGGAGGTGAAGATGGAGCCGGGCGACGCCGACTTCCTGGCCCCGATCCACTACCACCCCAAGGGCATCGTGTTCTATAAGGAGGGCCTCTACCACATCGATCCGGACTTTTGGAGCAAGAATGTCACCCAGGTCGCGAAGGAGATCGAGCCAACTTCTCCGCAGCCTACGCCCACCGAGGAGCTCACTGCCGAGGTCCCGGAGGCCCAGCCCGTCATCGAGGAAAAGGTCGGCTCTGAGGTGGCCAGCACGGCGGCCCCCGAGACGGAGGCGTCAGAGGCGCCCGAGGCTGGCGAGCTTCAGGTGCGGTGCGGGCTCAGCGGCTTCGAGCTGGAGGACAACTGGTTCCAGCTGAACGCCAACAGCCTGGAGACGTTTCGGGAGGCCGAGCCCATCGTGAAGGCCCTCTTCGAGAACAAGACCTTGACGGCCTGCAGGTTGATGTGGAGCGAGGAAGGCGGCAAGCAGCGGTGGACTCGGCAAACGAAACCCTTCGTCATCACGAGGAACTCCACCGTGAGCTGCGGCGGGAAGGCCGCGGACCCGGAGGTCGGCATCGTGGAGGTGCACTTCTTGTAGCTCTTAGTTTTGGTTTTGTGCCGGCCAGCACAGCAGAGGGAGCCCCTGTACAGGTGTGTGGAAGCCCCGCCCGCCCGGCGTTTAGTGTTTTCCGCTGGGGCCCCTGACGGCCAGCAAAAGCACCGGTGGCATTTCCGCCCAGAAAAAAAGGAAGAGCTCCGAGTCCGTTGCGTTGACTTGAGCTGCAAGGGTTGAGAGCTGTTTGGACCCCGACCCAACCCACCCGAGTGCCTCACCCCCGAGCTTTTTGTGAACGTGTTCCCGGGGCAGCCTCTTTTCAGCACAAACCTTGTGGGGCACAGGTGAGCAGCCATGGACTTGTGCAGCTTGACGCGCGCCTCTCTGCTGGAGCACGTGGTGAGCTTCTTGGTGCCGGATGAGTGGCGAGCAGGATCCTCTTTGGCTCGGATTTGCTTGAACCGGATGGTGGCCCGGATGGTGGAGAAGCCGGCCTACAACCACGAGTGCATGGTGATCAGCCGCAGTGCCCTGTCCCTGCTGTCCGCGTCTCGGATCTGTGCGGTGCAGCTCGCGGAGCTCCGAGCCAGGATCAACAATTTCCAGCTGGATCTCCACTTGTCCTTCATTGGCGGCTGCCTGGATCAGCTGGCGCACAGCGGCGCCGAACATGCTGAGCTGCGAGCCTTGGCGATCACGGTCGACAGGTTCATGATGGTGAGGGCGTCCTTTGGCCGTCAGCATGCTCTGGAGCAGTCCATGCTCCGGGTTTGGACGAGGAGGCGCGGTTCGAGAGTCCTGAACGATGATCAGCTCATTTCAGCTGCGGGGCTGGAGCTGCTGACAATGGAGCCTTTGGAGGTAGCTGTCGAGGAGGTCGTGGTGGACGGTGAGCCGCAGGGCTTGTGGGTTTAGTCTAGAGTTCGTGGACCCCGCACATGTGCTTTTATTTGGGGTCCTGAATGTGTGAGATCGATGCAGCATGCGGGTCCGTGGGCTCAGTACAGGAGACCCGGTTCAGCGAGCTCCGCGCCCGCGTTCAGATAGACAGCTCCTTGCCGGGCGCCAGTGAAAAAGAGACCCAGCGTCCGGCAGAGCAGCTTGAAGCAGTCCAGCCATTTTTCGGGAATTTTCTTCGGGTTTTAGGGTATTTTGGCGGATGAAGCGCGCCGCCGCGTTGTTCTTCGAGGAGCTCGCGCCGCAGAAGCGCCGCCTTCGCGCTGCGGGGGGGTTCGGGGCGCTGCCCCAGGGGGTGCTGGAAGAAATCGTGGGCTACCTTTTGCCGGCCGAGTGGCTCGACGGTCGGGACCGGTTTGTGCAGCAGCGGCGCATGGCCGGACGCATGTTCGAAAACCTCGCCCACAACCACGAGGCGGCGCCTCTCGCGCGCGACGCGCTCGCCCTTCTCGGCAGCTGCCGGCTGCTCCGGTTCGACCGGCTCTACGCAAACGTCTACGTCTTTCAGGTCATGCTCCAGCGAGTCTTCGTCGAGCACTGCCTCGAGCACCTCTTCCGGAACCGCTGCGCCCAGCACGAGCTCCGGAGCCTGCAAATCACCCTGGAGAGAATGGCCCCGGCCGCGGCCCGACGCCACGCCCTCGAGCAGGCGCTCCTGCGCCCCGCCGTCCGGGCCTCGACCTCCCGGCACCGATGCAACCACCACGTCGCGCGGGGCGCCGGCCTGAACCGGGTCAGTCGCCAGCCCCTGCCGGGGAAGCTGGAGGACGTCGAGGTGGAGGACGGCGAGGTCCGCCGCCTCTTGGTGTAGAGTCACGCTGTTGCAGTTGCCCCCCCAGCCCTCCATGTCAGTTTTTTTTTTGATTTTTTTTGTTGAAGCATGTCCCGCCGCAGCCATGAGCACTCACCTCCAGAGCTATTGTGCTTTGACACCCGCGGAGCGGGAGTCAGAGCTCGCGCGCGCGGGCCTTCAGCAGCTGGCCGTGATCCCGGCTCCCGCTCCCGAAAGTGTCCCCTCTCCCCCCCTTTTCGTCCCAGGTCCAGATCCAGGAGGACATCGCTCGCCACGTGGCGCGGATCTTCAGAACCGTGGAGGACCTTTTGGACTTCAACATGTACTCCCCGCTCCCACCCCCTGACAGGACCGCATCGAGGGCCGCCTGGTGATCCGCGAGCTCTCCGAGGACCGGCTTACGCCATCAGACTTTCCTTTTTCCCTGCCCCGCGCCAGGAGCAGATCCGCACGCGCTCCCGATCCAGGAGCAGGAGCAGATGAGCGCCGCGGCCTTACCTTCAGTTTCACGCGCTCCGCGCCGGCCGCCTTTACCGGGCTCCGCCCATGCCGCTCCGGCCTTTTTTCCCTCCCGACGGCACCCCGCCTTGACGTGGCGGGAGGGCTCTAGTACCCCCCTTCGGGGCGGGGAAGCCAAGAGGGTGCCAATCAGTTCAGCTCCCGAGGCGCCCTGCGCGGCGGGGGGGCGTTGAAGTCGCGCAGCTGCCGCACGGCCAGGGGCAGCCTCCTCGCCGGCGCCGCCTTGGGAGCCGCCGCCGCAGGGCCAGGGGCAGGGCCAGGGGCTGGGCCAGGGGCAGCCGCCGGCGCCGCGGGCGGGGCCTTCGGGGCGGCGTTGAAATCCCGCAGCTGCCTGGCGGCCAGCGGCACGCCCGGCTGCGTGAGCCTCTGCACGGGCTCCCCGCTGGCCTTGGGCACGGGCTGCACGTGCTTCAGCAGGCCCTCCGTGCCGTCCGTGGCCCGCACCGTCATCGAGTCGTAGCTTGCCAGCTGCTTCACGGGCCCGTACTGGGGCTGGAAGCTCCTCTGGGCGTTGGTGGGGGCGCGGAAGGCCCCCGCCTCCGCGAGGCGCCGCTGCCGGCCCTCCGTGAGCTCCCGGTTGTGCTGGAACTTCCGCGCGTTGTCCTGGTAGACGCGGAACGTGGTGGCCGGCTGCTTCTCCACGTCCTCGGGCGCCGCGTGCACCGCCTCGTGCGGGCGCTTGTTGTAGGCCTCCGCGGCCCCCTCCACGTGCTCCGCCCAGCCGCCCCCGTCCCGCGCCACCTTCCCCGCCAGGTCCCGCTTCAGCGTCTGGATGGCCCTGTCCACCACGGCCAGCGCGTTCCGGTCCTCCGGCCGCTTGTGCCGGTGCACCGCGGGCTCCGGGAGCGCCTCCTCCAGGCCCTGAAACTCGTTGCCCTGGTCCGTGGAGACCACGTAGTTGCTCTCCCCCTCCACCAGCTTCGGGATGATCTCGGCGGCGGCCTGGGTCACCGTCTCCGCCTGCTTGTCGGGCAGGGCCTTCGTGGCCACCTCCCGCGTGAAGACGTCCGTCACCACCAGCCCGTACTTGTTCCTCCCCCGAGTGTTCTGGGAGAAGTCCACCAGATCCGCCTGCAGCCGGTCGTTGGGGCCCTCCGCCGCGCTCTTGCCCAGGCTCCGCGGCTTGGGCGCAAGCACCTGCCGCGCCACGTCCCCCCGCAGGGCCTGGCGGGCCCGCGCCGCCGTCAGATCCCTGCGCTCGGGGTGGTCCCGGCGGGCCAGCTGGTGGAGCTTGCGCGGGTCCCGCACGTTGTACTCCTCCGCGAGGCCCCGGAAGAACTGGAGCGCCGCCTCCTCCGCCATTTATGAGGCCGAGCGGCCCCGCTTCTTCTTCTCCAGCGCCTCCACGCGGGCCTGGAGCCCCTGGCAGATCCCCCAGAGCACGCAGCACATGCGGTTGTAGTCGAGCGTCACGAGCTCCCCGAGCTCCTCGTCCACGAGCTTCCCGCACAGCGCCTGGCCCACGGGCCCCGTCTCCTGCACCTCGTTGGCGATGAAGCCCAGCGTGCGCTTCTGGCTGCCGTCGGTGCGCCGGTACCACTTGGGTGCCACGGCGTCGAAGAGCTCCTGCAGCTCCTCGAGCCCCGCGGGCTCCACGCTGTGCTTCAGCTTCTCGTCCGAGAGGTTCTGGAAGCCGTAGTTCACGATCACCTCCCCGTCGTTGATCCCGCCCGTGTTGGCTTCCACGATGAGGTTGGCGGGACCGCTGGCCGCGGTGCGCAGGAAGATGGCCTGGTCCTGGGCGTAGAGCTCCACGCCGCCGGCGGATGAGGCGGAGAGCTCGGCCGAGCCCGCGTTGCAGGCCACGAGGAGCCGCGCGTTGCCCGCGGCAGCGAGGTTCAGCACCTCCGCCGTCACGTCCCCGCTGTTGACGGTGGACACGACCTGCAGGTCCCCCTGCGCCCGCACGCCGGTGCTGCCGCCGATGAGCTCCAGGTACGCGGGGCTGGAGACGATGCCGTTGTCTGCCCTGATGGCGGAGGCGGTGTAGAGCACCGAGTTGAGGTAGGTGCCCTGGGTGCCGCCCGTCAATGTGAGGTAGTCGTCTGTGGGCCGGGCCCGCACCGTGGGCGCCCGCAGCTCCGTGCTGAGCTCCACGCTTCCCGAGGTTAGCGTGCCCTGCACGTCCAGGGCGCCGTTGACGACGGTGCCCCCGGAGCCTCCGGTAATGGTGAGCTCCGTGTCCTGGACCCGCGTGGAGATGGCGTTGGTCACCAGCCCCGTGGCGGTGCCCGCGGCGTCGTCGATGTAGAGCTCCGTGTCCACGCGCAGCCTCGGGGCTATCGAGTGCACCTCCGCCGTGGCAAAGGTGCAGAGGCTCTGGTCCGCCTGGTCCGTCACCCTGACAGACACGGTGCCCGCCTTCAGGTTAAGAAATTGATTGGTCGGAAGCAGGGGCTCCACGGTGTCCGCCTGGATGCTGCCGGCCGTGGCGATGCCCAGGCTGCTGTCCGCGAAGATTCGGCCCATGGTCAGCATGTTGACGCCCGTCTTGAGGCTGAACTGGCTCGAGGACAGGTCGGCCACGGCGGCCCCGTTGGAAGCCTCGAACTCGATGCCCAGGTTGCCGCCCCGCAGCGTCAAGAAATCCGCTCCGTTGGCCCTCACGTCATTGACCAGCAGGGGATCCGAGGGCGGCGCACCCGCCAGCGCATAGCGGGCGTCGCTTTCGGCCTTGCTGTAGCAGTCACACGTAAGCTGCACCGTGGCGGAGTTGCCCAGGATCAGGTTCGCTCCCAGGGGTGCCTGGGGCAGCAGCGCCCTTATCATTCTTGGCGTGAAGTTGTCGAGCACCATAGGAATGATGCCCCCACCCCCCGCGTTGCCGTTGACCACATGGTACCTGGAGTCCAGGGGCGTGAAGTCGCTGTTGGAGAAGTACCTCCCATCACTTTCGCTTTTGCTGTAGCAGTCACACGTAAGCTGCACCGTGGCGGAGTTGCCCAGGATCAGGTTCGCTCCCAGGGGTGCCTGGGGCAGCAGCGCGCGGATCATGCGCGGCGTGAAGTTGTCCAGGACCATCGGGATGATGCCTCCCCCGCCGGCGTTGCCGATCACGGGGTGGTAGCGCGCGTCCCCCTGGGCCTCCGTGAGGAGCCCGGAGGAGCTGATCTGGCTCGCGATCTCCGCCGAGGTCTCGCCCTGGTCCCAGTAGTTGGTGAGCTCCGAGGCGATGGAGCTGTCGATGTCGGCCTGCGTGGCGTACTGGGAGACGTTGAGCGCGTCCACGGCGCTCGAGATCTGCGCGTTCACCTCAGCCTGGGTGTACGTCTGGCTCTGGTCGTAGGCCTGGCACTCGATCTGCAGCGTGCTGCCCGAGTTCTGGAGCGTGGCCACCAGGGGCCCGGCGAAGTGCAGGTTCCGGAGCGCCTGCCCGGCGAGCAGCTCCCAGGTGGTGTTCCCGGCCCAGGCGGGGGCGTTGGAAATTGCCACGCCTGCGACGAGGGCGTCCACCTCCGTGATGACGTAGTAGGGCGCGAGCGCGATGCTGATCTCGTTGAGGATGGGCGCCTGGAGCCCGGTCCAGGGCACGTAGTCGTCCAGCGCCGTCGCGATGGCGGCGTCCATCTGCACCGTGGTGCTGTAGGGCACCAGGGCGGCCGCGATGGCGGCGTCCCGGGCAGCGACGGTGCTGTACGGAGACAGGTCGATGGCCCCCACGGCGGTGGCGATGGCCGCGTCCGTCTCCGCTGATGTGTAGTAGGATGCCAGCGCGGCCGTGATGGCCCCGTTGGTCTCCGCCGATGTGTAGAAGCTGCCCAGGGTGGCCAGCACCCAGGACTCGCTGGCCAGGGGCGCCAGCAGGGCGGTGACCTCCGCCTGCGTGTAGGCGTCACAGGCCAGGGACAGCGTGAAGTTGTCGTTCTCGAGGGAGACGCTCAGGGGGGCGCCGCTGAAGTGCAGGTTGCGGATGGTGTTGGTGCCCACCAGGAGGTCCCAGGTCGTCTGCCCGGGCCACGCCTGGGCGTTGGCGAGGTTCGTGCCCCCTCCCGTGGTCAGCGCGGCCAGCGCGGAGTTGAGCGCGTCGATGGCGCTCTGCAGACTCGTCTCGGAGGCCGAGAGGTCGGCCGAGGTGGCGAAGGGCCCCGCTCCCTGCAGGGCCAGGATCTCCGCGTCGTGCCCGTCCAGGCGCGCGTCCCGCACGGCCAATAGACCGTTGAGCCCCGCGGTGTCGGTGTAGGCTGCGAGGGCCGTGGCGAGCGCCGCCGCAACGTCGGCAGCCGTCTGGAAGCCCGCTGCCTGCAGCGCCGCCAGGGCCGCCTCCGCGGCGTCGAGCCTCCCGTCGCGGAGGGCCAGCGCGGCGTCCAGGGCCGTCTGGGCCACCAGGGGCAGCAGGGCGGTGGCGATCTTCTGGTCCACGTCCGCGGGCGTGGTGCGCAGGGCCACCGCGCTGTTCAGGCCGCTGGTGTCGGTGTACGGGAGGAGCGCGGTGGCGATGGCCTGGGAGACGTCCGCGGCCGTCTGCCGGGCCGCGATGTCGAGGGCCTGCTGATCCTGCGTGCTCTTGAGCCCGTAGTTGGCCGCCACCGTGGCCAGCGTGGCGTTGTTGGCCGTGGTGATCGCGCTGTTCATGGAAGCGTTGGTGGGATGGTTCGCAAGCTTCAGGTCCACGGAGGCGGGCGTGCTCTTGCCGTCCACGTCCAGCTGCAGGGCGTCCAGGGCCGATTGGTTCGCTTTCCCCGCCAGCCCGGTGGTCAGGCTGGTGCTGAGGGAGGTGATGGAGGACTGGTTGGCGGCGATGAGGCCCTCGGCTGCTGCGAGGTCGGCCGCCAGAGCGTATGGGGTCAGGTCGGGCGGCGCGGGGATGGCCGCCACCTGCGTCTGCAGCGCGGCCACGGCGGCCGAGTTGGTGCCGATGGAGGCGGTGTTGGCGACCGTGTCCGTGAGGGGCGTGTAGGCCGTCAGGACCGTGGCGAGCTGCCCCGCGGAGATGCCCTGCATCTCGATGGTGGCGATGGGGGTCTGGCCATCGTTGAGGATGTTCCCGGTGATGGTGGACTCAAAAAGACTCATGTTTTACTAGTCGAGGGAACTGACCCCAGCTCCTGAAAGCGTCACGAGCTGGTACGAAATCATGTGGATGAAGCATTGGTCCACGCGGTCCGCCTCCATGTTCGAGAAGCTGAAGCGGCACAGGTCACCGGAGCGGGTTGAGATGCCCGAAAGCGGGTGCTTCGGGACGCGCTCCACGGGGAAGGCTGCGATGAACTGATTGTTCCCGTAGAGGTTGTCCCGGATGCGCATGTTGCGAAGCTTCGAGTCGTAGGTGCCCGCCAGAATCTCGAGGAAGTGATGATGCTCCGCGATGCTCTCGTTGGCTGTGCGAGGGTACTGCAGCGCGCCCAGCTGCAGCTGGCTCTTGAGGTTGCGGTTCACGTTGGCTCCGGGAAACTCGAAGTTGTCAACGGTGTCCAGATCCGACCGGTTGAAGGTCACAAAGGCTCCGAGCATCTTCGTGAACGCCCGACTAACGACGATGTTGTAGCTGGTGGACCCGGCGGGGATGCTGGAGAGCTGCGTGTGCATGGTCGGGAAGGAAAAAATCAGGCTGCGGCCGCTTGTGACGATGCGCTGAAACGCCTCCCGGATCGAACTATCGAGGGTAACTTGCGAGGCGTAAAGCTTCACGTTCTCGATGGTGAAGTCCTGGCTCGCGCTGACGTTGCGGACCGCGTCCGAGGGGTCGGCGAAGGTGATCTGGAGCACCAGGTTGAGCTCGGGGGGCAGCATCTTGCCGCAGTTGAAGATCCCGATGAGGTGCGGGCTCATGAGCACGGTGCGGGAGCCCGAGGCCGCGATCTCGGCGGCGTGGCCCCCGCCGTCCGCCAGGAAGCCCTGGATGTGCCGGTTCAGCCACCACTCCTCGTTTTTGAGCAGGCCGTAGAGGTACGAGCAGCGGTTGTAGTAGGAGATGTCCTCGATGCGTGTGCCGTTGGCGAAGACCTCGACGCGGTCGATGAGGCAGCTGGGGTCCGGCGAGCCGAGCCGCAGCGTGGCCGTGGTGGAGTTGTTGCGCACCGTGAAGCCGAGCTTGACGCTCTCGCCGTCCACGAAGTCCATGCCGCTCGTCAGCGGGATACGGCACACGCGGCTGGTGGTCGGCGTGAAGACGCTCAGCGAGCTCGGATAATATTGCACATCCTTGCGGCTCTGCACGTAATTGACGTTGCTCGACTGGAGCTTGTAGTCGAGGCTCTGGACCAGCTCGTCGTTCACGGCAGCAGTCACCTGCTCCATGGTTTTACTCTACCGGAAAGATTTCACGCGGCCTCCGGCTCGCTCGCGCTGCGAAGCGCCTCGAAGGAAGGCGGTGGTGCCGCGCGGGACCTCTCCGAGGCCTGACGCTGCATCCGTGGCCGGGAGGAGTCGCTGCCCGAGGACTGCGCCAGGGGAGCGGGGTTGAGGCCCGTCGGGAAGCGCGTGGGCCTCGCGGGGCGGGCCTGCACCCTGGGCGCTGGCTGGGCCCGAGGCTCGGACTCGCTCTCGGTGTCCATGCGGTAGACCTGGGGCCTCGGGCGTTGTTCCCGGACCTGGAAGTGCTGCTCCGCCCCAAACTCCTGCATGCCGTTCAAGGTCTGAATGTCTGGCGCGGAGCTGGGGCGGGAGGCGTCCGTGTCGGTGCCTCCTCCTCCCCCCCAGCCCATCAGGTGCTCCGCCGCCACCATGCCTCCGTGGAGCGCCCACGCGGTGCCCACCAGGGCTGCGCCCGCGCCCGCCACGGCCAGGCCTCCCGCCGCCGCTCCCACCGTGGCGGCCACGGGCAGCGCAGCCTCTCCGGCGGCGGCCAGCCCAGAGCCGATGGCCGCGAGCGTGCCTCCTCCCGCCTCTGCAGCACCTGCCGCCTCCGCAGCCCCCGCAGCCATTTCTGCGGTGGAAGCGAAGCCCTCGGTTGCTTCGGCCTCGGCCATCTGCTCGCTCATGAACTGCTCGATGTCTCGGGCTGCCGCCCTCTCCACCTCCTGGGCCCTCTGCCCCGCCCGCTCCAGCAGAGGCTCCACCTCGCTGGGCCTCCCGATGATCTGCGGAGGGGCTACTTCGTCCGGCGGGGGCGCCAGGCCCTCGGGCGCGCGCGGGATGCGCAGGTTCCGGTCGATCCAGCTGCGCCCCCTGCGCGCGGCGTTGTATAGGTCCTGCCCGTGCCCCGCGATGGCGGAGGCGGAGCCCGCCAGCCCCGCCGCTGCCCCCGCCGCGGCCTCGGCCTGCTGCAGGCGCCCCAGGAAGCCCGGCGCCGGCGGCGGCTCAAACCCGTCGTTTCTCAGCGCCTGCCCGGGATCCACGGCCACGTCCGACTCGCTGTCCAGGTCGAAGGGCCTGGGGCGCAGGAAGTCCCTTCTCGGGAAGGGCACGCCATCGTAGCCCTCGTTGGCGTCCTCGTAGGCCGCCGCGGGGTCCACGGTCGTGTGGGGCAGCGGGGCTGGCTCGGGCTCGCTGCTCTGCGGGTAGTCGTCCAGCCAGAAGTGGCTGGAGGTGTAGATGCTGGCGTTGCGGTTCGGGAGGTTGATCGGCAGGGGCTCGCCCTCGGCGATGTAGCCCAGGACCTGAGCGTACGAGGGCTTGACGCGGAAGCCGTGCGCGCGCCGCTCCTCCATGTCTTTACTAGAAGCTGACGTGCAGCGCGCGGTCCCGGAAGTAGCCCAGCTCGTGGGCCTTCTGCACGCTCTCCGAGTTGGCGATGGGATCCCAGTTGAGGGAGAGCTCGCCCGTGCCGCCGGAGGTGAAGCGGTGGAACTGCAGCGTGACCTCGCGCTCCTCGCCCCACTCGCGGAGGAGGTCCTCCTTCTGCTCCTCCGAGAGCTCGTCGTCGAAGGCCAGGCTCACGTGCAGCGGGTGGTACTGCTCCGCCTCGGGGCGCTTCAGGGGCGACGGGCCCTCCAGGCCGATGGCCCAGAGCATCGGGCCGCCCTCCCGGTGGGGCGCGAGCTGCGTCAGCTGCGCCTTGCGGGTCAGCCCGTCCCGCAAGAGGTCGCGCTGGACTTGGTAGTACTCCGCGTCGTCCGGGCGCTCCCTGTACCAGTCGCGCTTCTCCTCCTCCGTCCAGTCGCTCTCCGTCGCCTGCTCCACCAGGCTCTCGTACATTTTTACATGAGACCCCCATAGACCCCTGAGTCCGCCGTGTTCCGGCCGGCGGCCACGTCCCGCGCCATCCTGCGCACGCCCGCCCGCTCGGCGGGGGCCCACCTCAGCTGGGGGATCCTGCGGTTCACGGCGTCGGTCATGCGCCCGACCTCGTCCGCGTAGCTCTCGCCCTCCTGGCGCAGCCGCCGGTTGGCCAGCCACTCGTTGAAGGCCCGCGCGTCGATGAGCTGCTGCTGTCTCTTGTAGAGCAGCGGCGTCAGGTTGTAGGAGGGGTACTGCTTGTGGAACGCCCGCAGCATCGCCGCCTCGTTGCGCCGCTCCGGAAAGGGCATCATTTACAGGATCAGAGATCCATGGTGTTGCGGAGCAGGAGCTCGTGGAAGCGGTCGGCGCGGGAGAGGTGCCGGGCGTGGCGGGCCTCCGAGGGCGTCATGCGGACCGGCTCGGTTGGCTGTTGCTGGGGGGCTGCGGGGGGCTCCGAAGGCTGTGCGGGCGCGGGCGCAGCCGTCGGAGGAGCCTTCGGAGGCTCGGCCACCACCGCCACGGTGGGCGGGGCGGGCTTCGGTTTGTTCTTGGAGCCCGGCGGCCTGCCTCTTCGCTTCGGCTGCGGCGGCTCGGGAGCGGGAACCACCGACGGCTCCGAGGGCTGTGCTGGGGCGGGGAGTGGGGTTGCTGCGGGCTCGGGGTCGGGCGCGGCAGGCTCGGCAGGCTCGGCCAGGGGCTCGGCCACCAAGGGCTCGGCGGCCACAGGAGCGGGTGCATCTTCCTGCTCAGCCATTTAATCTATTAAACATTTATCGTTCAGTGTCCAAGAAGATCAGGAAGGACACGCTGGTGCCCCTGGTGTTCACGACGTTGCCCTGGTAGTCGGTGAGCTTGAAGCGCAAGTGGCGCAGCGTGATGGGCCCGTGGAGCTGAACCCAGTGGCCCTCCGACGTCTCTGCTTCCATCACATGACCCACGCCCTTGGAGACGACGACCTTGCAGAGGATGTCGTGCCCCAGCGGGCCGACCGTGGTCTCCCCGTTGGCCAGCGACGGGCACCTGAGGTATAGCTCAGAGTACGGATTCATCGTCACGAAGACGAAGCGCTGCACGGAGCCCGTGAGGTAGCTGGGGCCCAGGAGGTGGTTGATGCTGAGGGGCTTGCTGGGCGAGGCGCCCGGCGGGTAGGAGCCCGTGCCCGGGAAGCGCTGCCGGAGCTCGGCGTCGTTGAGGATCAGGCGCACACCGTCGTAGGTGACGTCCAGCTCGTTCGTCTCAGCCGTGTACGTGGCCGCGGCGAAGTTGCTGCTGATCCACGCGGCCAGCCGAGGGCCCGTGTACGCGCCCACGGGGAGCTCCGCGTAGTGCAGGGTGCCGGCCACCTCGTCTTCCCAGTACAGGAACGTCCCGCGGTCCGTGCTCAGGAAGGCGTCGGCGATGCGCACCTTGTAGACGGCCAGCTTGGCCCCGCTCTGGATGTGCACGCTCTCGCCGATGTCGAAGGAGAAGTCGGAGTCCGTGCCCTGTGTACGCATCCGAGAGTCCACGTACAGAGACACCATGAGCTTTCTTCTACGGCGGAAAATCCCCGTGCGCCGCGCCGAGAACTCGCTGGTGGCCGACTCCTCCGAGACCTGCCGTGGCCTCTGGGGCGGGGGCCAGTGGCGGCTGGGGTCGTAGACGCCCGTGGTCGTGGTGCAGCACCTAAGGTTGTTGCACTCGCTCTCGCAGATCGGGCCCCCGCCCAGCAGCTTGGCCGCCATCTGGCTCAGCAGGCTGCCCATCGCCGTTTAGGAGGAACTTCCGGTCGAAGCGCACCCAAAACATATCTTCCTTGGGGGCGCGGAGGTTCACGAACCAGAACGAGTAGGGCTCCCTGGTGGCCTCCTCGTACATGGCGTAGAGGGTCTCCTTCGGGAGCATGGCGGAGAGCTCCTCCACCAGGGCGTCCAGCTCCAGCTGGTTCCGCAGACGAAACACCGCGTAGAACATGACGTTGACCCGCACGGCGGAGCTCATGAGACGCAGCTTCTGGGTGCTCACCCAGGTGTTGATGCAGAAATGTCGGCCGCGGATGAAGAGCGTGTCCAAAACGCCGTCTCCCGTCTTGCGGTGCACCGCGGCGTTATCAGCATGGTCGTCAAGGACCACCAAAACAGAGTAAAGTTTTTTCAGGCCCAGCTCCTTGGACTTCTGCGTGATGCGTTTCTGGTCGGCGATAATTTTCCGGAGCGCCCCCTCGTCCCAGTCCTCCCACCAGCACTGCTCCCGGTCCGTGTTCACGCCCAGCTCGTCTCTGATGTACTCCTTGACGGGCTGCCAGGCGGAGTCGACCTCCACCGAGGGCGAGAAGATGTAGATGCGCTCAAAGCACCCACGATATTGGGCGAGAATCATTGACACCAAGAGCACCGTCTTCCCGCTGGCCGAGGGCGCGCACAGGATCCCGTTGGCGGGGGGTTTGCAGACAACCGGATCGGGCGGCTGCTTGACGCTGTACTCCGGCGTCTTGAAGAGACGCACCTTGCCCATTCTTTACCTAGAGCGCCCGGTAGCACTCGTGGAGCCCGCAGCACATTTTAATTGACGCTCCCGGCAATCTCGTCGCAGAGGGCGGGAGGAATGGAGTACAGATCGTCCCTGGAGAAGCTACCCTCATAGCCTCTGCGGGAGCCCCGCTGCGCGCTCGCCGGGTGCCCGCGGCCGTCGAAGGCCTCGCAGCGGTCGCCCTTCCTGCAGACGCCGCGAGAGGGCGTCCAGGGCAGGTTGCCCCAGATCCTCGTGGGTTTACGGTACGAATAGCCGAACTTGCAGTAGGTGACGTCGTGGAAGGGCAGCCCGGCCATGTACTCGCGCGTCTTCAGCAGCCCCGTGGCCGGGTTCTCGAGGGCCCACCACCTGGGCTTGAGGTAGTCGATGATCTCGAGGGCCTTGAGGACCAGCGCGTCGCCGGCCGGCAGGTCGCGGGGGCGGTTCCTGAGGGCCATGGAGAACTCGGTGCACACGGGGCTCGCCCACACCATGTCGAAGTGGCCGGGAGCGTAGTCCCTGTAGTGCCATTGGAGGATGTCACAGCAGATGGTCGGGCGGGCCTTGGCGTTCAGGTCGAGGCTCGTGACCTCCCAGCCGCGGGCCTCGAAGGCGCGGCCCACGGACCCCGTGCCCGAGAAGAGCTCGAGCAGCCGCATTTTTTTTTTACCACGGTTCCTCCCACGGTCTCGCGAGGACCCACAACACGGCGACGCCGCCGGCCAGCGTCAGCGCGACGCACAGAAACTCCCCGAAGCTCACGGGGCCGGCGCGTTCACAGGGCGACATTTTTTTTATTGAGGAGGAATAAAACGGGAGCCATGACGATCCAGCTTGGCAACATCCTCACAAACTCCAAGGGTGGAAAGTACATCCCGCTGCGCGGAGACGGTGGCGATGCGCCCACGTGGAAGAGCAACTGGCTGAAAGTGATTTGGAACCCCTCCAGCTACGGCGACCCCGAGGCGGTGCGTGTCTCCATGTGCCTGGAGCCCGACGAGGCCGCCCGGGCCTTCTTCCGGGAGACGGAGGAGTGGGCGGCCAAGGCGTTGTCGGAGCACTCTCAGCGCGACTCCCGCATCTTCGGCAAGCCCCTCAAACCAGAGGAGGTGCAGGAGCGGATGGCCAGCGCGCTCAAAATCAGCACCAAGGAAACGGAGTTCCTGAAGCTCAAGCTCCACTGGGACAAGGTGCGGCTGTGGGGGCCAGAGGGCGAGAAACTCCCAGCACAGAAGCTGCACCTGCAGGGCTGCCTGTGCAAGGTCCACGTGGAGCTGCGCCAGGTGTGGCTGATGAGCTCTCAGTGCGGCGTGCTGGCGGAGGTCACGGACGTGATGCTGCAGCACTGCGAGCCGCCGGAGCCGCAATGCCCCTTTTAGACGCGTTCGACCATCGACACGGGCTACACCGAGTAGGTGCCCCGATGGGTGCCCCGATGCGTGCCCCGATTTTGAAATTGGGGCACCCGTCGACACGGCTAGCCAGGGGACCTGCGTTCGCCCGACCGCCGCCGCCGAGGGGCGGGTAGTAAATCATGTCATGGGCACAGCAGCGCGAGAGAATCCGGCGGGCCGTGGAGGCGGGCGTCTCCGCGCGCACCTCGCCGCAGGGCTCGGAGCTCCTGCGCCTCCCCAACGCCCAGCAGCTCCTACTCGCCCGGCCAGACGGACAGCCCACGCGCGCAGGATCCTTCTACTACCAGCTGGTCGGGCGGCGCCCGCCCTCCCGGCGCTTCAACGAGGCGCAGCCGCTCGTGCGCGACGGCCCCAACGACTACATTCTGCTGCGGGGAGGCGCCAAGAAGCTGGTGCGCAGCCTGCAGCCCGACGGCAGCTACCGCGTCACCAAGCTGGGCAAGGCCTTCTTCAAGGACAAGTGGACCGACTTCATCGCCCACATGCCCGTGAGGATCCGTGGAAGGCGGCGCCGCGGGCAGCCGTACCAGAGGGACGACTTCCTGCCCGTGATCCTGGACGGCCTCGGGCGCCAGAACGACGGGCTGAGCGAGGTGCAGCAGCACCGGAACGTGATCGCGGCGGCGCTCCGCAAGATGGGGAACCCCGAGGACGGCGACGTCGTCACGGAGCTCTCGGACGAGACGTACTACTACGACGCCTCGCGGGACTGGGGCGTCTCCAAGCAGACGATGCAGGTGGCGCAGAACAACCAGGTGGAGACGGAGGTGACGCTCCGCCAGCCGCTGGGCGCGCTGCGGGACGTCTCCTACCAGCTCTTCAGGGGCTCGGAGATCCTGGAGAGCGCCTTCGAGGAGCGCGCCGACAGGCTCTGCGTGGTGCGCCAGGTCGCGGAGCTGCTGCAGCTGCCCTTCGAGGAGATCTACTCGGACTTCGACGCGATCTGCCCCCAGGGCTGGGAGCAGAGGGGCGTCACCGGCAAGGAGATCCGGCAGTTCTGCGAGTGGCGCAAGGCGCCGATGTTCATCGTGAACTGCCGAGGGCAGATGATCGACTGCTACGAGCCGCCCGTCAAGGAGGAGCGGGCCCTGGCGCTCTGCGTCTACCGCGACCACGCCTACTTCTACAAGAGCGCGCGGGCCGTGGCCTGGTGCGACGGCGAGCCGCGGGACGTTCCGAGCTACCGCGGAGAGCGGCGGGAGTCGACCGTGCCGCCCTTCGGCGAGTGGCGGGAGTGGCAGGGCGCCCTCGAGCCCGGGCACTACTGGGCGAAGGACCTGCGCGTCGCGCGCTCCCGCCTGCTCGCGGAGGGCCACCAACCCAAGGTGGTCCTGCGGGGGCTCGTGGAGTGGCGCTACCTGCGGCTGCGCGTGCGGGGGCAGGGAGACTGCGTGATCCACGAGTACCCCGAGGACGCGGAGGTGCTGGACGCGTGGATGGGCAAGCTGGGCTTCGTGTACCGCGGGCAGCGGCTCGCCGGCGCGGCCAGCGAGGTCTTCGGAGCGCTCCTGAAGGCGCGCCGGGACCGCGGCGACGTGCAGCGGCTGCTGCGGGAGCAGCGGGGAGCCTGCGCGCTCTGCGCCGCACCCATCGACGCGGGCAGCTGCGAGGCGGACCACGTGGTGCCGGTGCACCAGTCCTTCTTCGGGCAGCGGCAGCACCTGCAGGCCCTGTGCCTGGAGTGCCACCGCGCCAAGACGTTCCTGGAGTGCTCCCACGCCACGAGCCTGGAGAGCCGCTTCTGCCGCCACGTCTTCGAGAGCTACGCCTGCTCCCCCCGGCTGCCGCCGCTCGTGTGCGGCCTGTCGAAGTGCAACCCCGAGAAGGTGTGCCAGGGCGTGGACGTGGTGCGGTGCCGGAAGAACGCCCTGGCCAACGCCCCCTTCCCGCTGCCCGTCTTCTGCCCCCTGGACAGCATCCGGCCGGCGGAGGAGGGGCAGCTGGCGGACCTCACCTTCGTGCGGAAGCGGGAGGACAAGCGCGAGGGCTTTTTGGCGCGGCTGCCCTACGTCGGCCCGGGCTGGTACGGGAAGCCCGCGGTGGCCTACATGCTGGACGCGGGCCTTGCGAGATGGGCGGACTGCGAGTGGTCCCTGCAGGCCACGGCCCACGTGGCGCCCGACTGCCTGGCACGGGCGCTGGAGGTCATGGAGGGGGCCTGGCCCGAGTCCGAGGAGCACTTCGCGAAGCTCAGCGTGAACGCGCTCATCGGGCTGTGGGCGCGCTCCAAGGACGTCTTCTACTCCATGAGGACGAGCAGCCACGAGGCGGACGCCTGGGGCTCCCAGTTCCTGCAGGTCTTCTTCGACGCCGCGGGCGCCTGCCACTACGACCACGTCTACGCCACGGAGCTCTTCACGAACCGCTCCACGCGCCCGGCGCACGACTTCGTGATGGCCTCCGAGTACGTGGCGATGGCGAGGATCAACCGCGCGCTGCGGGAGGTGCCGCCCCGCTACCTCGTGGCGCTGAAGACCGACTGCCTCGTGTGTCAGGGCCTGCCGAAAAAGTTCCTGCCCGCCGTGGAGGCGCTCACGCGGCACCGGCACCGGGACGGCACGCCGAAGTACCGCTTCGAGGAGGTGAAGCGACTGGAAGGAGACTACCGAGAGCCGCGGCTGGAGACGGATCCGCCGCCGCCGCAGGGGCCCTGGAGGCACGTGGAGGACCCCGTGGCACACTGCCTCAACGGGGGCAGCCTGCTGCTCTCGGGCATGCCGGGCACGGGGAAGACGCACCTGGCGCGGCGGATCGTGACGCAGCTCTCGGCGCAGGGCGAGGAGGTGACGCTGATCTCGAAGACGCACTGCAGCGTGCAGAACCTGGGCCTGGGCGCGCAGACGGCGGACCTCTGGGTACGGCGCACCATCCGCGCGGGCCGCTGCGCGCTGGACTGGCTCGTGGTGGAGGAGGTCACGCAGCTCGACGTGGGGTTGTGGGCCGACATCGCGGAGCTCTCCACGAACCGCCGGGTGCGCTTCCTGCTGCTGGGCGACTTCCGGCAGCTGCCCGCCGTGCAGGACGCCTTCGGGGGCGCGCCGGTGCTGCGCTCGCTGAAGGACTCGCAGCTGCTGCACGACCTGGCGGGAGGCTGCGTGCACGAGCTCACGGAGAACCAGCGCAGCGACGAGACGATCTTCCGCTTCCTGCAGTGGCTGCGGGTGGACGAGCCGGAGCAGCCGCCGCTGCGGGAGGCCGTGCAGGCGGCGCGGGAGCTGTTCCCGCGGCGGGGCCACCCCGACACCTGCCTGGTCATCTCCCACGCCCACAGGATGGCCATCAACGAGCGAGAGAACCGGCGGCTCGCGCTGGAGGGTGCGCTGCTGCTGGAGCACCGGGCGCAGGGGCAGGCGGGCACCAACCAGCCGCAGACGATGCGCGTGTGGCCCGGGCTGAGGCTCGTGGGCGCGGGCGGCAGGGTGGCCAAGGGCTGCTTCGCGACGGTGAGCGAGGTGGGGGAGCGGATCTCGCTGGACGACGGGCAGAGCTTCACGCCCGCGGAGCTGCTGCGGCACACGCGGCTTTGCCACGCGGTCACGTACGCCTCCTGCCAGGGCCTCACGCTGCGGGGGAGGGTGTGGCTCTGCGACGCCGAGAACCCGCACTTCTCGGTGAAGCACCTGTACGTGGGCGCGTCGCGGGCCACGAGCGCGGAGCTCCTGAGCGTGATTTGAGGCCCGCGGGCCATCCCGGGAATTACCGGGATGGCCCGAGCTGCAAAAAAACGGGCAGCATTCCCTTCCCCCGCAGCCCCCCCTGGGGTGGCGGGTGGTGAGGTTTCGGAGCCGCCCCATTTCCTGGACGGCTCCCAGGGCCTCGCCCTGCGCGAAGCGTCGTCAGGGGGCCGGGCGTTACTGATAACCGCCCGTGGGTAGCCCTACACAGTCGGGCACCCCCCTCGACTTCGCTGGGCCACCCGCGCAGCCCCGGGAGCCTACCGCCGGGTAACCGGTCGGTCACGGGCCCCGGAGCCGCAGCGAGCGTGCCCGTGTACGTGGGTGCTTAATCGGGTGCCAGGTGCCAGACAGGTGCCAGACAGGTGCCAGACAGGTGCCAGACAGGTGCCAGACAGGTGCCAGACAGGTGCCAGACAGGTCGCGGCGGCAAATGAACACCTCTCTCTGAGGTGGGAGTGCCCAACTCCCGCCACAACACAGCTGAGAGGATCGAGAATCTACGTTTGAGGAAGGTTGCTCTAGGAGGTTTCGACGCCAAACTGCATCAGAGTGCAGTTTCAGGTCTCACAGTAGCATCGCTGCAGCCGATTTTAAGGCCAGAAAATTTGCGAGGGAGGAATCGCAACAGGATGCAGTTCTGAGGCTGCGGAGTTGTGGAGTGTAACAACGTGGAACTCCACAACTCCGCAGCCTCAGAACTGCATCCTGTTGCGATTCCGATTACGAGCAAATTTTCTGGCCTTAAAATCGGCTGCAGCGATGCTACTGTGAGACCTGAAACTGCACTCTGATGCAGTTTGGCGTCGAAACCTCCTAGAGCAACCTTCCTCAAACGTAGATTCTCGATCCTCTCAGCTGTGTTGTGGCGGGAGTTGGGCACTCCCACCTCAGAGAGAGTGGGAAGGTTCTCCGGCAACATCGAGGAAAACCACAAGTGAGGTAGGCGCCAAGGAGGTAGTGCAGCACAGTGCAGCTCTGGCACATCCGGCGTCCCGGCGGCATCGGCGGGCCGCACGTGTTCTGGGGCGGCGCAGATGAGCACACTGCCATGCACCAGCCAACACTCAACACGGTGAGTAGCGCAGCGCACGATGTCCCTGCTCAACCATGTGGCCGAGCCTTTCCATCGAACTCTGGGTCCGGGGGCCGGCCCCGCTGCCGCTGCTTCCCGATTCCCGCCAGCGCCGCCAACAATAACACCGTTGCCGTTGCCCTACATGCAGAAGAGTCAGAAGAGGAGCTTCTCCGTGAGAGTCGTTGTCGCAGAAGAGCAGCAGCAGCAGCAGCAGCAGAAGTGCATCGGCCTTGATGACGACTATGGCGGCAGTGGCTACCATCATGTTCTTCTGGAATGCTTCAGTGGGATGACACCCGGAACGAGATAAACCTGCTGCAAAGAGCCGATCGGGTTAAAGCCGGGGGCACCCAAAAAAATGGGGTGGTGGGCAGTCAGGTCGAAGGTGGGCAGTCAGGTCGAAGGTCATCGAAGGCCGTCTTGGCACCAGTTCCACATGAGCAGGTCGATCGCTCCGAAAAGTGCTGAAAACACAGGCGGGGGACACACCTGGAGGAGATAAAACAGGGCCCGCGGTGGACAAGCGAAATGGGCCTGCCGTGGAGAGCCGCTCGGAGTCGACGCCGGGGGTGCCCACAAAAATGGGGCGTTGCAAAAAAAATGGGGTGCGGCATGGTGTTTAAGGGCCATGGGGTTCCAAATGCGAGCGGGTCGGCAGAGTAGCTTCTTCATTTTTGCAGTCAGGTCGAAGGCTCGAAGGTCATCGAAGGCCGTCTTGGCACCAGTTCCGCATGAGCAGGTTGATCGCTCCGAAAAGTGCTTCAAACACAAGTGAGGGCCACACCTGGAAGGAGATAAAACAGGGCCCATGGTGGACAAGCGAAACGCGGAGGGCTGATCAGGCCTCATGATGGAGTTGCCGAAAATTTGGGGTGCGGCATGGTGTTTAAGGGCCATGGGGTTCGCAATGCGAGCAGGTCGGTAGAGTACCTGTTTCATTTGTACTCATGCACTGGTTGCTGGGCTATCAGGTCGAAGGCTCGAAGGTCATCGAAGACTGTCTTGGCACCAGTTCCGCATGAGCAGGTCGATCGCTCCGGAAACTGCTTAAAACACAGGCCGGGGACACACCTGGAAGGATATAAAGCAGGGCCCGTGGTGGACAAGCGAAATGGGTTAAAGAGCTGATCGGGGCCGGGGTCGGTCGATTCCGTTGACTGTGGTGATGCTGGGTGTGCCCTGGTGCGCGGCGTGGTGTTTAAGGGCCTCCAAATTTCCAAATGTGAGCGGGGCAGCAGAGGCAGCAGAGTACCTTTGAATCTTTATGATTCATGAACCCATGAATCCGTGAATCATGAATCATGAATCTGATGAATCTGATTCATCATCATGAGTCATGAATGTCATGAATCATGAATCGTGAATTGTCGTGCGTTGTCAATTTCTCAATGGTCAATGATGCATGCACTGCATGATTGAGTCATGTCTTCAGTCTTCATGATTCATATTCATGACTTCATGTCATGAATTCATGACATGGACACGGACATGGCGACGGCGACGGTCAGACGGACGGTCACCGCATCGTCAATTCAAATTTATTAGTCATAGTCATAGTCATAGTCATTAGTCATAGTCATAGTCATAACTGACTGAGTCTAACTTACAGTCTAACTGAGTCATAACGGTCCGCGGTCAGCGGTCAACGGTCAACAACGGTTAACGGCGAACGGTCAACGGTTAACGATCCGTCAGAATCAGAATATGAGAGTGAGTGACTGACTCGGACTCTCAGTCATGATTATAATGATAATAGTCATAGTCAGTTAGAGTCATAGTCATAGTCATAGTCATAGTCAGAGTCTGTCAGAGTCAGGTCAGAGTCATAGTCATGAGTCATAATGTCATACTCATAGTTACAGTTACAGTTACAGTGACAGTCACAGTCAGAGTCACAGTCATAGTTAGACAGTACGAATCGCGAGTCATCATGAGTCATGACTCACGACTCACGACTCACAGACTCAGACTCAGAACTCACGTCACGTCGCGACTCACGACTCACGACTCACTGACTCACTGACTCACTGACTCACTAACACTAACTGACTACTCATTGCTCATATTATCATGATCATAAGTCATATTATCATACTGCTATCATACATGCATACATTTTACTCACGTGACTCACGTGATTGGACACGTGATTCACGTGATCAGTGATCACGTGACTCATGTGACACATGTGACTCATGTTACTATGATATTAAAATCATTAAATTAACAATATTATGTAAGTAACCGAGAACCCCAATTCTTAAAATTGAATTAACTTAATACTTACTTACATACTTACACTGACAGTTACATTTCCTCATGAGTCCTCAGTCCTCATGTCGTCGTCCTCATGTTACATGAGTTTCTGAGTTTCATGAGGTTACATGTTACTGTCATAAACAAAACTGTGACTGTGACTGTGACTGTGGTGCAGTGGTGCGGTGCATTTAAATTTACATGGTTACCGAGTACGAGACCAGGAGCATGGTCAATTGGGAATGCGACTGCAAATGGCATCTCCCAACGGATTACGTGGAGAGATTCAATCTGATGATGCCATCGGATGTGTGGCAGCAGGTGTGGCAGATCATGTGCGAAGGAATTGAGTTTGGACAACGAACTCTTGGGTGCAAGTTGGACCCAGGACAACCTGCCTTTATGGTGGGATCTTGCATGAGTTTTAAGTTTGATGTCAGAGATCGACCGGTGTGTTGTTTGTTTCGCTTTGGTGGCGAGTACGCACCAAGGGAATGTGGCCAGGGCATCCCCTTAGTGTTGAAGTGCCGAGCTGTGCTTGGACTTTGGATCTTTGGCATGAACCCTCAGCAAAATGCGGGGGGTGGAAGATCGTAGCTGATCATTGATGGTTTTGTCATGTTTTGGATCAGCTTGTATAGTTTTGTTTTGCTTCGGAGTGATTGGGAATCTTTGTGATCCCATCCTCGATGTTTTACCTCGATGATTTCCCTAGGAAATCATGCGAGAGTATGTTTTTGCCCAATACGCTACTTTGAGTGAGTGTGCAGTGTGTAGGAACTTTGTTCTGAAGCTGAGCTTGAGCTCACATGTGAATTCGTTTAGTTTGCGCACTTCGTGACTTTTGGCTCAGGGCCTGCGAGTGAAAAAGAGTGTGTCCGCACTTGGTTGAGATAGGTTTGGGTTCGTGCTTTCAAGGGAAAAGGTACCAGAGGGACCTTCGACTTTTCACGACGCGGGCTCTGACGCCGGCTCAGGAGTAACATTGGGGTAACGCGGGGTCAGGAGTAACATTGGGGTAACGCTGGATCAGAGTTCCTTTGAGTTGCATCCGTAAGCTGCAAAGGCCTCCAAGGTCTGTGTCGAAATCGTTTGTCCCAGCACAACGGCTCGGCACAGCGAGAACTTACAGCAGCTCCATCGTTGGGTAACTGCTGCCTCTGCAGCCACGGCAATCGCAGGAGTCAGAGGGTGGCGATATTAGACCACGCGGAGAGTACACAAAGCCAAACTCATAGTACGTCGCCCTCGTGTATCCATCGGAGCTGTGCTGCAAAGCATTGGTTGGTTGGATTCCTTTCACCTTTAGCAGCTTTCTATAGCATGCACATGCACACACATTGCCGTTCAATTTAACAGTTCTTACCACCGGTATTGTGTCTGATGTTGAACTTTGTTTTACAAAACATGTTGTTTTGTGGCACAGGAGTCGAATCTTGGACACATGACACTATTAGACCGGCCCGAGTCACGTTGATGTCAGTGTGCAGTTTAAGACTTATTCTGCTTTTTCTGCAACACATGGAACAACTTTGCGCTTGCGCAGTTTGTGAAAGAGATTGAAAGAGAAGACCTTTGGGTATGGGGGATGGACAAGTTGCTTTTCCTTGCTTCAGCCACGCGGTTCTCTCCTGCCGACATCCTTGCTAACGCCTGCTAACGAGTCATGCAGCTTTCCATGGAATGCTGCGTTGGAGCGCCTTTGCTTGCACTGCCTACCGTGAAAGACGTAAGCTTTGACATGCTTGCATGCTTAGCGATGTTCCTATTCTTGTGGATGATCTTCAGCGCGGACTCTGTCAATCAAGCCAGTAACCAAACACATCCCAGATGTCTCACATGTTGTAGTTGTGCAGATGTCGTTGATGTTGATCAAAGGGTTGAGTAGTTGATCTTCGATGTTGGAGCACCGAGGCCACACAGGAAGAGCATGAAGAGCAGGTTCGTTTGTGAAGCGTGCTTGTCAAACCAGACTCAGCACGAGACTCGTGTGTGTGGCCGATACCGCGTGATTCGAAAGCCATTTAGGAGGACGGTTACTACCGGACGCCAGCGCTTGAAAAGCGGGATGTGGTTGCGCCTATAGTGTGGTGTTGGGCATAATCACGTGACCTTCGGTCCGTTGCAGGGAGCAGCTATTTCGGCCATCAAGACTTTGTCAGCCTGAGCCTTACGCATTTCATGTACAATCTCGCGCATACCTGCTCCTGCGTACAATGCCACAACCTGGTCACTGGTCCCTTCTTGATACCCTACTTATGTCGGTATCGTGTTGTCGTGAGAACACAGGAAGTGACCAGTTTGGGGGTGTTGGTGCATTTAGAGCAATGTTCCAGGGTGGTCCAGACGTGCCGGACGGTTTTTGTTTCGAGTATCTATCAATTGCCTGTCCAGGGTTTCGGGTTTCGGGTTTAAGGTTTACGCTGTGATGGGTCATAGTAGGAGATGGGGTAGAACTACGGCTGGTGGAGCTGGGGTCTTACACATCTTGTTTTTGAACATCCTACAAGCAAATCATCCCCGTGTCAACAAATGGAGCTTTCTTTGTACTAGAAAATGGGCCTCCCATCTAAGGTTCCTCGTGAGATTCAGGTCGCTATTTGAGTTTTCCCCGTTGAGAGCCGATTTAGGGAAACCTTATGTCTTTCGCGCTTCTAGATAGTTGTCCGGTCCCGTAGTGAGGGAAGTGTGAGAACCATTCCGGGGTTGCGCTTACCGTACTTGCAGTCGGTGCTCCAAGGAGATGCATCAACACAGGGCCAATGCCAGGTCTGTAAGCGTGCACGTGCATGTAGGCCTCGAGAGACTTTGCCTGTGGTTTTTTGGTGTCAGTGTCAGTGTCATGCATGAACCAGCCGCCATGATCAAATAAGGCCACCGCGGACGAGCCAAAGCAGACCCCGCCAGATGAGACTGCGCCGGAGCCACAGCAGACAGAGGTGAAGGCGACGATGAACACAGCGCTTGCCAAAGTCCAAGGTGGCTTGGGTCAGATCTCACAGCACGTAAGTGAGAAGACTTCCCGGATCGGTGGCCTGAGTCAGATCTCACAGCATGTGAGTGAGAAGACTGCCCAGATCAAGCAACAGGCAAGCCAGAAAATCAGCTCAGGCCGCTTTGGCAGGTTTACGGCGTGGTTTAAGAGCCTCTTCTGGGAGGAAACCGAGGCCGACGTTTCGGAGATGTTGGCTGAGGTGGAGGAGGCAGCAAAAACGCTGAAGCTCGACGTGGAGGAGCCCGACGAAGGCGAGGAGCCAAGAGATCCTTGGAAGACGATGACGCCATGGCTGAACTTAGCTCACAGGGTTCAGGGTTTAGGGTTAGGATGGGTATCGTTTGGATAAGGTGGTGGATGTAGATGCATAGTCGACATACTTGGGCGCAGCGTCCTTCTGAGTCGGTGCCGGACTTGGAAGGCAGGGGCATGCCGCAAGATACATGACCAGTCCATGGAGGTGTAGGGTTCCGGGTTCAGGGTTCAGGGTTCAGGGTTCAGGGTTCAGGGTTCAGGGTTCAGGGTTCAGTGTTCAGGGTGTAAGGTTTAGGGCTATCTTGAGCATTGTTTGGGTAGGATGGTGAAACTCGCAGATGCTAAGCGTTCTAGTAAATGGCGCAAGTTGCGTGCAGAATCACGCATACCGATATCAACACTTGAACACTTGAGTGGTCCTTGCGGGCGTCCAGAACAGTAGTGTCGTTCTTCTTTGAGAAGTTTATCTGCGGGCCAGTTTTCTTGTGCAAAAAGTCTTCAGACCGGCCCTAAACCCTAAACCCTAAACCCTAAACCCTAAACCCTAAACCCTAAACCCTAAACCCTAAACCCTAAACCCTAAACCCTAAACCCTAAACCTTAAACCCTAAACCCTAAACCCATAACCCATAACCCATAAACCCTAAACCCTAAACCCTACACCCTAAACCCTAAACTTAAACCGCAAACCCCAAACCCTAAAGCTGACACCTCCAAAGATCCTGCAAGGACCGCCGGCGACTTGGAGCGCTTGCAGCGTGTGAAGGGCGTGGATGAGAAGTGCAAGGCAAGGTTGGATGAGGCAGGTGTGCTTTGCTTAACGTTCTGTGAAGGCAGACACTAGATACTCTAGGCTTGCAGAGTTTTTTCAGATCAGAGCGTATCAATCAAGAGCCTTGGCCGAAGGCAACGGACCCGGAGAGATGCTTGGCAGAGTCAGAGTCGAGTTGCTTGCACTTTGTTTTCCGGGCAACCACGACACGTGAACAGTCATAGAGATTTTCAGACAGAACAGTGGTGAAAGCCCCAGATCAGCTGCCTTTGCAAGCTTTCACACGGAACTCCGGAGTCGAAACTTGGCCTTTGCGAGCAATTGCCATGTAACACCTGCAAGTCCATCCCCAAGGCCCCAAGGAGAGTGAGGGTGAGAGGGTTCCGGATGTCGTTTGGAGCGAGTTGGGTGTCAGAGGGGCCCTCGAGGCTTCTTCGCATCGCTGAAGACAGTCTTGCTCAACAAAGAGGAAGGCGAGACCGAGATTGCGAGCTTGCGATGTGCCTGGATAATGTTGGGGAATGCGCAGAACTGGATTTCAAGGATTTTGTCGCACTGAGAATGGTGATTCCTTAGTTTGCCGTTCTAGGGGCCTGCGCCCTATAATTTGGAGGGTGCAGAAATCGTTCACAATACGACTGCACCTCGCGCGTGCACATTACCAACTGTATCTGAGGCGTGGCGTTCGAATGTATGCCGCAGTGGGACGCCCCGATCGATGTGACGTGGGGCAAAGGCCTGCTGCTGTTGACAAAGTTCCCGGACACGAAGAGGCAGTGCTTGCACTTGGCCATGCAGGAGGACATGGCCAAGTTCGAGGGCTCTGAGGAAGGCTCCCTGGCGGCTGTCGGCGTGTACCATGAGAAGGCGATCGGAACTGCCGAAGCTTCCGTGGGGAAGTTTTCCGCCAAAGGCTCCTACACGGCGACTCGCGGCTTCAAGTACTACACCATCCAGCTGGACGTCGAGACCCATGTCGCAGGCATCAGCACAGAAATGTCAGACGTGATGCGCTTGCGCTGCCGCTTCGCCGGAGGGGGTCGCTGGAATGCTTCCAAGCAGGGTGTATGTTGCGGCGGGTGCACCCGTCGCTGCTTGAAGTGTATCCTGTGCTTGCTCCTTGGTGGCATGGAGCAAGATTCGGAAGGGCAACAACATCTTGCATTTACCTCCTTCAGTGGTTTACTCGTCAGGTATTGAGGCTTTGGTGCACTTTATCAGACCAGTTTTGACCTGTCCTGTCGCGATTGGGGCAGGTTGGGGCCAGAAGGGCGCGGGATTGGAGTTTGTGCACCCTAAACCCTAACCCTTATATATTAATTAAAACCTCAACCCTAAACCGTAAACCCTAAACCCTAAACCCTAAACCCCAAACCCCAAACCCTAAACCCTAAACCCTAAACCCTAAACCCTAAACCCTTGACTGACTTCTTGCCCTGTGCCGTGTTTCAGACCGGAGGGCAGGGCCAGACTCACTAAGCGTGCCGCCCTAAAAGTTGATTTGAAATTTTCTACGGACTGCTGGAGCTGATTCCCTTTTCAAACGGTGTAGGGTTTAGGGTTTAGGGTTTAGGGTTTAGGCGTAGGGGTTAGGGGAGCTGAGCATCCCCTCGCTCGACCTTCTGAGACCTCAACGTGCTGCAGGCTGTATTGTCTCTGCTGCTGGTGGTGCAAATGCTGTCGCTGCTGCAAGCTCCGGCTCCGGCACTGCATTTGGGACACTGTAAAGGCTTCTTTCTTGGGTGGCGTCGTCTTCGTGTTGTCATGCAAATGCGCTGCAAGGTTAGAGTCAGAGACGAGAAGTTGCCTGGTCAATGTCCTTTGTTTTCATTGCACAAGGGTTTTGGACACCCGTGCGAATCAAGATACGGAATACCGCCTGGAAAGCCCGCGACAGACAGGGCTGGTAGTTTGACTGCATCTGCAATGACGTAGCAAGGGGCTGGTCAGGTGTCTCGTGGGACTCCAGAGTGAGCATGTGCATGCATCACTCTTTTGCCTAGCGAGGGCCCTAGATCAACGCAAGGCACGTACGATGTCTTCTTCAGCAGCACGGACCGTGTGAAATGTTTTCTTTTCTCCGATTCGTGGTGAAGAGTGTCGATTTTCCCAGCAGTTTGAAAGGACTGTAGTGTGGGGCGTTAGAATCCACTCCCAGCCCTAACACAAACCCAAGCCTTCTTTCCGTTTCCAAGGTGCCGAGACTGTTGCAGGACGTGCTTCTGAAAAGCAAGGGTGCAGGGCCTGCGGATTGAGAAACGTGGTTTAAATCCTAAACCCAAAGCCTGCTGGAGGCAGCCTTCTCCCTTTCTCCTCTTGCATACCCGGCATGACTCGTTGCGGTTTGAATAGCTTCGTTCCCGCTCGGGCGAACCCCTGTCACCATTGCGTCGAGCATGGTTTCCAACTCCAAGGCCGCCTCAGGCCCCTCGCTTGGCCGAATCACTGAAAGGCTTTTGCGAACTTCGGTTCAAAGCCGTCAGGGTTGTGACGGTTGTGAGTTCCCCAAATTGAACTCCTTCCGCGCGTAACTGGACTAAAGTTGGGTCTACCTGCTGACCCCTTGAGCAGGAGTCTTTGTTGGGAAGAAGTTGGTAGGCAAACTCATAGCAGTAAACGGTAGGCCAAGAGGCTGTACCTAAGGATGGCTGATTGCACTATTCGTTCGCGACACATCAAACCATGCTGACAGAAGGCAGCAGCAATTCCGAACGTCTAAGAAGACACGGGGATCTTGGGATAGCTGGGCCTCGATAATTCAATCTTGTGGTGGGCATTTTGTAGTCAAACCCGCGGAAGGCAGTGTCTCCTTGAATCCTCGTAGATCCTGCGCTGCAGCATTCCGGGATGTTGTGATGTTCTGGTGGATGGTTGATGTTGTCCCCTGGTCGCAGGAGGAGCACTGTGACGACGTCGACAGCCGAGTCCAACGAGTGGAAGGGTTCCATGGAGCAGCGCGATCGATTCACCGCGGTGTTGTCCCAAGTATCCCAGGAGAAGCGGGACACGAGCTACACTTTCTCTGGTCGGGAGAATGAGGGCCAGGAGATCTGCGACTTCTCAATGGATCAGATGCACACACTTAGCATCGTTTACCATCTGCCGGCTCAGAGGCCGCAAATCTTCACCGCATGGATCGACCCGTCGCAGGGCGTGAAGCCCCCGAGCTTAAGCAGTGATAAGAAAAAGAACCTGTTTGGGGCTGGGTGACAAGGTTGCTTGTTCGCGGCTCTAGAGCTTCGAAGGCCTATGATGAAGTTGGGCTCCGTACTGTTGCTTTTCCGTTGATGCTATCAGTATCTCTGCATGAACTGATCTCAGAGCAAGTCGGAGAAGTCCTAACCTAAGTCCCATTCTCTTGCCACAAGCACAATGCCTGAGATGGGAGATGTCAGAGGTCAGCTCCATCAACACCCCCCCCCCCCCCCCCCCCCCCCCCCCCCCCCCCTGAAAACAAATGCCGAGGCACGGCGTGAGCTTTGCGAACAAGATCAGGACCAACCCGGATCGCGCCGCGCAGACCTCCGCCATCCAGGGGCCTTCCATCCAGCCCCTTGGGCCCTTGAGAGCTGTAGGAGGGGTTCCCACATCCTCTACTTCAAATGAGAGCTTCCTGCAAGTTCTTGTGGGACCAGCTCAACCTGAAAAGCCTTTATGGTGCCCCTTCCGCCATGAGCGCATGCAACATCTAGCTTGCCATCCAAGGCTTGATGTCATAGTGCACAGTGGAGACCCAAAAGCCTAAATCCTAAGCTCAAACCCCTACAAACCCCTACGCCCTACACCCTGAGGTCCGCTTGGGCGCCGAGTTGGCTCAGCGCTTGGAAAGCACGGTTCCTCTTCCCGAACAAGAGCTCAGCCGGCCAGAGCAACTCATCCTTCCGTGCCTTCCAGCAGGTGGACGCTGGGGTTGCTGAAGATATTCTGAGTGTAGGGTTCCGGTTTGTGGGGTTCGAGATCTAGGTTTAGGTTGTGGGGTTTTGGGAGAACCTGAGAGGGTTTAAACTTAGCAAGCGCAGCCCAGGATAAACAGCGCCAGCTCCTCACACGCAGGCAGAAAGTCTGGATCGCGCTCCTGATTCTCGGGATCGTTGCTATCGGTGTTATCATCTATACACAAAATCAAAATCCGTACTGACCTGAGCTTGAGACGTGCTGCCACCGGCCCACAAAGTGGTTCACCTTGATATGGGGTTTCCGACGCTTAGTATATTCCTTTTTGTGGTCCTTTGTACAAGGGGATCCTACTATTTGGGGGGTCCCCTATTCTCGCAAACCCTCACATGATGCTGTTTTCAAGCATCGGCGGGGGCTTGATTCGTTGACTCCAGGATGGGGGTCTCAGAGGCCGACCGTCCCTCCAAAACTTTCGGAGAAGTCCAAACCTCCTGATTCCGAAGCCGTCAGCAGTGAGGGCTGGGCAGGTTAAGCCAGGAGGGAGATTGCTTCAACTTGTTAAAGGCCATGAAGGCGCACATTTCAAGCCGACAGGAGATCAAACCCAGCTTGGATGTGGGGTTGAGGGTCTATAGAGTCCATAGGGTCTCTGCTAAGCCCTGAGACCCAAGAGGTCAAGCTGTTTTTAGGAAGTTTGCATGGAACACCCTGAACCTTTACTGTCAAGCTGTCGAATGTAGTGGTACAAAACCCTAAACCCTAAACCCTAAACTCTAAACCCCAAACCCTAAAGTTATTCGCGACGGGAAGCAGCGGAATCGTGGAGGCCGCGTTGGCGGTGTGCTGCAGTTAGGGTCCTGGGAGCTCGTGGTGTGGGCAGTTCTGATTTGAGACCTCGACCCTCGCGCATGAAGAGCCTGAAGTGATGTTAGAGTTTAGGGTTTAGGGTTTAGGGTTTAAACCAGGGTTTAGAGATTCCTAAGCATCCAAGTAGCCCAGAACTTTGACGGCTTAAAGCCCTGAGACGCTGAGGTTAGCCAAAGACTGCATCCCCAAAACGGCTTGAAGTCCTTGCAAACTTTAGGGTTTAGGGTTTAGGGTTGAAGGGTTGAAGGGTTTAGGGTTTAGGGTAAAGGGTTTAGGAAGTCCTTGCAGACTCCAAGACCCGGAAACCCTTAGACTGCCTGACAGGGCCGCGCTTCAGAACTGTCCCCCTCAATGCTTCCGCTTGTGGCCCAACCTTTCAATTCAACAGTCTCTACGTGAAGAAAGACGCGCAAGATGTTTGTAAGGCGTAGTGTTCTGCATTGCGGGTTTTGACACAAACGAAGAGATGCTCAATGCTCTATGGAGTGTCCCTCGAAGAACGCATCTCGCTGAAGTCCGGTCTTCCTGGAGGGACCAAAGCTTGCACGTCTCGCGAAGGAAGACATGCCTGCGGTGCTGCCATCCGTAGACCTGGGATCGCGAGGGCTCTCCTATTTTTCCCCCACAAACACCCCAGTCAAATCTCGCCGTACTGTCCTTCTTGCAGGAAGCACGGGGAAAACAAGAAATCTTTATGTTGCTACTATGATGCCTTCTTGAGTAAGACATCTTCGGACGGCAGCTCGTCTTCCGCCTTGAGAGGGCGCAAAGGTTCGCCATCAACGCTCAACGGGAGATGAAGGTTCAGAAGATCTGAGGGCTCGTGAAGAGCAAAAATTGCGCGAAGGCCTCCTCGGTTGTTTTGTGTTTTGTGTTTTTGCAGCTTTCAATAGGTCCTTGTTTTGAAGCCCGGAGCGCCGGGCGTGCTTACATGTGCTTCCCGGCAGCATCGTTATTTCCTAACATGCTTGTTGAATGACTTCATATCTGGTTGAAGGGCTTTCTACTTGCTGAAAGCGTTCATGACACCTCCACGTGCTTAGTAAGGTTGCCTTTGTGAAGGCCATAAGAAGGAGCTCATTTTGTGGGCGGAGGGGTCTTGTAGAAATTTGCAAATGTAAAGGCCGAAAGACTGTACAGAAGGGGCGATCAAGTGCGTTTTGTTCATCCTTTCCCGCTTCTGTTTTTGGCTACCAATGTCCCCAATACTTGGGATCTCTAGTGCCTCTCAATCGTTCATTGCCAACCTTTTCTGGACACCATTCTTCACATTTTCAAATCCTTTTTGCCTAGGTTTGGCTTCTAACATTAAGCCCTGAACCCTGAACCTTGAACCCTGAACTGCCCACAAGCCCCAACTCTCCCCCGATCCGGCTCAAGCACGTGCCCCCCACCAGCAACACTGATGGGGAGCCATGCTTCTGGATGACTCTGCGAATTTCCATAGGAACGGCCACCTGGCTTCTGATTGTCCGAGGCTGGTTCGGGCTTGAGGGTTTCGGCATTAGCCTCTAGTGTTCTAGGGGCAGGCGTGGCCCAAACTCTAACAAGCTTGACAACCCTCATATGACATAGTATAATATCATATAATGTAATACAATATAATATAATATAATGTAACATAATATAATATAACTGCTTGAGGATATAAAAACCGCAGCGTCGGCATCCAAGGTGGCTCTTTTGGGCCACCTGCTGCTAGTCGCAAGCACCTGCTTGCCTGATGCCATTCCGGCGGCACAGCGGAAAAACGTCACGGATGCCCTAGGCCACGCGAGGGAGTCGTCAACCCTAAACGAAACCTTAATCAAAACCCTAAACCGAAACTCTGTCCGCAACACCCCCCCCCCTTCAACTCTTTGCTCTTTCATGCGAAAAGGTTGTTTTGTTTTTTTTTTGGGGGGGGGTTCAGGGTTTAGCTCGCAGGGTTTGCCTGAAGAGGGAGCCTCTGCCCCAAGCCCTTGAGTTCTTTAGGGTTTAGCTGGTGTTTGGAAGTTTGGCCTTTTTGGAGTGGGTTAAGGGACGGGAAACCCTCAGCAAATTTGCCCTCAACCTTCTTTGTCATAGTTGGTAACACTTTGAATTTTAAGGGTACTTAAACTCAATAAGGTACTGAAATGGAAATTTTGAATACTATCCCAACCATGAACTAGCCTTGTTGCCAGGAAACAGCTATCCCATCGCCGTGCCTTGGGCCCCGACAGCAAGCTTTTGGGCTTGGAGAGTTCTTTGAGGTTCAAGGTTGTTCGGTCGGGGCAGAGGCTTAGAACCTTAAACCCTAAACCCTCAACCCCTAAACCCTCAACCCTGAATCCGGAATCCTGAACCCTTCACCCCGCCCCCCCCCCCCCCCCGCCCCCCGCCCGCCCCCCCGCCCCCCCTGCCCCATATCGGCAACATACCGGAAGCCAGCCGACTCTTCAATTTGGGTTCAGGGTTCAGGTTCAGGGTTCAGGGTTCAGGGTTCAGGGTTCAAGGTTTCGAGCTCCTCTACCCTCTTATCGCGCTGCAAAATAAGCACCTTCGCGACCCTGAAGCTTTGAAGCCTTGGAGCCCTGAAGCCCCCTGCACCCCAAACCCCAGGTCCTGCGGCCCTCGTGGAATTCGGGTCGCGCCTTCTGGCGGAAGTTGCTGAACTTGCGATGACCGGATGACCTCCAAGTGTAGCTTGGGGTTTTGGGGGGATAGGGTTTTCACCATCGTGGGCTATGTGGTCGGCATTTTGGGTTGTGTGGTCGGGTTCCCCAGCTTTGTCAGGATCATAAAGGCACCACTCCGTGAATACGAGGTCGTAAGTCCGAAAAGCCACGCCCTATATTCTGAGGCACGCGCCCTGTATTCCACGGAACCCCACACCCCAAACCTTCAACCCGAACTCCCAAACACTAGCCCGAGGGGGGTGCGGGTTCGTGGTGCAGGGTGCGGTTCGCACCCCGCACCCCGTACCTGCACCCGATTTAGCGAAACATTTCCACGCTTTAGCGATGCAATGCTTCGCTAAATGGTGGGAATGTGTCGCTAAATCGGGTGCAGGTGCGGGGTGCGGGGTGCGGGGTGCGGGGTGCGGGGGTGCGGGGTGCGGGGGGCGGGGTGTCGGGGTGCGGGGTGGTGGCGGGGTGCGGGGTGCGGGGTGCGGGGTGCGGGGTGTGCGGGGTGCGGGGTGCGGGTGGGTGCGGGGTGCGGGGTGCGGGTGCGGGGGGGGGTGAGGTGCGGGGTGCGGGTGTGCGGGTGGTGCGGGGGTGCGGGGTGCGGGGTGCGGGGTGCGGGGTGCGGGGTGCGGGGTGCGGGGTGCGGGGTACGGGGTACGGGGTGCGGGGCCGTGCGGGGTGCGGGGCCGTGCGGGGTGCGTGGTGCGGGGTGCAGAGAGCGCGGGGTGCCGGGGTCGGAGTGCAGGTGCAGTGCAGGGTGCGCACTGCTGCACCTCAACCCCGCGTCACTGCAACCACCTGCACCACTGCACCCCGGCACATGCACCCCGCCAGCTGCACCTCCGCACCCCACCGCCGGCACCACTGCACGGCACCCTGTTTCTATGCTTGGCATCCATGCGACAGAGCATTGCTCTTAAAGTTTGGCAACCTTAAGCCTTAAACCTTAAGCCTTAAACCTTAAACCTTAAACCCCAAACAAAAAAAGCCAAAAGCCACAGGCCCGAAGATTCAATGCCATGTGGGCGTTTGTTCCCCCCAAGCCCTGTCTTAGCCGAGGCCAACACCGATCTGCTGAAGATCCTGATTCAAGAGGTCCACTCAAACTTTATACTTTAAATCCTAAACCTAAACCCTGAACCCCAAACCCTAAACCCCCAACCCTAAACCCTAAACCCTAAACCCTAGACCCTGGAGCCTAGACCCTAGACCCTAAACCCTAAACCCTAAACCCGAAACCTTAAACCTTAAACCCGAACCCTAAACCCCACGCGTTTGTGAGGTTTGGGAATGGAGCTTTTCTTGCTACCTCTGCCGAAAATCCAGAAGTCTTTAAACACTTGCCTGAACCCCAAACCCTAAGCCCGAAATCTAAGCCCTAGATCCTCAACCCTAAGACCGAAACTCTTAAGCCCTGAATCCTATGGGCACTTGCTGGGCCAGAGATTCCAAAGAACGAACTTTCGGACTTATGTTTGTGAGTGTCAGATTCGGGAGTTTGCGAGAATATGGGACCCCTATATTATTCGGATTCCCTAAACGTAAAGACCCCAAAAAGGTACCCCTAATTTCGGAAACCCCCATTTCAGGGGTGTCAGGTTTGAGAGTTGAGGGGTTAAGCGCCACTGCCTGCGTTGAGTTGCGCGCTGAGGGGTCGGACATAGGAGTGTGGAATGGTATAGGGTTTAGGGTTTGGGGTTTAGGGTTTAGGGTTTAGGGTCTAGGGGAAGCAGTGGGTCTAGAAGTAAGTACCTATGCTTTTGCTATCCCCCTGTTGTCCCGATATACGTGTCATGTCAAATGCCCGCAGTTTGCCTTGCAATGATAATAAAGCAGGTACCGACACAAGAGCACGTGCAAGGGTAGCAGGGCACTGCTGGCAACCTGAATCCCCCGGCCTCAACCCCTGGCCTCAACCCTGAACCCCCGCCGACCCTAAATCCTAAACCCTAAACCCTAGCCCGAACAGGTCCTGGGCTACAATGTCCACCAGTATTCCGAAGAGGTTAGCAGCTCGGCAAATGCGCTCTATGCCCTCATGGGATGCCAGGCCGGGGTCAGGTTTCAAAGTTTCGGGGATGCAGGGGGTGTATGGTGTGGGGTTTAGGGTTGTAGTTGTCGGGTTGTAGGGTGTTAGGGATTCAGTTTAGGGTTTTAGGGTGCTAGAGATAAGGGCTTCAGCGTTTGCACGTTTACGTCATCCCGGGTTTTAAGGTTTATAGGGTTTAGGGTCTCGCTCACTAGGCTGGACTCACTAGACTGGGTTGCCGCCAAGGAAGTGAATTCAAGTTACCAAAGAAGAAAAGATACATGTGCTGTCCCTTGTTGCGGTAACTTAGTTTAGGTTCCGGGTTCCCCTAGTCTCAGTTCCTGAACAGCAACCTAGATGGATACAGGCTCAGCCATTCACCCCGCCAAGAAGCCCAAGAATCCTCCCCTAAGCCCTAAATAGGGTTTTAAGGTTGTTAGTTAGTGTTTGCGGATGAAGGAAGCCAAAAGCATGGCGCCAACAGGTGTAGGGGTTCAGGGTTTAAGCCGACTCTAAATCTCTCAACGCTGAACATGTTGGCAGGATTTCATGGCCTTCAACGAGGAGGATCGCGGTTGTGAGCAGCGAGAAATCCGCTACCACATGTTCGTCGATAGCTGGATTAGCTTGTTTGCGCCCCCTTGCTTGGATTGTGGCGTCGGGTTTAAGGCTTAAGGTGTATTGCTTAGGGCGTGGGGCTTAGGTTGTGCTTGGGGTTTCGCATGTAGGTTGAAGCTACACCTGCACTCAGAGTTTAGGGCTTATGGTTTCTGACAAATGCCAACCTTTTCTTCTCCTTTCCTTCTATCCAGCCATTCTTAATTCAACCCAATTCATGGCCATATGCCATACCCCCCGCACTCTCGATGAAATCCCAAATCAGAACCACTAACCTCATACCCAAAGTACTTCGCTTCTGCAACACCTTAAGCTCTGGGAAGTGCACCCTGACGGAAACCGATTTTAAATCAACCTGAGCCCCTCCTTGCTGACATGAAGCGGTACGCCGGTAATGTTCGGTGTGACCTGGTTGCTTCATCCTTCAGAATTAGCAAGGTGCACCTGAAATGTAAACAAGAAGTCAGATCCCTAAGCCATAAACCCTAAACCCTAAGCCCTAAGCCCTAAACCCTAAACCCTAAACCCATGAACTACGTCAAAGCCAATCATGATAAATCTAGGAAAGTGGGAAGCAAAGGAACCAGCCCGCCAAGATAAGCTGGGGAACGCTTGTAACCATATGTTTGGAGTTTGTGGGGAGATGTCATGGAATCATACAAACATACACAGGTTGGCCGGTGTTTGCAAGAATTCGTTTCTGAGATAGTAGAGCTGAAGCTCTAAACCTTGCCCTTGCCCCGCAACTCCTAAGCTGTTTATCAGGTTGCTTGAAGGTTCATGGGTACTTGTTAAATGCGCGTATAGCCATAGCTACCTTGCTTGCAAGTATGGTCTAGGGTTTCGGGCCCCAGGCATGTGATGGACGACCTCGCAGCGACTTACAAGGCATGCTCTTGGGGATGAAAAGGGGTTTAGGGTTTAGGGTTTAGGGATATCGTTCCCCTGCGCCTCTCTCAACGTTGGGTTGGGCGAAATTCTGGTCACCTAGTCGGTTCAGGGTTTCGGGTCTTTATCGCCTAGTCTGTATGGCGCCAATAATCTTCGATCCGCCGCCAATTTATTTGGCCCAAAGAAGGCCCGTTCTGTTGTGGGTACGGTACTTTGCGCTTGCTGAGAAATTGATGCCCATAGATAGACCCCTGGGAGGATTCAACTAGATCCCCTTAAGGTTTCCTGAGAATGACCCCAGGGGAAGTAGACATCATGGGAAGAGGCTGCTCGGGGTTTATGCAGAGACAGGTTCCAGGACAGGGAGGAACCTTAAACCCTGAAGTCGAAACCCTAAACTCTAAACCCACAACCCTAAACCCTGAACCCTAAACCCTAAACCCTAAACCCTCAACCTTCAACCCGAAACCCGAACCCTAAACCCTAAACCCATCTCTATCGTGTCAAGCATCGAAGTTTTCTTTCCCAGCAGCCCTAGATTTCAAGTCTTGAAGGCCTAGGAACCGAATTAGATGAAGTCCTGTTATGCTGATGAAATGCCGATGTCCGCCCTCCGGCGCCCGAAGCCATCTTGTTCAGGTTTAGGATGGAGGGCCCTAAACTCTAAACCCTAAACCCTAAACCCTAAACCCTAAATCCCTAACCCCAAATCCCAAACATATCACTTCCCTTCGTGCAGGGCGAAGTTCCGCGCAGCGGCGGCAGCATGGGCTACTCCGGCGTGGATGGAATGCGCTCCGGCGCTGGCCACGTGGGGTTTGGGTCCTTGTTGCTGCTATTAGTGGGCGAAAAAAAAAATATGTTTCCTTATGACTTCACCGCAAAAGCCCTAAAACCCTAAAACTTAAACCCTAGACCCTGGACCCTAAGTCCCTAAGTTCCACAGATTTGGGATCCGGGCTAGGGCAATCCTGGTTGCTTCTTGCCAGTGTATGTGGAACCTGACAGACATGTTTAAGCTGTAGGGTTTAGGGTTGGGATGTTCACCCATATATCATGCCTATGAAGGACTGTTAGTATAAAGGGGAACATCCCAAGTCAGGGTTTCGAGGGGTTGCCGAAACTGGCAGGTCAGGAGTTGAACCCGAAACCTCTACATACAGGTTAGCATGTCGAGACAAAATGCTTTAAATACCTAGGGTTTAGGGTTGAGGGTTTAGGCCTTAGGATGTAGGGGAAAGTTCCTCAATATGGTCGAGCCAAGAGCCACGCAAGACCCCAGGTGCGCACGACAAGTTTTTTTTCCGGAGCAACCTCTCAGTTCCTAGTTCCTGGAGGTCCAGTGACCCTAAGCCCTTCACCTTAAACGCTTGAACCCCCCTGCGCCCTGAACGCCCAAACTCTGCATTCTCCAACCAGTAAGGCTTGCTACCCGAAGATGCGCAATTTACGTTTTTTTCATCCTGGGGTTCGGTGTCTAGGGTGAAGGTGTTCAGGTGTTTGGGGCAGTGAGGGGTTTGTAAGGTTTTAGAGTTTTTAGTTTTTAAGCTTTAGTGGCTGTGCCAAACGAGGTATGTGCCTGGCACAGCCAAAAGCATCGCCCAGGCGTCTACAGGCTCGAGAGCCCTGAACCCTGAATCCTAAGCGGCAGGCAGCAGGTGTCCTATGTTCTAAAGCCTGAGCCCTAATCCGGAACTGCGGGAGATTGCGGGACACTCAGGGAGCTTTCAACTGCTTGCATCCACAACCGCTGTCGGGTTTTACGAGGGTAGGTGTCGAGTTTAGACCCTAAACCCTCAAATTTCACCACCATGCTGGGCTCCTTGAATTGATTAGGGGTCCCTTTTCAGGTACATATGCTGCATATTTGGGCGCCCTAAACAGGACGCTCTCTACTTTCTTTCATTGGAATTTCCAGAAAACGACCAGTATTACCCTTGCAACCCTGAAGCACGCCCTTTAAAAGTCTTCAGCCCCCCAAAGAACCCTGCCGTAAATCCCTGAACCCCCGGCAACTCGTAAATTGCAGGCTGGCCTTAGACTTCTAGATTTTAAATCCTCAGCCCTAGCCCTGAACCCGAAACCCTAAACCCTAAACCCGAAACCCTAAACCCGAAACCCCAAACCGTAAACCCCAAACCCCCAAATGGCAGGCTTGGCCTTAGAGTTCTACAAGTCCTGGAACGCCTCCTGGTACCGGCCCGGGCAGTTCTTCGCACCTTGGGTTGCGAAGAGCCCTTAAGAGGCCAGTTGGCTTAGGGTTTAGGGTTTAGGGTTTTTAGGTGGTGCATCTTCGACCCTACTTTGTATGGGGGTGTTGTGTCTCACCGACTCAGGACAACTTCTCTGCCGTTACCACGAGTGCTGCCGACAAGCTAAAGCCCTGTAACCAGACAAAGTTCGTGGAGAACTCCACAGTCTACAGTTGCCTCGCGGAGACAGGGCGTGGGTTTTTGTGACAGATTCAGGGTTCGTGGTGCTATTTTCGGTTGCCCGACCTCTGTCGCCAGACGAAAGAAGCCCTACACACCACCTTAATCCCTAAGCCCTAAACCCTAAACTCCAAACCCTAAACCTTAAACCCTGATCCCTAAGCCCTAAACCCTAAACCCCAAACCCTCAACCCTAAACCCTAAGCCCTATATAAACCCTAAACCCTAAACCCCAAACACCAAACCCTAAACCCTAAACCCTCAACAGTAAACCCTTCGGCCTCTATCCGGTCGCACCAACTTCGGTCTCCTTCTAAGGGCAGTTCGCACATGAGCCGTGCAAAGGCTGCCTCTCTCAACATGCTAGGGTTTCGGGTTTCGGGTTTCGGGTTTAGGGTTTAGGGTTTAGAGTGGAGGGTTTCGGGTTTAGGGTTCAGGGTTCAGGGTTTAGGCGAACCCCAAGCCCAGTCTACTACATGCTGACGGGCGATGTGGATGGGGTGGCGACGCGCTCAGAGATGGAGTTGTCCAGCTTCCACTCTGCCCCGCTACAGCGCTAAACAACCCCTAGGCAAAGGTGGGCTCTCCGGAAGTTTGGAGAAGCTTAGGGTTTTGGGATGTTGGGTTTAAGGTTTAGGGTTTAGGGTTTAGGGTTTAGGGAAACTCAGGGAAGCGTAGGGAAGCTTGAGATTGGGGAAGTTTAGGTTTGGGCTTCAGGGCCTGGGTCTCGGTTTGCGGGTTCTCGTTGAGGCCTTGGGTTAGGGGTTAGGGTTTAGGGCTTAGGGTTTAGGGTTCAGAGTTTATCTGAATCTGTGGTCCCTCTTTTGTTATCCAGCATACTAACCTGCAAGGTATACTGTATTCGCGGCCCCATGATTTGAATCCGCAACCTTACGACAAAGGACCCCTAATATCCTGCAAGCTTCAATCCAGTGACCCACGGCGTTAGAACCTTAAACCCTTGGACCTAAACCTTCGACCCTGGAACAGGACACAAAACCTAAACTCCAAGAACCCCAGAAGAGGACATAAAACCGAAGCCCTAGAAAACCTCAACCCGAAACCCCGAAACAGCAAACAGTTCGACCCGACGGGGGCACAACACGAGGTTGCTTGGATCCGTTTCTTGGGGTGTGAGGTCGTCGACGGCTCCCGATACACCGCTCGCTGCTATGATGACTATTGGTGGCTGGCGCCCGCTTGCCGGACCTGCTGGGGGTTTTGGGTTTGGGGTTTCCGGTTTACTTGGAGGCTCATGGGCACTTGTAAGCAGGGGTACAGGTAGGGAAACAACGGTTACAACCTCATTTAGGCTACATACAGCCCTTAGAAGTACTCGTGGACCTGCAAGTAGAGTTTGGGAGAGGGGTCGGGATTGTTTGTTCGCTGGTTCTGCTGAGTGCACTTGCTGGAAACCGGATGGCCAGGAAGGGACCGCTTCAGCTACAATCCAAACCCCAAACCCCCAAACCCCCAAACCCCCAAACCCCCAAACCCCCAAACCCCCAAACCCCCAAACCCCCAAACCCCCAAACCCCCAAACCCCAAACCCCCAAACCCCCAACCCCCAAACCCCCAACCCCAAACCCCCCCCCCAAACCCCCAACCCCCAAACCCCCAAACCCCCAAACCCCAAAAAACCCCCAAACCCCCAACCCCCAAAACCCCCAAACCCCCAAAAACCCCCAAACCCCCAAACCCCCAAACCCCCAAACCCCAAACCCCAAACCTCAAACCCCAAACCCCAAAGCCTAAACACTAAACCCAAGCCTTAGCTAAGCCCCAAAACCCTGAACCCTAAATCCCCACGCCCTAACCGCAAGCCCGGAGCTATGAACCCAAAGCCCCCAGCATCTCACACAACGCTTTGCAAACACATACCTGGCTTCCTGAGCTCGCGATCTATGATATCGGAAGTTTTGGAAACTAGGGACACGGGGCATGCGATTTCCTTGTTTGGGAGGTGTATTGCTCCTGAGACGCACTAGTGAAAATGCCGCTGCCTACTGGGTGGAATCCACTAGTAAAAATTCCAAGCGGAAATCCCACTGCCCACTGGTGGAACCCAGCTACTGGAATTCCCACTACCCACTACCCTCTGGTAGAATCCAACTGCGAATCCCACTACCCACTAGCCCAAATCCTGGTGGCACCGCGACGCCGGAGGACTGTAAAACACTGGTGAAGAAACCCAAACCATAAACCCCAAACCCTAAACCCTAAACCCTAAAGCCTAAACCCCTTAAGACTGCCCGTATGGAGGAGTGCACCTCATGAGTGTGTGCCCATTGTGACGGGACCCGGCAGTTGGTCTTTGGAGGCCCACTCGAAGCCCTGCGTGCCCGAAGGGTTAAGGGTTTTGGGTTTAGGGTTTAGGGCGTACAGGGTTGGGGTTTAGGGTGTGAGAGGAGTTTGGGGCGTAGGGTTTGGGGTTTAGGGGTTGAAGGTGTGTGGATTTGGTTTTATGTTTTTTCATTTTTGTCAGGGGGTTTGGAGTTTTGATCTGTGAGTTTGGGGGTCAGAGTTGGGGCCTTATACTCAAGGTCCTATTCTAGTAGCCCTTTATAATCCCTATTAAGGACTTAGTTTCAGGGGGAACATGCCGAATGATGAGTTTTATTTGGGTTTGCGGTTCAGGGCTTATGTTGTTCGTCCGCACAGGGTTGTTGGGTTCAGACCATGACCCGCACTAAACCCCAGACCCCAAACCTGAAGATTTGCCTGAGGCTTGTGGGGCCCTAACCCCTAAACCCCAAAACCCTAAACCCTAGACCCGAAATCCTAAACCCTAAACCCTAAACCCCAAACCCTAAACCCTAAACCCTAAACCCAAAAAGGGTTTCGGGGTTTCCGGTTTAGGGTATAGGTCCAGCCTTGGAGGCCCCACAGGTTGGGTTTGGGGTTTGGGGTTTTCAGGGCTTCGATGCTTCAGCCCTAAACCCTAAACCCTAAACCCTAAACCCTAAACCCTAAACCCTAAACCCTCAACCCTCAACCCTCAACCCTAAAAGCCTTGAAAGCCAGGCAACCATGCAGAAGGCCGCAGCCTTCCACATGCCTTTGGCGCAGGCCTTTGGCTCTCCGTTGAACTCCCGAGCCTTGAGCTTTCAGCTTTCGTTTAAGGGTTTTGGGGTTTAGGGGTTTGGGGTTTCGGGTTTAGGGTCTGGGGTTTGGGGTTGAGGTTTTAAGGTCAGGGACGCGCTGAAACCCTGAACCCTAAACCGAAACCCAAAAAACTCTCAAGCCCTCTGCCTGAGACATCTCCAACACCTTTCCGCGTAAAGCCCCAAACCCTTACCCAAGCCTGCTCTACGCAGGCGGTGGCTGTTTCGGAGGACCGGGTGCTTCAGGATTTGGTGAAGGGGGTAGGTTAAGGATCAAGGAGAATTGATCCAAGGAGTTACAGTGTTGACGAACATGGATAGAAAGCTGTAAACCTGAGGATTCTGGCCTTCCGCTGTTTTTGACAGGTCCTCTAGAAACAGTGGGATTTACAGCAGTTCAGGGTTTAGGGTTTAGGATTTAGAGCGGCGGGTTCGGGCCCCACTGTAAACCCCAAAGGAGCCGTTTAAGGGCCGCCCCGAAAAGCTCCATGGAACATGCCACCCAGGCCGCGCACGTTGTCGGGTTTAAGGGTTTTTTTTGGGTTTCCCTGGGCCCTAAACCAACCTGCTGAAGTAGTCGGGAACGTTTGGGAGAACCATCGGGGACCTGAGCCCCTTCGCAGGTTCAGGGCTTAGGGGGTTAGAAAGCTGGGTTTAGGGTTTAGGGTTTACGGTTCAGGGTTTAGGGTTTAGGGTTTAGAAAACTCCAAACCTAGAAAGCCCTGTACATCATGAATCACGCTGGAGCCCGGATCTTGAGATCTCCTACCGCAAACATTTCAAAACACCGCCCTTTGCAAGACCTGTAAGGATGTTAAACCCCAGAAGCAGCAGAAGCTCAGTAAGCCCTAAGGCCCTAAAACCGTGCAAGCCATATACCTATAGGCCTCCAATCGTATCTACAAGCCCGAACCCCTCTTGACCAGAGTCCCTGGAGGGTTTCGGGCTCTAGGGCTTTAGGGTTTGGGGTCTCAGGTGTAGCAGCAAGGGCTTGGGAGTTCAGAGTTTAGTGTTGAGGGCTCAGGGCTTAGATGCGAGGACGCTTGGGCGACCATCCCAAAGCAATTCACCACCTTGCCCCCTGGATGCGGGGTTATAGCATTACATACTCACCCAACTACTCTACAACGCCCCAACCCGAGACAAGCAGAAGCCTTGCTGTGGCCAGGGGAAGTTCGGGATTGGGGAGTTGGGGGGAGTTTGGACTCCAGAGAACTTGAGGCTAGGGACCAGGATCAAATGTTCCCAGCAAGCCCCACCTTTTTTTGGATTTCAAAAGGGGTTTAGTGTTTAGGGGCCGTACCCTTCTCCCTGAAAGGGGTTAAGTTCGCCTGAAAATCCCAAAAACAAGAAGGGGCTCCCTTGTGCTGTGACTTGTGTTACAGGGTTTCGGGATTGCGGTTTAGGCCGCAGCCTAACCCCGAGGGTTTCAGGTTCAGGGTTGCTGGGGTTGTTGGGGTTGTTGGGGTTCTATTCCTGGTCGGACGTTGCTTTGACGGACCTATTGGCGTCCCGAATCCTATACAGAAGGATCTGCAATTTCAATCTCCAACTACACGCCCGGAGCCGGCAATCGGTCAGCGTCAAAGCACACGCAGGCAGGAAGAACACACCGGGCCGTAGGAAGACTGAAGCACCCATAGCCCTAACACCCTGACACCCTAAAAGCGCCAACCCCCACAACCCTCAAGCCCTACGCCTTAAAACCTTAAACCCTAGAACCCTAAAGCCCCAAACCCCAAAGCTCGAAAGCCCGCAACCCTAAGAACCCAAAACCCCAAAACCCTAAAGCCCTACAGCCCTAAAAACCCTAACACCCTAAACCCTCAACCCCTCAAAAACCGCCACTGGAACCCGAAAGCTCGAAAGGTTCTACTGGTGGGAGCCGGATGAAACCTTTCTGTCCCTCGACCCCTCGCTCGTGGTGTTTCCCAAGTTCAGTCGACAGGTGCGGACTTTCAGTCTGGTGGTTTAGGGCTTGGGGGTTTAGGGTGTAGGTCTCGGGTTGAGGTTTTGGGTATGTACTGTAGGGTTAAGAGTAGGGTTTAGGCTCAGGGTTTAGGGTTTGGGGGTTTGGAGTGGGGGGGGGTTTAGGGTTGGGCTTGGGGGTTATGATTCGGGGTGTAGGTTTGGGGTTTGGGGTGGGTAGGCTCAGGGTCAAGAGGGCCTCGTCCAGGAATCTTTGCAAAGAGTTTACAGGGCCAGAAAAATCCAGGGTGCAAGCTTTCGGGAGCCTTCAACCCAAGACCATGACCCTATATGGGGGTTGTTCTCAAGGTGCTTGAAGACGTTGAATTTCAGGAGTGGGTCGTGGCTGACACCTTACTTGCTACCAAGACAAGCACCGCATAAACCCTAACCTTAGAAGCTTCAGGAGCATAAGGAGGGACCCCTAGCAGGGACCCTTAATCTTACTCCGCTATATAACACCTCTGTGTAATGCCCAAGTAGCCCCTGAATAACTCCTGAGGTCCTGTATAGGGTCCCTCCTTTAGTCCCTTGAGAAGCCTTGCATGTCGAGACCTCCCCAAACCTTGACAGACGCCGAAGCAACAAGGCATGTGAAGAACTTACATATCCAGGGAAGTCGATGCAGATGTAGATGGACATATGGGAGTTTACGAAAAAAGGGGAACCCCAACATAGACCCCCAAGTAGTAGGATTCCCCTTCTAGACCCCAATAAGGACCCCTAAATTCGGAAACCACCATATGCATATACAAGAGTTGCCCATGTTGCGACGGAACCTAGATGTGGGCATTTGGTTTGTGCAACGCCGGTTGTTGGGGGATCCAGGAGAGCGACGTGCCAAAGTGGATGACTTGGGTTTTTGGGTTCCGGTCAGGGGCGGTAGCCTCAAATCCGAAACCCCCCATCCCTAAACCCTAAACCCGAAACCCGAAACCCTAAACCCTAAACCCTAAAGCCTAAAGCCTAAAGCCTAAAGCCTAAAGCCTAAAGCCTAAAGCCTAAAGCCTAAAGCCTAAAGCCTAAAGCCTAAAGCCTAAACCCTAATCCCTAAAACCCTAAACCCTAAGCCCTAAACCCTAAACCCTGAACCCCGAACGTTGAACTCTGAACCCTAAACCCTAAACTGCACATGCTTAGTCTTTAAACGCTGAATCCTGAAACCCTTGACCGCGATGCAAACCCTGCAGTCTGCAACACATTTGCGCAGGCACGCCTCCGCTTCGACTACACCACCAGTGACTTGGGGCACTCCTTGTAGGACCTTTTTTTACATCGCTGTTTAGGGTTCAAAGGTCGGGTTTGGAGTTTTGACTTTTGGGTGGATGTCACATGGTGTGTAGCGAATGGGCTGCGGCGACATCCTGAGCATGTGCCCATGGCTTCTGATCGCTGCTGCGTAGTCAAGCCAAACGAAGAGACCCTTTCGGTGCAGTAGCAGGCAGTTGAGTGAGATGCATTCGCGAGTCTGTGTCTTCTTACCATCGGGTTGCTTTCATCCTTACTACACTCGAAACCCTACACTCTGAATCCTCAGTCCTGAAGCCTCATGAAGCCAATTCCCAAAACTCCCAAAGCTTGAGCCCTAACCCGAAAAAAACTTGCAGCAAAAGGCATGTGACACATAGACGTCTCAACAGCCGAGGCAGCGAGGAGATCGATGTGGTAAAGTGGCTCGACACACTGAAGTCGTTTTATGGTTTCGGGGTGCGGGGTTTGGGGTTGAGGGTTTAGGGTTCAGGGCCTAGGGTTTAGGGTTTAGAGGGTTCAGGGTGCAGGGTTTAGGGTTCGGTGCCTTTTTTGGGGGCATTTTGGTTCCATCTCTCAGGACCCTTTTAGCCCTGCACCCTAAACCCAAAATCCTAAACCCTAAGCCCCCAAAGCTTGAACTCTAAAGGGCCCCTGAAGATCCTACTTGCAAGTAGTGCTGTACCTAGGTCAATGATGGGTATAACCTTCTCTAGGGTACTATCCCTAAACCCTAAACCCTAAACCCTAAGCCCTAACCCCTAAACCCTAAACCCTAAACCCTAAACCCGACTTCTAAGTACCCATGAACCTCCAAGTACTCAGACGGCAGGCTGGTGAGCCATGACTTGGGGCTCCTGGCCCCCTACGTCGCCGAGTTCCTGCAGAAGAGCCGGTGGGCTCGGACGGCAGTTCAAAGCTTTCCGAACGGGTTTAGGGTTTAGGGTTTTTTGAGTTTGTGGTTTCGGGTTTAGGGTTGAGGGTTGAGAGTTTTTGAGTCTATCATTACGTTGCACGAACGCCCCGGCTTGAACTCCTGCACCACAAGCCCCAAAGCCCTGAAACCCTGAACCCTTAACCATGAACCCCAAACCATGAACCCTAAACCCCGAAACCCTAAACCCCAATCTCTGAACCCTAAACCCTATAAACACCAAACCCTATAAACCCGAAACCCTGACCTCGGAGATCAACCCCTGAAGCCTTATCTGACGCCTGAAGCCCTACTTGCAGGTTCATGATGCCTAGTAACCAGGTATAACTGTACTTATGACCCCAATAATAACCCTATCAGAAAGCTAAGAAGTGGGTTGTAACTACACTCATAATTGGGTATTAAGTACCCTGAACCTCCAAGCCTGAAACCTCCCAAGCCCCTCAAGTCTTCAAGCCTCCCCAAACCCTACCTACACCTCAACACCCCCCCCCCCCCCCCCTAAGCCCGATACCTGAGACCTTCAGGCCCTGAACCCTAAACCCCTCATCCATGAACTTTCGCGTTGAATCCCTCCTCAGCCCCTACTTACCATGATATTCTCCTAGTTTGAGGGATTATATCGTATTTAGGGTTTAGCTTCTTGAAGCCTTAGGGTGTGGCGGTTGTTGGGTCTAGGGCTTACGTTGTAGAATGGTCTCAGGGTGGAGATCAGCGACGTCCGTGCGCTTGTCTCCGCGTTTGGTCCCAACGTGACGAGCTACGACGTGGCCTGCAGCCACCTGGCAAGACCAGTTGCGGAAACGCGCCCTAAAAAGGTTTATATGGGCTTTGATCCCGATGTTACCAATGTTAGGGGGGGGAGTTCATGTGCAGTCGTCTCCTTGCATGCCCTACAAGTCTTAAACCCCATTTTTGTGCTTCAAGCAGTTTTTGAGTTTTTGCTTTGTGGTTTGTGGGGAGGTGAGCGCGTTTCATGCGGGTTTGAGATTATAAGAGAGAGAGAGAGAGAGAGAGAGAGAGAGAGAGAGAGAGAGAGAGAGAGAGAGAGAGAAAGAGAGAGAGAGAGAGAGCTGCTGAAGCCACCGGCGGAGCTCAGCCCGCCCTAGATCGTAGACTCCCTAAAGCCCCTAAAACCAAGCCCGCCGAAGCCCTAAACGGTTCAGGGTTGTGGGTTTAGGGTTTGGGGTTTAGGGCTTGGGGCTTAGGGTTTGTGGTTTGGTGGGGTTTTGCGTTTTTGGGTCTAGGGTTGTCCCCCTCCTCCCGTCCAGGCTGGATTCGAAACAGCGGAGACATTTGGGCCTCGCTCCTTGGCTTTGCAGGGCAGGTTTCGAGGGGGGTTTGGCGTTTAGGGTTTGGGGGTTTAGGGCCTTAGGCCCAGTCTTGCTGCTGGGGCTTGCTTGTCGCTTGGAGTTTGGGGTTTAGGGTTTGGGGGTTTACAGGTTACAGGGGTTTCACAGGGGGGATTACAGTGGCTACAGGGTTACAGGGCTTTCAGGGGGTTAAAGGGGGTTATGGGGTTTTCTGGCTTGTGGGTCAGGTCGTCAAGATGTTGATGTCGAGCTCGGCACGCGGCGTGTAGGTGTTCTCGGCACTGTCAATTGAACTTGGGGTTTGGGAGTCAGGGTTCATGAGGACTGGGGCTCTCGGGTGGCTCAGGAAGGGGTTTAGGGTTTAGGAATGCAGCGATTGGGGCGGCTTACTGTGTTGGAGGGTGCAGATACTGCTGTACTGGTTAACCCAATTACAACCCTTTTGGGGTACTCAAGGGGGTTGGGTATAGCTACCCTTACAATTGGGTTCTCAGTACCCTAAACCCTAAACCTTAAACCCGACTTTTCACTGGGTTACTCAGTACCCTGAACCTCCAAGTAAGACATGCTGGCCCAGGTGGATACCGGACCGCACCGTTTGCGTTGCAGGACGGCGATGGAAGCCCCTGACGCCCTCTATGCCCAAGCCTCCTTTGTTTAGATTGTTGCCCGGCCTAATCCTAAGCCCCAAACCCTAAACAGGTGGTGTAAGGGCTGAGCCCGGAAGCGTCCCTATCTCTTCTGCCTGCTTCGCCTGAACTCTGAAGGGCTCCCCGCGGGTCATGGGTTGAGGCATTTCAGATCTCTTGAATCCGGAGGTTTTGAGAGAAGGCTCAAAGTTGGAGGTATAACGTCGAGCTGCAGTCTCTGCCTCTTGCTGTCACAACGGTATTGTGCCGCGTTCGGACTGTCAAGAAACATGTCAGCGAAGAAAAGCGATGGCTGAAGTAGTCAGACTTGCTTGGTCACCTGCCAGGGCCATCATGGCAGCATTGTTTGCGCCCGCGGTTGGCGTGTAAAAGCCCTAAATCATGAACTCTTAGTTTACAAACTAGGGTCCCTTCTAGGGGCTTGCAAGGAGTTCCATTATAACCCCTAAACCCTAAACCCTAAACCCTAAACCCTAAACCTTAAACCCTAAACCCAAAACCCTAAACCCCTCAATCCTAAAGCCCGGATCCTGATCTTATTCTGTGTGTCGGGGATTCTGATCCCAGAAGGCGAAAGGCCAGGAGTCCCGTTAAGCCTCAAGGCCCAATCACCCTGCGACCGCGTGTTGTTCAGGGTTGTTCAGGGTTGTTAAGGGTTGTTAAGGGTTGCAAGGGGTTGTTCAGGGTTGTTGTGGGTTGTTCAGGGTTGTTAAGCTTTGTTAAGGGTTGTTCAGGGTTGTTTACAGTTGTTTTATTTTGTTTACGGTTGTTTATGGCTGGCGCGAGGATTCGGCCTCTTCGACGACATGCGACAGGAGTATGTCAATGTTCGGGAGGCCCGAAAGTTTTGGGGCTCGTCACTTCGTGGGTTTTTCGGGCTGATTCGGGCCTTGAAAGCACATTCGATACAATTTGGTGTCCAAGTTCCTTGTGAACTAAGTAAAACATATTTCGTGACATTAGATGTGCAAGTTGAGACATACTATCAATAGCAACAAAAAAGTTAAGAACGCGAAGTCCCACAAACGGCCACTTTCGCCTTCATGGGGGTAGGGAGTTTTGTTGGGTCGCGTTAGAAGTGTGAGCGATCCTGGACTGCTAAGCCCCTTAATTAAGCCCTAAACGCTACAACAAACCCTAAGCCCTGACAAACCTTAAGCCCTACAAACCTCAGACCCCAAACCCCAAACCCTAAACCCTAAACCCTAAACCCAAAACCAGAGACCAGGCAGGACTCGAGCCTCCTCCTGCCTGAAGGATGCCCAATACGTCAGCTGCCGGCCTTGCCCGGTGGGCACTTTCTCGGAGCAGTTTGTAGACACAATGGGCGTGACTTGGAGCATGTATTCTTGGAGGGAGCCCTAAACCCTTTAAACCCTAAACCCTACCTAAACCCTAAACCCTAAACCCTAAACCCTAAACCCTAAACCCTAAACCCGAAACCCTAAACCCTAAACCCTAAACCCTAAACCCTAAACCCTAAACCCTACACCCTACACCCGAAACCCTAAACCCTAAACCCTAAACCCAAACCCTAAACCCTATTGCCGTGAACGCTAGAGAGTGGACTACACATTTTTTTGACACTGAAGGAGTAGAGGGTGCCGCCTAAACGATGAGGAAGAGGGTTGGGGTTTAGAGCAACTCCTTCTGCGGGACCGACGCTTTCAACGTCCTAGGAAGACCCAAGCCCCAGCCGAACTCCCATAAGAACAACGCCCTCTGAATGCGAGAAGCCTACAACAAACCTTAACCTCCAAACCCTAGACTCTAAACCGGAGCTGCATTCTGTTTTGGTTTTTTGGGATGTTGATTTTAGGGTTCATATAGGCCTGCTCTGTTTTTTTACTACGAATTCCTAAATTTTTCTCTATATTTCCGTAACCCACTCAGATGACTTTCCGCTGCTCGGCCTGTCCCGCGGGCTTCCGCCAGCCTTCCGCGGCTGCTTCCTTCTGCTTGCCCTGTGCCCCAGGTGTGGTTGGGGTGGTGGTTTCGGTTCGAGTTTGGGGTTTAGAGTTTAGGGTTTAAGGCTTAGGGTTTAGGGTTTAGGGCTTAGGGCTTAGGGTTTAGGGTTTGAGGGTTTCGGGTTTGAGGGTTTCAGGCCTTGGGGAGGGCGGAGCCTAAACCCTTGAAACCGGCCACAAGCAATAATACGTCATTTACAGCCCCAACGGGGCAAAGGAAGCTGAGAAGTCCTATACGCACTACACCCTAACCCCTAAACCCCTAAACCCCTAAACCCCTGAACCCCTGAACCCCTGAAACCCTGAACCCCTAAACCCCTAAACCCCTAAACCCCTAAACCCCTGAACCCCTGAACCCCTGAACCCCTGAACCCCTGAAACCCTAAACCCCTAAACCCCTAAACCCCTAAACCCCTAAACCCCTAAACCCCGAAACCCCTAAACCCCTAAACCCCTGAACCCCTAAACCCTTAAACCCCTAAACCCTTAAACCCCTAAACCCCTAAACCCCTAAACCCTTAAACCCCTAAACCCCTAAACCCCTAAACCCCGAAGCCCTAAACCTTAAACCCCAAACCCTCAACTGAAAACCCGGACCCTCAGCCCTCAACTCTAAGCCGAGCCAATTCTCAGAATCATGGTCCCATTTCCGGTGCCCCCCCCTCCTCTCTCGCTATGTAAATTCTTTACGCCTACTTATTGCACTGCATTTTTTTAATTATATTCTATTGTATTGTATTACATAATATAATATAATATAATATAATATAATATAATATAATATAATATAATATAATATAATATAATATAATATAATAATATATTATATTATACCATATTATATTATACTATACCAACATATCATATTGTATTATATCATATTACATTATCTTGTGTTTTTGTTTATTTCTGTTATCATATACTGCATGGTATTCTTCTATCTATGGATCTATCTATCTATCGATCTATCTATCGGTCTATCTATCGATCTATCTATCGATCTATGTATCGATCTATCGATCTATCGGTCTATTTATCTATCTATCTATCTACCTATCTATCTATCTACATACGTATACAATATATAATCGAGGCCGTTTAAGCAGCACCGCCCATAGTGGTTTTATGTTAGATTCCCGTGAACCCTAAAAAGCCGTCAAAGGGCTCGAAGCCCTGAACCCTGGGTCCTTCTAAACCTTAAACCTTAAACTTCAGACCCTACTTTAGGGTCGAGGGTTGAGGCTTTAGAGGGGTCTTTATTGTTTAGGGGCTTAGGGGTTAGGGTTAAAACCCTAAACCCTAAACCCTAAACCCTAAACCCTAAACCTTAAACCCTAAACCCTAAACCCTAAACCCTAGACCCGAAACCCTAAACCCTAAACCCTAGACCCGAAACCCTAAACCCTAGACCCGAAACCCTGAACCCTAGACCCGAAACCCTAAACCCTAAACCCTGAACCCTGAACCCGAACAAAGAGGCACCTTCAAGGCGGAACGGAGCCGGGAGGAGTGTACGCCCTGCTGCCTGGCCTCCAGTGTCACACCAAAACCACTGAAAGCCTTAAAAGGCCTAAACCCTAAACCCTAAACCCTGAACCCTAAACCCTAAACCCTAAACCCTAAACCCTAAACCTTAAACCTTAAATCCTAAACTATAAACCCTAAACCCCAACTAAACCCCAAACTCCTTGAACATGAAGCTGTGTGAGGGACGGCGAAACCGAGCGTCTGAGCTGCGGACCTCAGAAAAAGGGTTTAAAGGTCCCGAAACCCTAAACCCTAGACCCTAAACCCTCCGTAAACCCTAAACCCAAAACCCTAAACCCAAACAAAGATAGGGTTTAGAGGACTTCTAGGATTTGAAGGGCTTGAGGATCAACCCAACTTTCAAACTTTGGGGGAGTCCTGCGGGTCTCATATGCTCACTTGTCTAAATTATGATCCTTCTGGGGCTACTATCATGTGGCGGCACCTGATATCTAGGGCCCCAAAAGGGGACCATGATTTAGAGAAGTGACCCTCCGACTCCTACGGACCCCCCTCAATTTGAGGAAGCTCCTTGTTTCGGGTTTAGCGGTTTGAGGTTTGGTTGGAAGCCTCCCAAAACTTAAACCCTGCACCCCAGCCGTTCCTTGTGAGGGATCTTGTGAGGTTGAAGGTTGGTGGGCATAGGGTTTGATTTCAGGGTTTGTTGAGGTTTACAGTTGAGGGTTGGGCCTCTTGTCCCCCCCTCCGGCCCGGCCCCCCCTTCCCCCAACCCAAAACCCGAATCCTTAAACCCCGAAATTCCACCATCTTATGAAGCAAGCCTCGAACCCTACCCGTCCACAGCCCTATAACGCCATAACGCCTGCAGCCGTGTATTATCCCTAACGCTGTTGCTCCTCTCTAAGCCGAGAAACCTATGTAAAGCAACCTAGAACCCTCCAAACCTAAAAGCCCAAAATTCTACCTTGAGAAACAACCCCTAACCCCTAACCCAAAAGGCCCTGAACCACAAGAAGCCCTAAACTCGAAAAAACCCTAAACCTCCATCCCATGGCCCCAAAACCCTAAACCCTAAACCCCAAACCCTAACCCTCAACCCTCAACCCTCAACCCTCAACCCTAAACCCTCAACCCTCAACCCTCAACCCTCAACCCTAAACCCTAAACCCTAAACTCCATGAGGCTCCTTCGGGACCTTCCAGGACCAGACCGGTGCACAGGAGTGCCAGCCGTGCGCGAATGGCACCACCACGCCGCCCGGGCACCAGTCCCTACTGGTTCGGGGTTTAGGGTTTAGGGTTTGGGGTTTAGGGTTTAGGATTTAGGGCTTAGGGGTTTAGGGTTTAGGGTTTAGGGTTTAGGGTTTAGGGTCTAGGGTCTAGGGTCTAGGGTTTTGGGTTTGGGGTTTAGGGTCTAGGGTCTAGGGTACAGGGGCGAATAAGGGCATGAGGTATCCTATGGAATCCCTGTAAGGCTTTCTTTTTTTAAATATCCGGACCTCACTTGACACCTAAATGTAGTTGAATCTAAACCAGGAGCGTACAGCGAGTGACGACTGAGGGACCTCGGCCCTTCGTATTCTGTAGCTGCCGTTGACGAAATAAAATTGCCACATGCACAGATACGGGCACGTCGCCTCCCTGTCCCTTGCTTCCGGGTAAACACCACCAGACTGGGCACGTACTCAATCACCGGTGCATTAGGCTCTTCCGCCAATTTGTCCAGCTTTTCTTGAGTTGTTGGTTCCACCACCTCCAACTCTTTAACCAAAGATGTCACCTCGTCTGACAATGATTCCCTCCACTTTTCCAGCTCTTGCATGGCTTCTTGTGTAGGAATTGTTTTTGTTTGCAGGAACTCAACCTCCTCTGCTGCCTCAAGCGCGGTATTTTCTTGCACCATTTGCTGAACTTGAGCTGCTTTGACCAAAAACTTCGAGAGCTGTTCCTCGGTTCTTTTTGCTTTAACCAGCCATTCTCTAGTCTCTGATCCTTTTTCCCCATTCGACTCATTGGCCGATCCATGAAACTCGCTCGTCCAAAACGCAACATTCCTGTTCAGCAATTAGGCGTCGAATACTCAAATGCTCCTCTAGAGCCCATTGGTGCGCTTCGAGCACAGCATAGTCGACTTCCTCCGCAATGTCGTCCAGCGAGGTCTCTTTCAACGTCATTTTTAACCATTTCCTTTCTCCACCTTCTTCAGCTTGTGGTTCCGGAAGAGGAAACTTACATTGGAGAAGATAGCACCTATCCTTGTAGCTCAAACGCTCCATAAAAACAGGTGTGTACCCTGTCAAGGATACCCTGTTCCCTTTCCAAGGCATAGGACCATGCAATTTTCTCGGAAAGAACGACATGAAGTTCCAGTGGATATCAGCCAATTTTCCAGGCAAGACTTTCTTCCCATAGGATTGCTCCACCACTTCAGCTCCTTCCTCTAAAGCCTTTTCATCCTCAACCCACAGCTGACCATCCTTATAGTCACCAAAGCCACACACATAATTGCAGCAATGCTTTTCATTGTGACCATCCCTATGCAATGATACCGGAGCATTGCATGAGATCTGAAGAGCAGAAAATTTGGCTTCAGGATTGTGGTGCCTCACAAATGATGCCAGGTAACGACATAGCCATGGCCTTCGATGAGTCTCTTTTGTATTTCCGCACACTCCGCCATGAGTATAATGGCCCAACACCAGAGCTCGCGTACTTGTGCACCAATTGTTGATACCACCTCTCCGATTCACCCTCTTTGGGTATACAATCCCTTCCAAAAACTCCTCACAGTCCACGTAATCGTACATAGACCTTTCATACATTGACTTGGCTTTTTGTTCTTCTTTTTCCAACTGTGTTCCATCCTCGGCAGTCTCACTTTTGCAGACCAAATAAGCATCTTCATAGTTGTTTTGCAGTATACATGTACAAAGAGCACAGGTAGAACATTCCTCCAGTAGACGTGTAGGCAAAAGCTTTTCTTCAACCTTGAACTTTGGCTCAAGCACTGCGTAAAAAGTGCGTCTTGCATCTCTAAGTTGAGTTTGCACTCAAACAACTGGTTATCAGCCGTACCCTCCGGGGTACGAGCTGCGGCCTTCACATCCTAAACTTCCTTCCGTATCTGGTGAGAGTTCGGCCGTAGGTAGCAACCTGAGCCATTGCTGCCTCCTTGCCTCACTCCCAAACAACCCCAACTGCTGTCTGTATCCTAGCGATCGCGTCCTGCGACCTAGGTAGCACAGTATCTTGGTGAACGACAAGTCTTGCCTCCATACCTGAATCTCCGAAAGCCTAGCGCTCGCATCCTGCGACCTAGGCGTGCAACACTGTGTGACCCGAAGTGGAAGTGGTAAGAGCCCGCATTCTGGATTGCTCCCACTGCCCAACACAACCTTCCAAACTGCTTGTGACGTCCACTCAGATTAACTTTGCTGCAAAGACACCGTGCTCGACAAACCAAACGCTCCGACCTCAGATTTCCGGGTACTGACTTAGTGATCGCGCGCCGCGACCTAAGTGTGGGATAGCCTCCCGCCTCTTGTCACGTCTCGACTCAGAGCTGGCTCGAGTTAGCGTTGGGCCCAGTCTACTGCCTAGGTCCTGCGTTGTTGTAATCACGGATTCTGGGAGTGGGCGTCGCCAGCGCGGCGGCAAAAGTGGCCGTCGCGACCACAGACGTGAGGTCTTGTGGACATTTACCAGCGAGCGAGACACAATTGCACAGCTGCGCGATCCTTCCGAGCTTCAGCTCCGTATCCTACACTTCTGCACTCGTGCTGTCGAAGCCTCCAAGGGCCGCGAACTGTGGGATTTCGAGGACTCGAGGGCTTTCGCTGATCATTTGGGTATTGAGGAAGACCTCCGCGCAGCTTTGTTTGACCCGGACCCCGTTGCTGGTGTTGCCGTGAGCGCGTGGCCACAGCCATCGCAAGCTCCTGAGGACCCTTGTCTCGCAAGAACCAACGCTCCTGAGTTTCTGCAAGGTCCAGTAAGAACCAATCTGAGGAACAGACCCCCTACTCCACCTCGTGCCAAGGTACGCCTGCGGTCGTCGTCCTCCTTGCACAGGTCCCGATCTCCATCGCGCTTGCTGGGCCATCAGCCCCAACGCGTCCTACTGGCGATTGACTTCCACCAAGTGTTGGACAAGTGCTGGGCTGACACGCGCTCATTTCTGCGTGATCTGCAAGCGTATCATAATCCCAACATCGCACTAGAGCTTGTGATCTTATCCTACTGCGGCCACAAGCGAAGGGTCGAGACTCGAGGGACTTTGCGAAGGGAGCTCGTTCAGCCGATCCGCGCGGAGTTCACTGATCAACCCACCGGTCCTCTTGGCAAGGCTAAGCATCTGCAGGCTTGTGCTCAGGCAGAAGGGTTCGACCACGTTGGATTGCTTGACGATAGGGACGACATCACCTCCGAGTGTGAGACCTACGGTTTCAAGCCCTTCCTTGTCACCCCACATCTGTATCTGACGCAGTTGTGGCCGCGAGTCAGGTCTTGGCTGAACAGCTTGGCCCAGTAAAGAGCGCTGTGCTGCTTCACACACTGCTCGTTCGCAAGTGCGACGGCAGTGAAACCCAGAACACCACCCACTGAGTTTCTCGTGCCCATAGTCCTCCCAAATTCTTTGGTTGAGTAGACTTGGCCCTAGGAAAAACCTACCCAAAATCACGTTTCGCGCAATTCCCTACATCCTAAACCCATTCAAGGCACCCGAACACGCGTGCTGAGGGTTGAGCTTTGGTGCCTATTTGCTCGTTCGCTAAGCGACAGCAGAAATACACCAATAATCCCCACATTTGCCTAGTGTTTTCCAGGCATTCACAACGTTGAATCTACTTTCAGCCCCAGACTTGCTCGGATAAGCCTTTTGAGCTCGTTCATATGGCGTTTTCCCCGCCTGACACGAGTGAAGAATCTTCCTTGCAGTTCACAAGTAGTGCCAGTGCTGAGGATTCGCGCATGGTGGCTCTTCCCGCTGCGGTAGGCCAATCCGCACGTTCTGAGTCTTCAAGCTCACAGGGTCCTGGGAAAAGGGTGATAAAGGTACACAACGCAAAGAGACAGGGCAGTAGATCTAGCAGTGTTGAGAGGTTGGCACTTGCTCCCGCTGCCTTGGCCCCACCGTACGCATGCGTGCGTCGTGAGGCGTCCCCATCCCCAGGAACCCCAGCTCCAGCAAGTGGACCTTGCTCATCCTCAGGCTTTCACTCAGTGCCGAGTGTCAATCTGGTTAAGCATCAGGAGTTGCATCAGGAGCTTCACCAGCATTTGCATGTTGATGTTGATGTTGATGCTCAGCGTGTCGCAGATGAGGCACGCCGCGTTGTGCAACATGTGCAAGGCCAGGCACAGCTTGAAGTTGAGCGCGTGCAGGGTCAGGCGCAGTTACACGCGCAAAACGTTGAGACTCAGGCCCAAAGGCATGTCCAAGAGGTGGAGGCGCAAGCCCAGCGCGTTGTAGCGAACACGCAAAGCCAAGCCAGTGAATACGCGCTGCATGCTAGGGACGCTGTTTTACAAGCAAACCGCGAAGTTGAGATGCTTAGGCAACAGCTACAACAAAGAAATGAGATGATTGACCACTTGTCGCGCGAAAACGCTCGCATGCAAGCCAACAATGGCGCGGAACATGCCTCGCCAACTGCCTGTAGACCCCCTGTGCTGCCTATGCCTCCTGCGTCGGTTCATTCTCCATCGCAAGCCTCTCATGCAGAGTCCCAGGGCTCTGTTGCGTCAGAACTGCGAGATGAGCTGCGAGAGGAGCTCCGTCAGAGTAGGGATAAGATGCACGAAGCTGTAGTCACAATGACGCAGCAAGTAGGTGAGGCCATGCAATCCATGCAACAGCAAATCAACGTGCTCTCAGCGCAAGTTGCGAGATCATCACAGCAGTCCGTCATCGGCGCAACGCCTGCCGCTTCCACTCATGCCTCTCGGGCGTTCGCGTCAGGCGACCCCGATGATGACGATGACGACGACGACGACGACGACGACGACGACGCCGATGATGACGAAGATGACGATGACCGCGACTTTGGTCTAGGTGCCGGTGCTTCTGCCAGTCCTGGAGGCTCGCCGCCCGCGAGCTCCAGCGCGGCTGCCGGAGCCATGCCCAGCGAAGACCAAGTCTATAAAAACAAAGACCTTTCGGGAGTGACCATCCCGACGCTCCCCACTGATGCTGCCAGTTTCAGGGGTTGGAAGAACTCCCTGATTGCAAAGCTAGCTTCTCTTGACCGAACTGGAAATGGTGTTATCATGAGGTGGATACAGGAAGCCTTTCAACCTTCGACGCTTGTGTTGCAAACTGCCCTGGAGTCGTCATCAGGTGGTCTGCCGCGTCTAGACGCGTGGATCGCGGGTCAACTTGGCGAGCCAAAACACATGCATGGCGAGATCGGGCTTCGCTTCCAGTCCTACCTTGAGAAAACCCAGATCCTTTCTGTCCCGCTTCGCGGCAGGATGATGCTCCACGAAGTTGCAAAATCCTTCGCGTTAGACCGCATGAGAGGGGCGAACCTGACACAGCAGGCTCTCCTGGAGTTACCGCTTGACTCCTTCAGCCAAGCAGACTTGCGAGCTTTCTTCCACAAAGTGGAGTACATCCTCAACAGCATCCCTCCGGATTCGCAGCCGTCTGAGCAGACAAAGTTTGTGTTCCTGTACGAGCGCCTGAAAAGGTGCAATGGGATGAGACGGCACATAGACAGGATCCGTGACTCAGCGCTGACCTCAAAGCGCAGATCCTTCGCGTGGCTTTGGCGTAGGTTTGGGGAGTACTTAGACGAGTTAAGGGAAGATGCCAACCAAGATTCCATTCGCAAAGCCTGCAGCTGCCAAGGCTGCTGCGGTGCCAAAGGCACCTCCTCCGACAAAGCCGGAAGTTCCAGGACAACCAGGGCCTAGACAACCGCCGCCCAAGAAGCCACCAAAGGGTGCTGCCAAAGGCGAGGGCAAAGGTGACAAAAAGGCCAAAGGTCTAGGGAAGGACAAGGAGCAACCGAAGGCTGCCCCTAAGGCAAAGTACAAAGCACCTTGCTTGTTTTATCCCACGGGGTCATGCACCAGGGGGGAAAACTGCCCATTTTCGCATGACATACCTGAAGCTGCCCCGCCCAAAGCCAAGGACAAACCTCAGGCCAAGGGAGGAGCTGTGCCAAAGGCGCCGTCAAAGACCACTGCAGCTGCCGTTGCATTTGCTTCAGTCCCGTCGGCATCCTCAACGCCGATCTTCTCCGCAGTCGTGCGCGCGTGCACCGCGCCGCTGCGTGCCATCACCAGAGTTCTTGCCCTCGTTAGTCCTGTGACGCAGTATGCCTTACCTGCAACTGTCACCGCTCCTGCCCTGCAATCGTCCGTCATCGCGCCGGCCACCTACGAAGTAGAGTGGATTGCAGACTCTGGTGCTGGCCGTGGTTTAGGGAGCACCGAGGCACTCATCTCCGCTGGTATACCTGCTGAGCTCGTTCATGACAACCTCACCACGTCAGCAGACCCCATAGAGTTCGCTACTGGTGGTGGACGTCGCTCAGGCAACGTGACCGTTGGACTTGAGGGCGACATGTTTGGCCACAGCAACACATACATGTTGAAGAGTTGCCCGCTAGTACGATCGCTTGGTGAAATTGTCGAACAAAACCAAAGACCCTTTGTGTGGTTGCCCGGTTGCTTGCCATACTTTGCATCGTCGGCGGAATCGATACAGGTCTCGTGTGATGAGTCTGAACGCACGTATGCTCACAGAATTGAGGAAAACGTTCCCATCTTCAAGGAAAGGATCCAAGTAGTTCCTGGTTTAGCCGCAAGTGCTTCATCAGTACCTGCTCCTGCGCCGCTCGCTTTAGGCGACGCGCCACCTGTCAGAGCGCCACCTGAGCCCACAGATCATCCATCTGATGCAGACTCCGAAGGAGGTGTAGACGAGATGTCTGAGGAACTGAAGCGAGCTCGGTCGGTTGAGCATAGGTTGGCGCATTTCCCTAAAAGCTTGCACTGCCCAGCTTGTAAGATTGCAAAATGTTATCGCAAGCGCATTGTCCGCTACCGCGAGGATCCTCTTGCTGATAGGGGACTTGATCCTGTAACGTCTTTCGGTGAGCGGATCGCCGTCGATTTCATCGTTGTCAGTCGGTCTGCAGAACTCACACCTAAACGTCCCACCGCTGAGCATTACGTACTAGTCATCCGGGATGAATTTTCCGGGTTTCTCCAGGGCACGCCTGTCACGTCCCGTGACTCTGCCAAGGTTGCAGCGCAGATTCGTAAGTTCCTCGGACCTCGCGCTGCTACAAAAACCATCGTATGCAAAGCAGACAACGCCAAAGAGTTCGAAACAGCGGCGGCTGAACTCGGTATTCTCTTGGAAACATCGCTTGAAAACTACTTCCCGCACAACGCGAGTCTTGAAAGAGACGTACGCACATACCAAGAGGCTGTCAGAGCGACTCATATAGCTGCTGGCTTCACCATGTTCCCAGAGCTATGGACCGTCACTTGTCAGTATGTGTCTGTGTCTCTCGCGCTGTCCCGTGCGCAGCCTGAAAACGCCGACGAAGTCGAAGAGGCTGCAAAGCCCACCAGATTCGAGGCCATTTCTGGCGAAGCATTCACCGGCCCAAAATGGTTACTTGGTCAATTGGTCTTTTACCGGGTTGCTGATAAGGATAAGATTCCTAAGTTTGCTGGATCTTGCTTGCCTGGAATATTTGCTGGATGGCGACTTGACTATGGTTGCAGATACAGGGGGGTAGTACTTGTGCTGGACTATGAGAAACTAAAGACCAGAGCGTCTGGTTTCCAGAGCCTTATCGCCCTGCCTCAAGAGGAGGTAGTCGTTGATGGCCCCTGCAAACTGCCCATACATGCCGCGCAAGAAGATTCACTGGCAAAATTTTCGACCGAAAGGCTTGAGGACATACCAGCTATCTCAATTCCGTTTTCAGAAGGGCCTATCATTCTTCCAACGTCAAAGAGGGCTGAGTATATCACACTTGATCGAATCATCAAGTTTGGGCCAACAGATGGATGCAAAGCATGCAGCTTCGACGCTGCCCGTCACAATCCTACCTGCAGACGCAGGTTCGACGCCCTCATCAAAGCAGAGCGGGAAGCCAGGGAGAAGGCTAAGCTTGTCACTCCGGCATCTGCCCCTGAGGCAGTGCCAGAGAGTCCTCCTCATCCAGGTCCGTTCGCGCCTCCTCGCGACGATCTGCGAAGTGACGAGACTGCAGCTGCCGCCCGTGGTTCCGATCCTGCAGGCCCTCGCATTGGGGGATCCAGCACTGAGCCTGTCTTCGAGGTAGTAGGGCAGCCAGCGAGCGATCCTTGGGAGAAGCTTGGTAGGGTACGAAAGATTGCCACTGACCTGCCTGGACTCGGAACCCTTGTTGAGTATGCTTGCGACCCTGAGTCCCTCATCGGTCAACAACTTCCCCAGTTTGGTCTAAAAGTCTTGCGACTCACCGAACAAACGGTTGACCTCAGCAATCCAACGCACGTCTTGCAAGTAGTGGAGCAACTTAAGGCTCAGCATGGAGCTGATTTGTGGGTGTCGCTGCCTTGCAGTCCCTGGTCCGCGATGCAAGAGCTCAACTTGCACCGCCTGGGTGAGGCTTTTACCTCAAACTTGCAAGCGCAGCAGGACAGATCACAGTACATGCTGGAACTTGCCTTACAAGTTGCCGAGTACGTGGTTCTACATCACGGCCGCTTAGTCTTTGAGTGGCCCGAGCACTGCAAGGGTTGGAGGTTACCGCAGTTGCAGCAGTTCCTCAGGCGTCACTGCTTGTACACTGTGCGGTTCGATGGATGCATGTTGGGCCTCAAAGGCCAGAGAAACAAACCCATCAGAAAACCGTGGATGCTGGCTACCAACTGTCGTCGCGTCGTCGAGGTTTTCGCGCAGTATCAGTGCACGCACTGTCCTGATGAACATGAGTCAGCTGAAGGTGGCAACGCTGCAGCAACTGCGTACTACACCGTCCCTTTCGTCAATTCTGTAATCGAGGCGTTGTTTCCCAGACAGTTCTTCCAGTCACAAGTCCCTGCGTTAGGTTGTAAACCAGATCCAAGTGACGTAGACCATGCATCGCTGAGCGGCCTGGATCGTCATTTAGGGTTGGTGACCATGTCGCTCACACGCCGAGAGTGGCAGAGCAATGCTGCGGCCATGAAGGCCGTCCGAGACGAGGCCGAAGGCTTGCGACGCAACCAGACGTGGGACGACGCAACAGCGTGTGACCCCGCCGAGCTCAAATCCCAGGCGCGAACTCTTGGGATAGACATAAAGATCGCAGATCTAATGGTGTTGTGTGGGGTCAAGCACATAGAACTTGACCCCAGCCACCACAAATTCAAGGGGCGCATCGTCTACCGAGGCGACAGAGTGCACACGCAGGATGGTGACGCAGTCTTCTTTAACGAAGTATCCACCACTCCGACCACGCTAACCGCCCTCAACGTCACGCTTTGGTGGGGCGCGCAGGAAGGCCATACAACCACCACTGCAGACGCAGTCCAAGCATTCTTGCAATCTTCTCTGCCAGAAGGTGAACTTACTTACGTAATTTTACCTCCGGAACTTTGGTTGCAAGACTGGTCACGACGCTTCAAAAGAGTAGCGGTTCGCTTGAGGAAATCACTTTACGGCCACCCACAGGCTGGTCGCCTGTGGCAGCAGTATATCTTGAAGTCCGCATCAAGCGCCTAAACGGCGTAGAGATGGCGGGCTTCCCGTCAAACTTCATCTTCACCTTCGAAGAGGGTAAGTTGGTACTAAACATCTATGTAGACGACCTGACGTTAAGTGGGCCCAGACATCTGCACCGCAAATTCTGGGCAAGTTTTTGCGAAGTCGTAAAAACTGAGCCACCGCAAGAGTTGACTGCTGAACGCTCTGCGCTGATCCTTGGCAGGACGCACGCAGTGGCGACGGATCTTGCTTTCCCCAGCCTCACGATGTGTATGCAAGGATACGCAAAGCAGTTAGTTGACCTCTACAGCGAGGTTGCTGGTGTTGACGTTTCCTCCTTTCGTCGCGTAGGGACGCCCCATATCTCTGACAACAGTCTGCCTGATGAGATGTTTGATCAGCCCGGAACGCTTCAACCACAAGCAACGCGGGTGCTCATGAAAGCGCTATGGCTGGCGCGCCTTTGTCGTCCTGACTTGGCGTTCGCTGTTGGGCGACTAGCCTCCCGAGTGACAGTTTGGTCTCGAGCAGAAGATGTTCATCTACACCGTCTTGTTTCATACGTCTTTCATACTCAGCACTACCGCATGTTGTGCCAAGCTGGACCGCATAGCGAAGTTGAGCTTCATGTCTATGCGGATGCTGACCTTGCCTCATGCGTACACACAGCACGCAGCACGTCCGGTATGATCATAATGCTTGTTTCTGGCGACGCCCGCTGGCCGATCGCCTGGCAGAGCCGTAGGCAATCGTCTGTTGCTCGGTCAACAACCGAAGCCGAGATCATATCGATGAGCTCCGCTGTGTACGGCGAAGCGCAGCCCCTCTTGGACTTCCTAAGTGCTCTGTGCCAACGAGAGGTTCTCCTCAAACTGAAGGAAGACAACGAAGCAACACTGTCCATCCTTCACTCTGGCTACTCAGCAAAACTTCGTCACGCCAGTAGAACGCACAGAATCAATGTTGCATCTCTCGCCGAAACCATCAAGCAAGGCATGACGCCTGAATTTACTCCCACAGATCTGCAAGCTGCAGACGGACTCACCAAAGTAAACACCCCACAGCAGTGGGCACGCGTACTTCAACTGCTCTGCGTTCGCGACACCGCGACCAGCTAAGAATCCCCGCGTGCAGTCCCTGCAGACTTGCTTTCCGTGTGTGTTGCTCGCCGCACGCTACTGTGCAGAATGAGGGGGGAGTTGTTTTGCAGTATACATGTACAAAGAGCACAGGTAGAACATTCCTCCAGTAGACGTGTAGGCAAAAGCTTTTCTTCAACCTTGAACTTTGGCTCAAGCACTGCGTAAAAAGTGCGTCTTGCATCTCTAAGTTGAGTTTGCACTCAAACAACTTTCATGAGGAGAACAGCATGTCGGCCAATACTCATCACCAGGAACATTGTCCTCAACATCTGCATTTTCTTCCAGCTCCCCCAGACCCTGCATGTCATCCTCGAAAATTTCTAAGGGCGGACTCTCCCCCCGCTTGCGAAGCAAGCGCAAGGAGCCCACATGACCACGCAGTGAAGAGGCTGGGCTTTTTGCCACCAACCGATGGCGAACTGGAGGATCGCGAGGCGGAGGTAAAGGAGGACCTTCCTCATCAGCGAACCGAAGCGCCGGTTTTTTCCCCTTGAGACGATGCTCTGGAGGAGAAGGCTCCTGTTCTTCTACCACCCCTTCCAGCTTCAATTCAGGCGGTTCCTTTATATTGGAAAAAATCGTAGTGCAGGGAAATAACACCAGTTCATCCGGATCTTTCGCAGTCCCTTGAGCTTCCACCCAATAACCGCCCGGTAGGTCATCACATGGACCCAAAAGAAGCGCGGGCTGCGTACGATCGACCCATTGCCGACCTTTCTTTGTTCCATCCGGACCCAGCAACTCCCACGGACGACGTTTGACTTGAATCTGAGCACCAAAGGGATGCAATGCTTTCGGGTTTAACCCCAACTCCCTTTCAGCTTTATGCCACCGTAACATTGACCAATGGCGAGCAGCCAGTGCCCAGTACGCCGGCCCGAGTCGCGCCTCCTTTAAGAGCGACCTCACACCACGTTTGAATAAACCCACACATGCTTCAGCGCGCCCATTTGTTTGCGGGACTCCAGGATCACCAGTGGTCCTATATATCAGACGAGTTTCACAAAAGGACCGGAAGCGTGCATTGACAAACTCCCCCGCTCGATCTGAATGGATTCTCAACACCGGATACCCATGTCTTTGCAAGCGCACCATCATCCTTTGAACAGCCGATAAAACAGTTGTCTGTTGTTTGTCCACAATCGGCTCCACCATAACGAAGTTGATCATACGGACAGGCTGGGTCAAGTGGTCCTTCAGTTCCTTCCAGGATTTTTCAGAAGCTTGGATTTTCAACACCTCTGCCTCCAGAACTGGCGCAGGTTCCACCGGCGCAGAGTCTTCCTCCTCGAAGTTTGCGACTGCATCGCCTAACCATTCTCCGACACCAGCACCTTCATCTGCCACCTGATCTTCCACCTCATCCGCATCTTCCTCCTTTTCTGGAGGGCGACCCACATTGGGATCCAACATTGGAAACTGATACACACCAATAACAGCGTGTCGTGGCTTCTGCTGGTGAGCATCCTTTGAACACTTGTATGGACCCGCCAAGTCCAATGATAAAGTGTAAGCATCCCCATGCTTCCGCCTCAAATGGCGACGCTCTTTTCCAGCGGCAGACACACAAATTTGACAATCACGTCTGAAAGGAATATGCCCCCTTAGGCAATGGTCACGGAAAGCTCGCTCCTCAGCTGTTAACCTCCGTAACGTTCCCTCTCGTTCTTCCTTTTTTGACACCATAGTTTCCCGTTCAGCATCGCTCTCCTGCAACCATTGTGCCAACCTGTGACGTATTCTTTTTACCAATCCGAACGCCCATCTCGCCCATATGGAGGATTGTCCAATACGCTCTTCCAGGGTAGAAGCGAATGTAGCTGACCACGGAACAACCACGCGAACCTGTTCCAACGATTCCCATAGTTCCATATCAGACACCAGGAAAGTCGTAGGCTTCACCAGAGCATGTCCCAATGCTCCTTGATCAAAATGTGCAGCGTACATTCCATAACGCTCGCAAAACCTTTTTACCTCTGGCCAACTCCAGAAGGTAGGACTTGAGAACCCTTTCTGAGATCCATCCACCAGATCCTCAGCACTCAAGACCGTTTTGCCGTTCTGAGAGAAATCTTTCCCTATGAGTTCAGGGTCCCCAGGACTTTCCATGCCAAAGAAGACAGAACTTCCATTGATGACTTCAGCAGTTCCACACCTTGAATGCACCGCCACGTCATATAGGAAAAGCATCTTCAGAAGTAAAACACCATCTTTTTGAGCTAATTCTTGATGTGGCCAAGGAAGACTTTTTAATCCCAACCGTTCAGGCCCACAGCGCCGGCGTAATACAGGTGGACCACCGTCTTCACCTCTCAACCTTGACACTGTCCTGCATGGAGGTCCTCCAACCACAGCAACCACCTTTCCTTCAGCCGCCAGATGCAGAAGATACTTCCAGACGCTCGAATTATGTAGGTCCCCGCCTTTCTTCAAATCCAGCTCCAGTACCTCCACATCCCGACTGGGAAAATGCCATTTTTGTTTTCCTGAAAATAGGTGTACCACCACCCTTTTTGCTCGTGCCAGCCGTCTCCTTTTATGACGGTTGAAAGGCAACGCCGCAATATCTCCACGTGGCAACAGCTCCATCAGCGTATTTTCTGGTATATCCCCATAATACCACCGAAGAAATCGCCAACATGCCTGAACGAACTCCTCCTCGTTCGCTGACGCTGTCCGCGCTGCGCTTTGCAACGACGCTTTTACGGCCACCTCATTGTCCGTATTCGGACACCCTTGAACCATACGTGCCACCTTCAATGCTTGCTTTGGTGAACACCAATCCATTTCATCAATGATCTGAAGCGCCACCTCCTTTTCCAAACAAGGGCACCCATTCAGATCTCGAACGCGAAGTTCCCCCAGAACAGGATGTGAGGCTGTGCACTTGCCACCACGCCACTGAACTCTGAGACCAACCAAAGCGCTCGCTTTGCCAATTGGCACTAGTGGATCTACCATTTCAGGAGTTACCAGGGTCCCACCTGGGGTAATACACATCTCCCGAGATCCAACAGCTAAAGACACCAACACCTTTTGCTGCGGAAGCTGTTCACCAGGACGAAGTGATCTGAGAGGATGTGATGCTCCCGAGTCCAACATGCCCATTCCCGAACACTCATTGGTGTCAGAAACCCTGGCCACATGTAGAACGCATACTCCTCGGCCTTCTCCCTGCTTCGGCAACAACGTGGCATCAGACGAACCGACTCCACAGTCCGCCCTTCCATTCCTCCATTGAGAATGGGACCAAGATGCACGCTGCCTTTCAGCATGCAAAACCATCTTTTCAGCTGTTTTGTAATCCATAACCAAACAGCCATGTTCAAACCACAAGAGCTGGTCCAGCGAAGATTTTGCACTCACGTGACACATCCCATTGATCACGGTGAGGTTCGCCCCAAACTCCAAAATCAACCAGAGAGGGATAATCAGAGGCCCATTGTCTTCCCTGATCAATGTCCCTTTCTCTGTAATCCTCATTGTCACACCACCAAGCGCGCTTTGCACCATAACAGTAGTGTCGGGTAAACATTCCCATGGAAAAAGCGTTCGCGCAAGATGCGTAGCAGCTGTATCCACCAACGCCACTCTCCCTTCCTGCTGAAACAACCCAGAGCCACATAACATTCGAACACTGGGATCCCCGCTTGATGCTGACTGCGCTGATGACAGTTTCATAGATTTCAGCACCTCTAACGCTTCAGCAAGGACCTGATTGGGTGTTGATGGTGATGAGGGACTTGCAGAACCTTTCTCCAATCCCACATTAGCTGTCTCATCTCCCCCTTCAGCCACCTCTGCCTTTTTGGCATTTCCCCATTTTGCACCTTTGCCGCCCTTTCCCCCTTTGGGAGAATTCCCTTTAGATCTATTCCTTTCAGGATTTGAGTCCACATTGGAACTTGCACCATCTTTGTATGGACACTGCGGCTGTAGGTGGCCAACGGCGCCACATTCAAAACATCTTCCACGCTCCAGGGAGGCCTTGTCATGGCGAAATTTGCAGCGTGATCCGAACTTGCAGCCTGCTTCTGTCTTCCCATATATCCAACAGAATGGACGTTCACCATCACCGCTGTACCTTTTCCCTTTCCCTTTGCCTTTGTCACCCTCCTCTGTCTCGTCACCAGTTCCCTTTTGGGCCTTGTTTAACCTTGCCCTTTTCTTGGCGTCCGAGTCCTGCTTCACCTCTGGATCACCAGCGCTATGCAATAGCAGTTCAAACTCTGCCTGTAACATTTCAGCTAGTTGTGTCGCAGTTTCAGAGGTCGGCGAGTAGTCCACCCCCAATTTCTCCCGAAAGGATGCCACTCTGAAATGAACCGTAGGGTGTTTTGCCAGCAACGCGGATGATAAAGCATCCAATCCCTTGATAAGCAAGGTAGCGTCCGGCTCGGATGCTCGCAGCTCCCTTAATCGGGAACGCCATTGCGCCCATTGACGCACTCCCTTAATGGCCTCTGAGATCGAGGTTGCCGAAGACGGTTGCACCAAGAAGTTCAACATTGTGCTGCGCTCATTTGCTCCACCTGGTTGGTAGACCGTCAGCAATTTGTAAAATATCATCACTGACCCCAACATTCGAGTGGAAACGATCTCGGTCTTCAATCTCTCCGGAATCGCCTGCAGCAGCAAAGACACCGCTCTCTGCTCCAACAAAACATGCACAGTTCGAACCACCTTGAGCCCTTCCAGCTCAGCCTTGATGCCCAACCTTTCCAGAGGAGAAACGCTCAACCATTTGGCATACGCCTGATACGCCTTTGTATAGACGCATTGCCGCCACACTCTTCCTGTATCTGTCAGCGAAGACAACATTGGCTCGATCATTGCGATCCAATCACCTAGTGCCGTCGGATTGCTTGGTGTGTAGTTTGCCAAAGTAGGAAGGCTCATCACATGCTTCCCAAGAGCCTCCGGACGTTCAGTTCCAGAACTATCACCAATGTTTGGCATACCACGTGGCACCACTGCTCCAGGAGGTAAGCTGACCCTACCGCCAGGCCCTTGAGGCAGTCCATGTCCTATACCAGGCGTAAAAGCTGTGAGCGGAACCTTTTCTAATTCCAACTTCCCAGCGATCATTTTCCACCGATACGGAACATCATCCACCATTGTATATCCACCCGATCCTGCTAAGTTCTCTTGCGTTGAGGTTTCCCGAGCTGAAACAAAACCGGGCTGATTCCCCATAGGTGCGGCAGAACCATCAACACCTGACGGCAAGGAAGTAATCGGAGCATGTGTTAAACCAGGTGGTCCACTTGCATATCCACCACTTGCAGGACCTCCCATGGGGTAACTCAATGGAGGCAATCTGGAGGGTTTCTTCCCTTCAGCTACATGCATCATTGGCACTTCTTTTTCATCCTCCACTTGAGCATCCCCCTTCCTGGACCCAGGCAAGGATTGAAGATCACAACCCTTTGGCAGGTCGTAGCCCTCAATAGGCAGCCATGTCCCATCAGGCAACACAGTCCAAAAACCACCCATACCATCAGTGTAGAAAACTTGTCCTGGCGGGTACTGTTTCTCTGGAGTCATTCCCAAGGGATATGCAGCATTTGCGTCCACCACTCCAGTGCTCCGTGCTCGCGAAGCTGACCCAGATGCAGCAGAGGTATAGCTTTTCTCCTCCACCCGATGCAACCTGTTCCCCAGCTCCTTTGTTTGCACAAGCAACTCTTTAAGTGCACGCTTTACCACTGCCATATCTTCACCTTGTTCTTCACCACTCAGATCAGGAATAAGCTCTTCCTCTGCTTGTGTTCCACCAATAGTACCTCGTTCCATCTGGCCCATTAAGCCTGACGATGGTCTCTCAACTGGTGCAGGTTCCTGACCCATAAGATCATGTAGCGATGGTGGCCTCCTCGTAGTTCCACCACTCCTATCCCCTCCGCTTGCAGGAAGACTTGCCGGCCTTGATTGCCTCAGTCTTATTTCTTCTTGAGCCCGCTCGCTCCAGAAAGGATTTGCTGCCGGAACCGGAACCACTTCATTTTCCACCTGAGACGTTGGTTGTATCATTGCAACTTCCCTACCATCTGTCAGCGCTTGTACCACTTGTTGTCGTTCTTCACCCCCATCACCACGATTTTCTTCGGCTTCATTGGCCGTGGGCGACAGTCCAGGCTCAGAGCGACGCCGCATCATGTCCATGGCGTTAAACAAACGAAAAATCTTTACCTATACCGCAGGAAGCCTAATTTGGGCTCATAACCTACGGGGGGCAACCGAAGGAGGACAGGGAACAAAACAGTCAACCCCAACAGAAACCCTTAATTTCCCTGGAGCAACCAACCACAAACCAACCCAAAACCCAGAGAGACTCTTTTTCTCAGGGCGCATTGCCCAAGTTTCCTTGAGCCAAAATGGTACCGGGTTCATTGACCCTTTTCCTTTCAACACCAACTCTTTCCTGAATACAAATTGCATCTCCGCACCCTAAACCCTAAACCCTAAACCCTAAACCCTAAACCCCTAAACCCTAAACCCCTATCCAAGATTGGGGCTCGGCTCGCGGAGCTCGATGTCGTGCGGGTGCATGCGCGGGACCATCGAGATTGACAGAGCAGGAGCCGCCCCCCCCCCCCCCCCCCCCTTAGGGGAGGTTTTTTGTGGGTTTTAGGGTTCAGGGCTAGGGGTTTGGGGTTTAGGGTTTAGGGTTTAGGGTTTAGGGCTTAGGGCTTAGGGCTTCGGGTTTAGAGTTTAGGGCTTAGGGCTTAGGGTTTAGGGTTTAGGGTTCAGGGCAAGGGGTTTAGGGTTTAGGGTTTAGGGTTTAGGGTTTAGGGTTGCAGAGAGGCCTGAACGTCTCCTGCGTGCCCTGCGAGACTGGGTTGGAGTGCCCGTCGCTGGCCACACTGGGAGGCCTGGATGGGTACCCTAAACCCAACAGGGGTTTAGGGTTTACGGTTTAGGGTTTAGGGTTTAGGGTTCAGGGTTTAGGGTTTTGGGATTCTTTGTTTTTTCTTGGTTCGTCCACGGGCAGCCTCTTCAGCTGCTGCATCTTTCTGGGCGTTGAGGGTTGAAACAGTTTATGGCTTGTGGTTTTGGGTTTAGGTTTTGGGATGTAGGGTTCAGGGTTTGGGGTTTAGGGCCTGGATTTTGGGGTTCAGGGTTTTGGGCTGTGGGGTGCAGGGTTTGGGGAAGCTTGGGGTTTAGATTTTGGGGTTTAGGGTTTTGGGCTGTGGGGTTCAGGGCTTGGGGAAGTTTAGGGTTTGGATTTTGGGGTTTTGGGTTTTGAGGTGTGGGGTTCAGGGTTTGGGGAAGTTTAGGGTTTGGATTTTCGGGTTTTGGGTGTTGGGTTTTGGGGTGGAGGGTGCAGGGTTTGGGGTTTAGGATTGAGATTTTGGAGTTTCAGGATTTGGGTTTAGGTTTAGATTTTAGGGTTTGGGTTTCAGCGTAGGGTTCAGGGTTTGGGGTTTAGGGTTTAGATTTTAGGGTTTGGGGGGTTTAGGGTTTAGGGTTTAGGGTTCAGGGTTCAGGGTTTAGGGTTTAGGGTTTGGGGTTTAGGGTTCAGGGTTTAGGGCTTAGGGTTTAGGGTTTAGGGCTTCGGGGTTTTTGGGGTTGGGGATTGAAATCAGAATTTAGGGGGCTTTGGGTCATTTCAGGGTTGAAGGGGTTTTTGCTTCCGTGCAAGGTTTTGTGTTCAGGGCTTGGGGTTAACTGGTTTAGGGTTGAAGATTTAAGGGTTTTGGGGATTTAGGTTAGGGTTTAGGGTACAGGTTTTAGGTCTCGAGGTCAAGAGATTTGGAGTTTACGGGTTTTGGGGTTTTGGGCTTTGGGTTCACTGGCCACAAACCTTGAACCCATACACCCCTAGCCCTAAACCCCAAAATCCAAACCTTAAACCCTAAACCCTAAACCCTAAACCCTAAACCCTAAACCCTAAACCCTAAACCCCAAACCCTAAACCCTAAACCCTAAACCCTAAGCAAAACCCGAAGCAGAGAGGCCTCCAGAGTGGGCTATCACCCACGGGCGAGGCCCCGCAGATCCTGCCAGGCTTTATGAGTCCAGATCCTTGGAAGCAGCTTTTGTAGGGGTTATGGGGGGGTTGGTTTCCGGTTTAGGGTTTAGGGTATATATAGGGTTTAGGATTTAGGGTGTAGGGTTGAGGGTGGGGGTTTTAGGGGCTTTTTCGGAGGCTTAGGGGCTTTTTAGCGGGACGTCGGGGCTTTTTCGGGGGTCCATGGGTGTTCCGGCACGATGCTTCGAGAAGTTTGTACGGGTTGAGCACTCTGGCGCTCAGTTCAGTGAGTTCAGTGTACAGTGTAGCTGCTTGGTCTGCTAGGCGGGTTTCTCCTAAAATTGTGGTTTAGGGTTTAGGGTTTAGAATTTAGGTTTTAGGGTTTAGGGTTTGACCCGAGATTTGGACTCGCTGCCTGCGGTGTGCGCTTTCGGGTGCGGGTTGCGAGCTGTTTGTGAGAAGGTTTAGGGCAGAAAGAAGAACGCGTGGGATTGTGGTTTAAGGTTGAGGGGGACGTGGCGTTCGGGGGGGGATCAGGGCTTAGGCTTTCAGGGTGTACTTTAGGACTTCGGCTTTAGGGTTTAGAGTTTAGGGTTCTGGTATGGGGAGCAAGATGCAGTTGCAGTCTAAGAAAAACACACCCCAAGAAAAGCACTGCGGGGCTGCACCAGGCCCCCGAAGGGCCGGCCACAAAAAGGGGGCCAAACAGGGCCAAACATCTACACGCGCAGCCCCACACCCTTAACCCTGAACCCTAAGCCCTGAACTCCTTGCAGCCCTAAAGACAAAAAGCTGACGCCCCCTAAGCAGCCCGGTATCCCCCGGAAAAACCCCTAAACCTCTGAACCCTGACCCCCCAACCCCCTAGAAGCCCTTCGGTAGGGTGTGTGAGGAGAACAGGCCATTGGACCGTTTAGGGGGGCGCCTCAAAGAGATCTTATAAGGGTATATCAGGTGCCTCTTTCTCTCATTCCTGATTGTAAGAACTAGTGGGGTCTAAGCGCGCGCCTTCTGCTGCCTGGCCAAGGACGCGGCGGACCTCAGCATCTTCAGATGTGGATGCTGGGCCTATGTGTTGCTTTGAGTTAGAGCCGTACTTGGGTTTAGGCGTGGGTGGAGCAGTAATTAGGGTTGTGCTTTGTGTGCGGGCAGGGCACTCCGAGATCTCGCCTTACTTTCATGACCTAAGCTGCTGGGGAGTTCAGGGTCTCTAGGGCTTTTGGGTTATGGAGTTCGAACGCAGAACACTAGCAGACGCAACACCAGGCCGGCACTACCCTGAACCCCAAAACCCTACCAAAAATCAAAGCTCCAAAACACGAACCCCCCAAACAAACCCCAAAACTTGGGGCTTATACTGACAGTCCTTAATCGGGATAATAGGGGGTATTTTTATCTCCATTAAGGACAGAAAGAAGGAAGGGGGAACATCCCAACCCAACTCCCTCAACTCAGGACAGGCCTCTCACTGTCCCGGGGGCGCCCCGGCTCGCTGCACGGGGGGCCGCGTCGCAGCCGAGGATGGCGGCTGGGGAGTTCGGAGGGTTTAGGGTTTGCAGGGCTGGCTTTTTGGGTTCTTTTGGGGCTTTTTCCAAGTTTCGGGGTGGTCTTGGTTTAGGGTTTAGGGCTCAAGGGATTGAGTGCTTGTCGGGGCTAGGGTTTGGGGGCTTCTTAGGGTGGGTTTTAGGGCGGGCTGCTCGTATCAGAAAACAGAGGCCCACGTCGGCCAGGAAATCTCAAGGGCCCGGATCGAACACCACCGCTGCAGTGAAGGGCTGTAAGAATGAAAAGGTCATCATCCAATGACATCCCAAGAATTGAACATGTCCCGCATTGATTGTTTGCGACCTGGTGCACAAGGAGAAGGACCATCAGGACTCCTCAAATCAGCTCACAGCGATGGTGCCCAGGGCTCCAGCGGGTGGTGGCATGTGGCCCTAAGCCCTAAAGTCGATGCTGAGGAGTGAATTGGACCAGCCATCCGACCAGGGTTCGGCAGCGCACAGGGCAGAGCCGTGCCAGATTATTCCCCGCGCTTCCTTCCGTGGGATCTCTTTCGCTCGTCGGCAAGCTCCAAAGCAGTGGACACAAACTACTGGAAGGTTCAAATGGGTACTTATAAGTAGGGTTATATGTCCCCGAAATAAGGTTGTAATGAGTATATTGCCGAGGTTGGGACTTGAACTGGAAGCACCTGCGACCCCTGGATGCCGAGAAGGGCTCCGCAAAGATTGGCCGCGCGAAATGCGCTCGCGTAAGCCCCTAGGCCCCTAAGCCCCGAAGCCCTGTTCTTTCAACTTCAACCCCAAGCACGATAACACCTAGACCGCTAAAGTGTGGGCCCTAAACCCTAAACCCTTTTCCCTAAACCCTAAGCCCAAGTCGCCTCAGAGAAAGCCTCTAGGGTACAGAGATTTGAGATTCGACGGGGCTCCGGGATGGAGTCCACCAAATTTCTGATGCAACTGACCGGCGCTGAGCCCACGGACGTAGGAAGTTTGAGGGTTCGGTTTTCGGATTTTCGGGTTTGGGATCTAGAGTTTCCGGTCCGGCTTCGGGGGGTGTCGTCCGGGTCTGGAGTTTTGGAGTTGGAGACACGAACATGCTGAGCCTCAAAAAACGCTCCCTGGAGCAGGTTTGCGCCACTTGCCCTCACGGGTGGAGGCCGGGAGTGAGAGGGGGGGAAGGTTGAGGGTGTAGGGTTTGGGGTTAGGGTTTAGGGTTTGGGGTTTCGGGTTAGGGTTTTGAAGATGGGGGTTTAAAACAAACTCTGGGCCCAACCGGGTACCCACAAGTGGAAGGAGTATGCTGAAAAAGAGACCCCCCCCAGATGGGACCTGATCTTCATCAGTTCAGTCCAAGTCTCGGCCGGGTTTTCCGCGCCTTGCTTTTTGTAGCCTTCAACCCTGAACCCTGAACCCTGAACCCTGAACCCTAAACCCTAAACCCTAAACCCTAAACCCTAAGCCTTATAGGCTCCAAATGAGAGCTCTAGAAAGCCCTGAGCCCCCAAGACCCCGAAGACAGAACCCCAAACATCCCCAAACCAACCAAACCCGGTTTGGGGTTTTGGTTTGGGGTTTAGGGGTTTAGGGGTTTAGGGGTTTAGGGGTTTAGGGGTTTAGGGGTTTAGGGGTTTAGGGGTTTAGGGGTTAGGCTTTAGGGTTTAGGGTTTAGGGTTTAGGGTTTAGGGTTTAGGATTTAGGATTTAGGGTTTAGGGTTTAGGGTTTAGGGAAACACCGCCCCCCCCCCCCCCCCGCGCGCACCCTCCTTCCCGTTGCGCGAGGTGGGCGGAGTTGGATTCGGCCTGCGTTCCTTGCGAGGTGCTGGCTCCCAGCTTCCTGAGACCCTGCAGTTTTACTCTTTGGGGTGGGGGGGTTGGGGGTGCAAGGTTTCGGGTTTAGGGCTACAGGGTTTAGGGCTTAGGGCGACTTAGGCTTTAGGAAACCCCAAGCCCCAAACCCCAAAACCCAAAACCCTAAACCGCTTTAGGGTTAAGGGTTTTTGGGTTAGGTTGTTAGAGTTTAGGGCTACGGGGGTTGCGAGCTTCGGGATATTTGGGGCTTGAGCGTTCAAGGGCTTTCCAGGACCAAGGGTCCTCCACCAGTGCAGGCTTTCAGCATTTCAGGGTCATTGTTGTGTAGCACTATTCATGTGCGTTAGGACAAGCATGCGACGAACGACGCAGCCGTTCGTCGCAAGCCGCCTGATTTCAGCTGCCGTTGTGTGTAGACTTTCGTCGCCATGTCCTCACACAACGTCGACATCGCCGTCCTCGCCGAGATCTTGGAGGAGGTCCTCCGCGACGCTGCCTCGGCGATGGATTTGGTGTCGGCGCTGCCGCTGCCTTGTCGCGAGCGCATCGTCGCGGCGCACGCGACCCTCGTCCACCAGACGAGGACTAGCCCCCTCCCGCCGCACCTCGTCGCTGCCTACATCCGCGACCTGGGGGGGGCTGAGGCGGCGGCAGTCATTCAGCAGCTGGCGGCGGCGAGCAGCTCATCTTCGTCTACGACGTCCTCGGCGGCTGCGGCGGCATCGGCACCGACGCTTGCGCCAACCCCGGCCACACCGACGCCAGCTCCGGTTGTGGCCGAGCCGACGACGGCGCCGGACCCGGTCCTTCCGTGTCTGGCGACGCCCCATCCGTCGTCGAGCCGGAGCCTGAGGGCACGACGGACATTCCGCCGGTGGGCCAGCCGGTGTCCTACGGCCCGCCATTGTCGTCGGCTGGCGGCGTGCCCCCCAACCGGGCGGCCATGGACGACGACTCCGAGGAGGTCGTCGCTCCCAACGTCGCCAGGACGCCATCGACGAGCCGGTGACCGCGGTGATATCCGGCGACCTCCCGTCGACCCAGAACACCGACGCCGCGCAGGACATCGTGGAGCCCGTCGTCGTCGCCCCGGAGCCGACCCCCGACGCCTCCAACGACCTGATCACCACGGCGGCGCCTACGGGATCGAGCACGGCGGCGGCGCAGGCACCTGCCAAGGCGAAGTCGTCGCCCTACAAGTCGCCGCCGTTGCCGCCACCCCCGGCGCCAGTCGCATTCCCCAACGCGGCTGAGGCGGCCTTGGCGGCGGACTTCGGCTTCTCATCGGCGGCGGCGTGGCTGCAGCACCGGCGGGTCGAGCTGGGCCAGGAGGGCTTCGCCACCGTGCCTCGGCCGGCACGCCCCGGCGAAGCCTGCCCGCCGGCTACGTCGCCTGCGCGCCTGGAGGAGATCCAGCGCCAGATCGACGCTGAGTTGGCGTCCGATCCCTCCATGGCCCCCAGCTGCCGTCGACGCCGGCGCCCTCCACCTGCCCGGCGCCTTCCACCTTCCCCGCCAAGGCGCCGCCGCCGCCGCTCCCGCCCCAGGACCCGGAGCTGGACAGGCTCCACGTCGCGGCTCCAGGAGACCCGGGACAACGCCCGGGCGGCGGCGAGACTGGAGGCCGCCGTCGCCGCCCAGGGCGAGGCGTACGTCGCCTACAAGGCCAGGGTGGAGCGTCGCGGCGCCAGGGCGGAGCATCTCCCGGCGCCCTTGTCGGACCTGGCGCAGCTGCTGGTCTCGACGTACGGCGACCTCGTTCGGCGGGAGGAGGCCACCGCCGACGGCGCCGTCATGCCTAGGGCGGCGGAGGCGCCCTACTGGGTCCTCACGGCGCTGCCGCCCGGCGTCTGGGGCGGACGCATCCCAGGCGAGCACGCCTCGGCGGGTCGCTTCATCGTCGGCTGGTGCGCCCACCGGTGCTCCAATCCGGCGTGTCGCCTCGGCGATGACCCCGCCGGTCGGCGCCTCCGCCCCATCGTCTTGGGGCCGGAGGACCGACATTCGCCGCATTTTTGTGCTGAGTGCCATCACCCTCGGCACCAGAAGCATCGGCGCGAATTCGAGGCACGACGCCCCTGAGCGACGCTGTCCCCCCCCGCGAAGTCGGGGGCCATCTTCCGTCGCCTGCCGCGCTACAGCTTTTCGGCGTGGCGGCGGCTGAACTGAGCGCGCATCTCCTCGGCGCATCCCTTGGAAAAAGAGGTCTCTTTTGTTTCACTTCGTCGTTGCACTCGCGTGCTGCACCCCCCCCCCCCCTTGCTTGTTCCGTTTGAACTCTCTTTCGTTCCTTGGCTCAGTCCCTCGCGGGCAGATTACTAGGAATTTTCGGCTTGCGTCATGGCGCTCGCCGCTGACGTCGTCGCCGGATCATTCGGCGAGCTGGCAGCTGCTGTCCAGGCGATCGGCCTGCAGCGCCACCTGCCGACGATCGCGAGCTGCGGGGTCAACCGCATAGGCGAACTGCAGTCGGCGGCCAGCTCGCTCCTCGCTGCCGGCGTTCCGGCGCAGGACATTGAGATCCTGGTGACGATACGGCCACCGCGGCTGCAGGACCAGGCGCCAGAGCCCTTGGTGGTGCCAGGCCGTCCGGACGCGCCGGTCCGTCGCCGCGAGGCGTCGGCATCTCTCTCGGCCGCACTGGAGGCGGCGGTGCCGGCGAACAGGAAGAGGGCCCTCGACGCCCTCGACGCTGACGTTCTAGCGAGCTCATCCAGGCGGCCGGTCGAGTCCAGGCTGAGGACATGGCGCCGCCTCGCCGCAGGGAACCATGGCCCATCGACGTGGAACTCGTCAGATGCCTGGCGGCCTCCTTCAAGGCCGGCGCCTACAGATCGGCGCAAAACTACTTCGACGCCGCTGTGTGGTTCCAGGAGGCTTACCTCGCCGGTCTCGCCGCTCGTTAAAAAGGCGATCCGGCGGTACGTCAGGTCGGCCACCAGAGGCCTGCCCGGCGCCAACCTGAAGGACGCCTTCCCACTCGACGCGGTCGGCGCAGCAGTGGCGCACCTCGACCTAGGCGCCTTCCGCTTCGAGGCCCCCGCCCACTTCGTCGACGTCCTCATCGTCGCCACATGGTTCATGCTGCGCGAGATTGAGATTGTGGCGGCGAGGGTGTCTGACATCCAGCTCTCTGAGCGGGAGGTCTGCCTCGCCGTGCCACTTCACAAGGTGGCCCAGGGCGGCGAGCGGGACCTCACTCGGCGGTCCCTTCGCTGCGTCTGCGAGGCCCGCGTCCACCCGCTGTGCCCCGTCCACGCCGCGGAGAGGCACTGCCGGCGTCTAAGAGGCGCGGGCCGCCACCGCCCCGACGGCCCTCTTCCCCGGCCCCGACGGCGCCGGCTTCTCCAAGAAGGAGTTCTTCCAGGCGGCGGCCGGCGTCCTGGCCACGGCGGGCGTCGAGTGCTTCTTCGTCGACACGGCGGGCCGGAAGCGCCCCAGGTTTCAGGGGCACCTGGCCCGGGTCGCCGGGGCCACGTTCCTGGCGGCGCGGGAGTGCCGCTCCCGGTGATCCAGCTTCTGGGGCGTTGGTCGTCGTGGGCCATACTTCGGTATACCCAGTCGGCGCCGCTGGCCATGGCGCCACTTGCGCCGGCTCAGGCGTTGGCAGCTGGTGCTGCCGCGGCGCTGCCGGCGATCGTCGACCTGACTCACGACGAGGGACCCTCTGGCCCTCCAGTCGAGGCGAGCCAGCAGGAGGGCGGGGACGCGGCCGCTTCGTTAGCGGCGCCCCCTTCGCCGCAGTCGGACCTGCCCGGGATCGTGTTCCTGGAGGCCCCCGACGTGGCGTCGGCGATCCCGCCGGTCGAGGAGGAGAATACCTTCATCATGCATCGCCGAAATCGGCGCTTGCACAGGCCAGACCCGCATGAGTCCAGTAAGGACCCCCTCCTTTTTAAAGCGAGGTGCGGCTGGCCCTATGGGGTTAGATCCCATTTTCGGCTATCGGCGGAACCGCCGGACCCCAGGCGTTGTAAGAGGTGCTTTAGGCCTCCGGCGCTCGAGGCGCCTTCCCCGACGGAGGAGGTGGAGTCGCCGTCTGCGAACTCAGAGCCCTCGTCGTCCCAGGAGTCCAGTAGCGGCTCCGACGATTTGGCCGACTAGTCAGAGAAAAAAGAGAGACGCGCCTGTCGGGCCGCACTCGTCGCTTGCCTCTTCGCCAACCCCCCCCCCTCCCTTGCGCATGCGCTTGTGGGAAGTTGTGCCCGTCGACGCAGCTCACTTCAGTGATCTTTCTCGTCGTCGTTTTCGGTTGCTGCCATGGCGTCTTCGGCGTTCGACGCTGCGGACTATGTGCCGTCCTCCTCGACGCACTACACGCCGCAGCAGCTCGGCGATGATGACGACATCTTCGGCGAGGAGGCGGCGAATCTGAGTCGCACATTGCCAGCGACGCTTCCCTGGACCTCGGGTCAACGGACGCCTCGCCCACGTCGCCTCGCCGCCTGCGCCGCCGGCGGCCGCCCCAGCGGCAGCAGGCCCGCCGCCCCCGGCGCCAGCTGCGGTGGTCTCGGCATACGGCGTCGTCCACCCGGAGGCCGGTCGGCCTGCCCTGGATGCCGTCGGGCCCGCCGCCGCCCACGCCGATCCCTTCGGGGGCGCCGCCGGCCCCTGGCGTGGCCGCTGGGGTGGGCGCGACACCGACGCCCTTCACCATGGGGCCCGACGCGGCGGTTTGGCAGAGTGGAGCCGTACCCACCTGGCCCGGCGCTGGTGCCGGCTCCGTGGGAGTACCCACGGCCCCCACCGCCGACGTCGTGGGCGCCGAGGTGGCCGGGAGGGCGGCCATTCAGTCTGCAGCCGGCGTCGCCGGCGCCCGGCGGTAGCGTGGTGGGGATCCACAGGTCGTCGCCGTCGTTTGTGCACGATCGGCGACGCCTTGCATGTGGCAGGGCAGCCTCGTCGCACGCCGTCAGAGGTCAATTGACCTTTGTCCCGGCGCACGAGCTGCTTTGCAGTGTTTGTTTCCCCTGAGTTCATCTCAACGCCGACGCCGAGGAAAAAGGTCGAAGTCCGCCTTCACAGTCGTCCCCCCCCCCCCCCCCCCCCCCCCCCCCCTTTCCTCACCTCGTCGCTGCTAACCTCGCATGTCGCTGCAGCTTTTGTTGAGTCGTCGCCCGCCCGTAGCTGTCCGACGGGTCGTACACATGGCGATCCCGGCGGCCGCTGCCAGCCTGCTGCCGTTCGACGACTTGGCCCGCCTGGCCGGCGCTGCTCCGCCGGTGGTTGCTTACCTCCGGGCCAGGGGCGTGGACAGGACCTCGACGCTGGCGCTGATCGCAGCCACGCAGGAGGACCTGCGGCGCATCCTCCTGCAGCCCTTCGTCGACGGCATCGACGTCGACGGCACCCACCACAAGCTCGACGACCAGCACAAGGAGGTCGCCGCCGCCATCGTCACCCACATGTGGACAGAGGCCCGTCGTCAGTGGGAGGCACACTGCCAGACGCCGCAGCAGCACCGCCATCGGCGCCGGCCGGCGCACAGGCGGCCCCGTCGGCGAGGCCAGACGACAAGCCCCCCAAGTCGTTCCTGGCGTGGGCGACGCAGGTGGAGGCCTACAGTCGCCTCTTGGACGGCGCCCGTCGGCGGTTTCCCACACAGACGCTCCTCGGCGCCGAGGAGGTGCTGGCCAGGATCTGGCATGAACACACGGCGTCTAGCTTACGCCGGTGTCTCTCACCGAGATCCTGTCTCGACGCACGTACCAAGCGTCGGGGGAGATTAACCCCCACGCGGTGCGGCGGGCCTCTGGAGCGGCGGAGGAGAAGGAGTGGTCCCCTCGGACCCTCCTGGCCGTCCTGGACGGCGTCGACGCAGTCAGGTGGGCCTGGATCCTGGTCGATCTGGGGCCGGAGGCGGCGGTCAACGCTTTCATCGACTGGTTCTCGGCGAAGGCGCGGTCCAGGCCCCCATGATCGAGCAGGTCGTCGATTTTTGGTCGGCGATCGGCTGGACGCTGGCGATGGACCTCCGCCTCGGCAAGTCCTTCGGCGAGGCGTCCAAGGCGATTATGGAGGACCACGCCCTCTTCTATGAGGTCATGGCGCGGCCGCCGAAACAGCTGCCTCGCCGCCCCAACCCTGACCACGCCGCCGTCGCCGAGACCACTGACGACGCGGAGCAGCCGACCAAAGGCGCCGGCCGCCGCCGGGGGGGGAGGGGCAGGAAGCCCAAAGGCGGTGGTCGACTGACGACGCTTGGCCCTCATGGAACGACGACCGTCGAGGCGGCTCCTCCGGCCAGCGCCGCGACGACTGGGGCTCCTGGAACTCCTGGTCGAGCTCCGGCGGCCAGCAGTGGGGCAGAGAGGCGCAGGAATCCCAGCCCAAGAAGGGCTCCGGCGCCAGGCGCTAGGTGCCCGACCCGCCGCACAAGAAGATCAGGCTATCACACCGGCGCCCCCCTGGCAGGGGAATCATCATCCTCTCGGCGTTCGACGGGGTGGGGGCGGCCCCTTGGCTCGTGTCGAAGGAGTTCGGCGAGCCCCTGTTGGCAATGGCGTGGGAGACGGACCCAGTTTGCGTCGACCTCTCGACGAAACACATGCCTTGGCTCCAGCACAGGGGCGACATCATCAAGGACTCAGCGGGCGACGTCGCCCGCGCCGTGCGGCGGAGGCGAAGGCCATAGTGCTCTGGGCGGCGGCGCCGCCCTGCCAGGACTTCTCCCGGGTCGCCGCAGGCCGGGGCCACGACGGCGATCGCGGCGGCCTCTTCTCCGTCGCCCTGGACTTCTACGACGACCTCGTCCAGGAGCTCCACGAGTTCACCGTCGTGTCCCTCTGGGAGAATGTCGTCATGAAGAAGTCCGACGCCGACGTGGTATCCCAGCGGCTGCAGGTGCAGCCAGTCCTGGCCTGCGGGTCCGACTTCGGTTGGATATCCAGGCCCAGGCTGTGGTGGGCGACGATCGACTGGTCCCAGTTCTCGACGCATCCCCTCTCTGGGGAGGCGCTCCGCTGGTCCCTCAAGGAGGGCTGGCGCAAGCTCCGCATCGGCGCCCATAGAGCGGCGGAGGATGACCTCAACGTCGGCTCCCTTCGCTTCGACGACGCCGTCAGGGCGGGTCGGGTTCTCCTACCTTGCGCCACGACGCCGGCGGAAGACGAGAACGGCCGCCCGGCCCCGAAGTCCTGCAGGGGCAGAGTGGCCGACGACGTCAGGGACCGTTGGCTCCGATCGACGCCAATTTGCGCCCTGGCACTACAGGCAGGAGGCGATGATGTCCGACGAAGCCGGGCGCCTCGTCGTCCCCCCGCCGGCGGTCAAGGAGGCTCTCCACCACCTGCCCAAGGACTACACGGCGGGCCACGACGACAGGGTGCGCCACCGTCTCGTGGGGAACGGCTGGCACTGGCGCGTCCCGCCTCCTCTCCATCCTCGTCGTGGCGGCGTCGCTCGGTCGGACAGAGGCGAGGAACCCACCAGTGGGGCCGCCTTCGTCGTCGACGCTGCAGTGGCTCCAGGCCCTCCGTGACTCCGCCCTCTGGCCTATGGACCCCCCGCCCAGAGCCAGGCCCGCCGCCGTCGACGAGACCATCTCGGAGGCCGATCACTGGCGGATGACTATGGCGGCGAGGCACGCCCTGACGACGCCGCCAGCCCTGGAGCCCGCCCTAGAATGGGTGCTCAAGGTGGCGAACATGTGGCGCCACGACCTACGGCGCATACGACGGGGAGTGGTCCAGGAGCTCAAGATCATGGTCGACGACATGGAGGACACGACCAAGGAGTGGTTGGCGCGTCGCCCATTCCCAGTCCGGTCGACGTTCTCTGCCCCGGACAGGGATAGGCCGACGCAGGTGCCGCTGCTGCTCCACCTCCTCCCGGGACGCCGGCTACCCCGACGTGAAGTCCCTCGCCGACGACCTTGCCGACGGCTTCGACATGCTCGGCGAGATCAAGCCCGGGCCGGGTTGGAAGCCCAGAGACGACGACAGGTACTCCAACCCGGCCACCATGCAGGAGCTCAGGTCGGCGAACCGGCGCTACCTGCTCAAGAGGCTTCCCACAGCCAGGCCCGGCGCCCACTCCGACGCCCTCCTGGCCGAGCTCGTCGAGGAGCGCCGTTTGGGCCGGGTCATCGGCCCGGCCCGGGCCCCGGCGGACTGGCCGATCAGGACCGTGGCACTGCCCCACATCAAGGACATGACGACGCTCGTCGAGCCGCCGGACCACGACATCTTCGTCGCGGCGTCCTTCCCCATCATCCAGGTCGATGAGAACGGCGACGAGAAGCTCCGACGAGGCAAGGACTGGCGGCGGTCAGGGCACAACAGCACGGTCAAGGCTACCGACGTCCCGACGCACCACTTCGTCGGTGACTTCGTCGACCTGGCGCGTCGCTTCGCGCATCTGGGGGTCACGCCGTTGGTCCTGGGTCATGACCTCCTCTCGGCGTACAGACAGTGGGCGGTTAAGCACCCGGCGCATTCGGGAACCTTCTTGGCCACGGAGCACGGCGTGACGCTGTGGTTCCACCTCGCCATGTGCTTCCGCGCCTGCGGCGTCGGTCTGGAACTTCAACCGCGCCGGAGACGCCCTCCAGGTGCTTTTGCGCCACCTCCTGCTCCTGGCGGTGGGGCACTATGTCGACGACTTCAACGCCCTGGACTTCCCCGAGGCCGCCCAGGACGCCCACGACGCCTTCTCCGACGTCTTTTCCCTTCTGGGCCTCAAGACGAAGGCGTCCAAGGCGCACAGTCCAGGGCGTCATGTTCTCGGTCACGTCGCAGGGGGTTCGGCTCTCTCCGACGGAACGGCGTCGGCAGAAGCTCCTGTTCGCCATCGAAGAGGCGCTGTCGTCGGACCAGCTGGCGCCGCACGTCGCCCACCGCCTGGCTGGCAAGCTGGCCTTCCTCACGCAGGCCATCTTCGGCGCCCTGGGGAAGGCCGCTCTCAAGCCCATTTACGCCAGGTCGGCGGATGCAGCGGCGGCCTCCGACGACAGACTGTCAGCGGGTCTTCGCGCGGCGCTGATGGCGCTACGAGGCATCCTACGACGGGTGCAGCCCCCTTCCAGCCGTCCGCATCGCGACGAGCCGTCCTCTACGCCGACGCGTTCTTCCAGGAAGGCGACGTGGTGCACAAAGCAGGGTTTGTGCCACGGTCGGCGCAGGCGCGCCCGACGGACCGCTGGACCAACGGCTGGGGCTTTGTGCTGGTCATCGACGACGAGGTCTTCTACAGCAGAGGCGTCGTCCCGGCGTGGTTCCTCCGGCGCTTCGCGTCGAGGAAGGCTTTCATCTACGTCCTTGAGATCGTCGCTCAACTCCTGCCGTTGCTGGCGTTCGGCGAACGTCTGCCCAGCTTCTGGACGGCGTACATAGACAACGCCGCCGGGCAGTGGGCGCTCCTCAAGGGGTATGGGAAGGACGACGCCGTCAACGGCGTCCTATCCGCCTTCTGGGCCTCGGCGGCGCGTCATTGCTGGTTCCCAGAGTTTGTCCGCGTTCCGTCGAAGGCCAATGTCTCCGACGCTGTGTCCAGAGACGATCTTCGCCAGGCTTCGGCGGAGGGCTGGTCCTTCCCGTCGACGACATCCTGGACATCCTCCTGCGTGCCGCCGACGACCTCGAGTTCGCCACCGACGAAGCGGCATCGGCGCTCGCATCGGTGTCTTCTGACTGGGTTTTCGGTGCCGGCGCGTAGCGGAGAAAGGGGGTGCGCCCCCCCGCGCCGTCCCCGGTTTTCGGCGGACTGGACTGCCTTGGCGCACGTCGCGCTTTGTCGCAAAACGACGTATGTCCGTCCAGCCTTCATTTTGGGTTTAGTTAGGAGCGGCGCTTGTCGTGTAGCACTATTCATGTGCGTTAGGACAAGCATGCGACGAACGACGCAGCCGTTCGTTGCAAGCCGCCTGATTTCAGCTCCCACCCTCTTCCACCCTGGCGCCAGCCGCCCCCCGGGGGCGTCGGGCGGGTGCAGAATGCGCCCCCCCCGCGCCGTCCCCGGTTTTCGGCGGACTGGACTGCCTTGGCGCACGTCGCGCTTTGTCGCAAAACGACGTATGTCCGTCCAGCCTTCATTTTGGGTTTAGTTAGGAGCGGCGCTTGTCTTTTTTGAAAAAGGGGGGGAAAGGGTGGGGGGGTGGGGGTTTGGGGCTTGAGGCTCAGGGTTCTTGTCGGATTCATGGTGTCTGTAAGGGTTGTCGGGGTGCAGGGTTGTTATTTGCAGACTTGGGCGGGGGGGATCTAGTTTATGCTTCGCTAAGAACGTCCTGCCGCCCAAGAAAGAGGGGTTTTCATGTCGCATCAACCCTAAACCCTAAAACCTACACCCCCCTAAACCTCAACCCCACACCCTTAAACCCTTAAACCCTTAAACCCTAAACCTCAAACGCACAAACCCTTAAACCCTTAAACCCTCAACCCCAACCCCCCAAACCCTAAGCCCCAGACCCCAAACCCGAGTCGCCCTCAACCCTGTGGCGCATCTGCGAGGCATGGTTGATTGTCGTCTGGGCCGTCGCGCCCTGGCATCTGAAGCGATACCAAGAGCTTCCGCCCCCCAGTTTAGGGTTTAGGGTTTAGGGTTTGGGTTTGGGGGTTTGGGGTTTAGGGGGTTAGGGTTTGGGGTGATGGGAGACCGGGGGAGCCGAACCCCACCTCCAAAACCCTAAGCCCTAAACCCCAAACCCTCAACCCTAACCCCAAACCCTAAACCCTAAACCCTAAACCCCAAGCCCTAAACCCTGAACCCCTACTCATATAAGGCAACCCGTGTCTTTTTTGTTGTGGGTGTTTTTTTACAGTGGGTGCTTTTTTCGGGGGCCACCCCGGTGAGTGAGTGACTTGGCGCGTGTCGCCCCCGCACCCGCAGCAAAAAAAAAAGGCGCCCCCCCGCCCGCAGCAAAAAAGAGCGCCCCCCCCCCCCCCCCCACCCTCTTTCCTTCACCTCCTGTTTTGTAATTTCCTCCCCCCCCCCCCTCCCCCCCCCCCACCCCTCCCTCCAACCCCCCCCCTCCAACCCCCCCTCCAACACCCCGCTCTTTTAAACTGTGCAAAGCATTGAATCCTTCCCAAGTGCCCCCCCCGCACCCGAAGCAAAAACAAACGCGCCCCAAACAGACACTCTTACCCTGACATAAGCACCCAGTTGAACCTTCACGTAGGCTGCGATTGGCATCCTTCTGGCCCTGCCTTTTGCTGGGTACCGCCGTCCAGAGCCCGCAGTGCCCCTGGGCCTGGAAGGGGAGGTCGGGTTTCGGGTTTTGGCGGTTGAAGGTTTGAGGTTCTGGAGGTTTTACTGTGCAAGGGTGTAGGGGCATAAGTGGAAGGGTGTAAGAGTTTGGGGTTTAAGGGTATTAGGGTGTTAGGCGTGTAGGGCGGGGGGTGGAGGCCGGGGCGGGGGGGCGGGGCAGCTCTACGTGTTAGGGTTGTGCCGAAACCGTTCAAAGCCCCATCACTCGTTCCTTTCACTTTGATCCTTCCCTGACGGCGTTGAGTTCTGGCTTGGTGGGGTTCAAGGGAAGCTGGAGCTCAACAACCAGCCCCAAGTCCTGGAGCCCCCCAAGCCCTAAACCCTGAACCCTCAACCCTCAATGTCCCTAAATTTTCATTTTTTGGAGCCCTTTGGTTTCCAAGGAGTGTGGTGCGGGATCTCCAGTTCACCATCCAGGAGCTCACCTTCATCGCGCTGCAGAGCCTGCAGCTTGACCCTAACCCCCTTTTAGGGTGTAGTTTGTAGGGTTTAGAGTTTAGGGTCTAAAGGGGTTCAGGGTTTAGGAAGTTGGGATCTAGGGTTTTGACAATGTTTTGGGTTTAGGGTCTGGGTTTTTCGATGCGAAGCTACCCTGCCCTGGCCCCCCCCCCCCCCCCCCGCCCCTTGTGGAGGGTTTTGAGGGAGCCCATTGATGAACCCTTCAAATGCCAGGAATATGTGAGGAGTCGAGTCCAGACCCGCAAGTTTGGGTACCCAAACCAGAATCTTGGATGTGGAGCTTACATCGCAGGGCGCGTAACCGACATCAACCGGTCAAGGGATGGCAGAACTTCGATGTCTTTCGGTTGAGGATAAGAAGTGTTGAGTTTGGCCCACCCTAAAAGCACTGAACCCGAGAAGCTCCCTAAATCCCATGCCCTCGCCCCCGTTCGCTCAGGCAGGTGTTCGCTATCATTCGGCAGATCAGTGTGGATTGGCCATCAAGTCAGACGGACTTTATCCTCTCTCTCATGCCGCTCAGCCAGATTCAAAACCACGCGCTTATGGCTTTCTTCCTGATCTTGGATCTTGACTGGTGTTTGCGTTGCATGACCCTCCCAAACTCCCGAGTGTTGCAGAAACGTGCCCCACCGAAACCACTCATTGTGTACGCTCTGCTGAGCTTATTCGGGCTGTAACTGGGAGCCTTCCCCCATGCATCTTCTTCAGCCCCAAGCCCTGAACCGCACGGCCTTTTTTCACACCACAGCGGGCACCATGGAAAATGACTATACAGTACATCCGGGGCAAAGTGTGATTTGTCGCAGGGGTGCTAAACCCAGAAATATGCTTGTCTCTTGGGCGGCTGTTCAAGGATATGTAGGTTCCTTTATGAAGCCTCCAAATCCTGAGCCACACGAACGCTCACAGGAAGGCCCCAGTACCCAGCCGCCACTGATGCAAACAGAGCCCGTCCATCACCTGTCTTTTGAGCCGAAGCCTTAAATCCTAACCCCATTGAACCGAAAGGATTCTCTCTTTCTCTCTCTCTTTCTCTCTCTCTCTCTCCCTGTCTTGTCTCCCGAGGTAAACCTTGTCAGAAGGCTCTCGCGTTCCGGGTGTAGGGTTCAGAGTACACGCCCCCCTTTCAGCTTCAGGACTTTATAAGGCTTAGTGTGTACGGGCTCAGGCTTCACTTTTCAGTGTCTAGGTTTTGGGTGCAAGGGTTTAGGGCTGAAGGGCCCGTTGTGCCGTGCCAAAGAGCCTTTGTAAGCCCTAAGCCCTAAACCCCAAACCCTAAAAGCCCTTAAAAGCCCTAAACCCAAAACTTTCAACGCCCCTTAAAAATCCTTAAAATCCTAAGCCCGAAGCCCTAAGCCCTAAGCCCTAAACCCTAAACCCTAAACCCTAAACCCTAAACCCCAAACCCTAAACCCCAAACCCCAAACCCCCAAAGGCTGATGAATGTCGCTGACCTCGGCATCTCCTGCATCGTCGGGTCCCAGCAGGCGGAGTATGTGCTGCAGGCTCGCGGATGTGTGTGGGTTTAGGGTTTAGGGTTTAGGGTTTAGGGTTTAGGGTTTAGGGTTTAGGGTTTAGGGTTTAGGGTTTAGGGTTTAGGGTTTTAGGGTTGAGGATGTTAGGGTTTGGTTGGTTTGTGTTGAGTACTTCCTCAGACTTTTGGATTTGCTTTGAGGTTCTGGTCTGGTTTTCATAAGGGGCCAGGCCCACTGGTACCTCCACTGGCATGTTGCAGAGGCTCCATGCCGAAAGTATCCTTAAACCCGTACTCCCTAGCCCCTAAAATGCAGAAAACCTCTAAACCCCTCAGCCCTTGAACCGTGAGCCCCCCAACCCCGAGGCCCTAAGCCTCAAACCCTTGCACCCTAAACCCGCCCCTGAACGACACAGGGATCCCTCCCACCCATTTGGCTTCGAAAGGCGTCGTTCTTGCCGATCTGCTGCGCATGGTCCTGTCTCTGCTCTTGGGCTGTTTGTTCATTCAAGGTTTGGAAAGTACGTATAGGGGGGATACAAGTAGGGGTCGGGCTAAAAATCCCTGGCTGGGGAACCTTATGTAAAACTGCCCATGTGAGCCTTACAAGCGAGTCTGAGTCTGAGACCCCCCCGACACCTGACAGGCTCTTTCAACTTGAGCAGCCTCAAAAACCCTTAACCACTAAACCCTGAACCTTTGGTACCATTCAAGCTCCAAGTGCAGGACCTGAACGGATCCGAAAGTCTTGAAGGAACGATACGCCTTCTGTGGGCTCAGGGGATAGTTGTTTTGACTTCGCATGAGGGGTTTATGGCAAACCATGGGGCTTTTCTTCTTATGACAAGCTAGCTTCAGTTCCTCAACGGATAGGGGCTTTGAGCTTTGGGGTGTTTAAGGTTGTTTGAACCATAGGCCCGAAAAGGCATCATAATCCCTTCAACCCCCTAATTTCGTTTCCAGCGAGGAGCCGGAGGAAGGCTCGGAGAGGTTTCGGGCCGAACTGGGGTCTACTTGGGGTTGCCCTAAACCCTAAACCCTAAACCCTAAACCCTAAACCTTAAACCCTAAACCCTAAACCCTAAACCCTGAACCCTGAACCCTGAACCCTAAACCCTAAACCCTAAACCCTAAACCCTAAACCCTAAACCGTTGAAGCCTTGGTTTACTAAGCCCCCGAACCCACAAATGGCCTGCGAACACCCTCGACTCGAAGTCCCTGCTGCCATAGGCTTCGAGCCCCAACTTGCGAGTTCTTCGTAGGGAACGTTTCGGGTTTAGGGTTTAGGGTTTAGGGTTTAGGGTTTAGGGTTTTAGGGTTTTAGGGTTTAGGGTTCAGGGTTTAGGGTTTAGGGACTCTTTTGGGGAATGCAGAGGGTGCGCACCTCCCAAGCTCCCTACGAAGATCCAGCAAGACCAAGGCATTTTCATCGCAAGCCGCGCGTGCCGAACGGCGTCGCAGGCTGGTTGCGCACTGGTTCGGAGCCTTGGCTTCGAAGTGTAGGGTTTAGGGTTTAGGGTTTAGGGTTTAGGGTTTAGGGTTTAGGGTTTAGGGTTTAGGGTTTAGGGTTTAGGGTTTAAGGTGTAGGATTTGGGGTTTAGGGTTTAGGGTTTATGTTTCAGGGTTTGGTTTTTGGTGTGGTTCTTTTGGGGAATCAGGTCTAGGCACGATTTTTTTAAAGGGTGTGCTTTCTAGAGCTTGGAGGGAACTTGCAGGGAATTAGGGGATCAGGTACTTTATGCCCTTCTCAAACCCTAAACCCTAAACCCTAAACCCCAAACCATAAACCCTAAACCCTAAACCTCTCTACCATATAACCCTAAATGTTAAACAGCAATTGTAGAATTTGGTCTGTTTTATTGCTTTTTACCCCCCCCCCCATTGTTCAGCACGAATTGGAGAATTTGACACATTTTGGCCCCTCCGACCCCTTTGCCCCCCCATTGTTCAGCACGAATTGGAAAATTTGACCCATTTTGGCCCCTCCGACCCCTTTGACTCCCCATTGTTCAGCACGAATTGGAGAATTTGCCCATTGTTCAGCACGAATTGGAGAATTTGACCCATTTTGGCCCTCTGACCCCTCTGCCCCCCATTGTTCAGCACGAATTTGACCCATTTTGGCCCCTCTGACCCCCATTGTTCAGCACGAATTGGAGAATTTGACCCATTTTGGCCCCTCCGACCCCTTTGACCCCCCATTGTTCAGCACGAATTGGAGAATTTGACCCATTTGGCCCCTCCGACCCCTTTGCCCCCCATTGTTCAGCACGAATTGGAGAATTTGATCCATTTCGACCCCCCTCTCTAACCCGCCATGGTTCAGCCCGAATAAGAATTAGTAAGCTTTTTATTTTCGTAATGTTATGGGATTCTTTGGGCGGGTGGGTTTTGTTCCGTTGCCTACACACACTGCTGGCCTAGTAAATGCTCGAACGTGAGATGCTGAACCCTAAACCCTAAACCCTAAACCCTAGACCCTAGACCCTAAACCCTAAACTCTGGACCCCAAACCCTAAACCCTAACCCTTTGCTTGGGCAATTTCATTGCAGTGTATTCCTTCTCGTTTAGGGTACCAAAAAAAGGCCCGAGACTGATTGCAGTACATGGCCCCAGAACTGGAACCTAAACCCTGATCTGATTTAGAGAGAGAGGGAGAGGGAGAGGGAGAGAGTGAGCGAGAGAGAGTGAGAGTGGCGTCCCCGTAAAGCGGACCCGCGACAAGGGCCCCTAAACTCCCTAAGCTCCCTAAACTCCCCTAAACTCCCTAAACCCCTAAACCCTGACATCGCACAGTGAGGAGTGTCATCACAGTGGGATAAACTCCCTAGACTCCCTAAACTCCCTAAACCCCAAGAACCCCCCAAGCCCCTAAACCCCCAAACCCCAACCGCCCCCCTAAGCCCCTAAGCCCCTAAGCCCCTAAGCCCCTAAACCCCTAAGCCCCTAAACCCCTAAGCCCCTAAACCCCTAAACCCTAAACCCTGACATTGACCAGTGTGCCAGTGAGGAGCGTCAACACAGTGGGACTGATCAGTTTCGTGTTCTTTGAGATGGCGTGCAACATGGCCCTGGCTCCGCGCGCTGGCAGCGCTTTTTTAAGGGTTCAGGGTTTAGGGTTTAGGGTTTAGGGTACGGGGGGGAACCCGAAGGGGGACGAGAAACCGAAAAGTCAACCCCAACAGAATCCCTTGATTTCCCTGGATCAACCACACAACAAACCCAAACCACAGGGCACTCACCTTTTACTACCAGGCACATGGCCCAGTCTTGAGCCATAAGAGATTCCCGGGTACATTGACCCTTTCAACTTCCAACACTAACTCTTTTTACAATACCAGTTGCAGCTCCGCACTCCCCCTGTCCTAGGATTTCCTAGGACACATTGGAGATGCAGATCTTTGGCCAAAAACTGCCATTAGGGCAGTAGCCTGCTGCTTGACATGCACAATATGGTTTAACGTCTACCAGGACGAAATTATAGCTCATTGGCTAAATCCACTAACCATAGAGAATCTTTTCACCATGATCCTCTCATCACTGAAGACTCCTTGGCCTTCTTCACCACAAACCGTGGTCTTCGCTACGCGAAAAGCTACTGACTTCTACTATCAGGGATTTCCATACCCTTAATAGTAACCACCACATTTGTCAGCACATTGGCTGTTCCAGCGCACCTGTCTCCAGAAAGAGAAAAACCATCCCTTCATCCATACCATCCAATCACTTCTTTTTCCGATTGTTGGCAATCTTGAGGTGAAGTTGCAGCAGAATATACTCCAGGTCCGAAACTGCAAGAACAGGATCCTGTACGCCCCTTTGAATTGAGGATACCAGTCCTTCTCTTTTCGCGTCCTCAATCGCTTGGCAAGGTTGACCCAGCTCTGCACTCACAGCTGCCGACGCTTGCTCATCCACATCAGGAGGACGATCCTTTTCTTCAGGACCTTTCACCACCACCACTTCTCCCTTTTTGGGACTCTGACTTTTCTCCTTCTTCTTCGCCTTTCCACCGACGATTGACTTTGCGCGCATTCTCGAGGCTTTTTCCCCTGCAGAAACCGCCGCATTGGTTGATGATCCACTCTTCTCAATGGTCGCCGGCATCTTCTTCGGCTTTGGAACCAGGAGAGTATAAGGATCTTCGATAACCACAGGTTTCCTCTTCTTTTTAACCTTTTTTGCCTCCTCCTCAACGATAACTTCCGTCTCAGAAGTCTCAACCACCTCCTTCTCGGCAGGAATATCTTTGCTGGACTCCCTTTCCAGGGACCTCTTCTTGCCCCTTTTGGGATCTTTTTCTTCTTCCAAGTTGGCTCGCTCGAACCATATCCTCAGGTCATTGACCCATTCTTCCACCTCCTCGAGCGAAACGTCATACGACTTCACTACTTCGTGAAGTTCCAGCACGGACAACATATCGTCGGTCCACGAAACCCATTCTCTATCCATCTGGTCAGCGTCTCCCTTGAACTTCAGGAGTTTGAACAGTGGGTCCGCCTCTGCTCGAGCCAAGTCTGGTTTGCCATTCGAAAGAATTGAAATCGCTTCCATCAACAGTTCCGACATTTTGGTGTCATCGTCATAGGTCATGGAATACTCCTCACCATCATCGAACTGTTCAGGAGAGATCTCCTTTTCTCCACCATTTGCGCCAGAACTTCTCCTTGGACCATCCCTTGGGGGCGTCCTTGGAGACCTTGGCCTCTGTTCATCCAGCGGAACACCATGCTCGAAGACACACCTGTCACCATAACGACACTTCCCAGACCGAGCAAACTGGATGCACCTCACACCAGTTGCATCATGCGAGAACGCACAATCCTTTCCAGCGAAACAGTCTCTCCCTGCCACATAGTATTTGCACCAATACGAATGTAGCACCACATCATCTTCTGAATGGATGAATTTGCAGTCTTCACCAAATTTGCAGCGATCTTTCCCCTTGCTGAACCAATAGCAGAAGCCTTTCTTCCTCTTCTCCAAGCGCTCCGCCTCGAACCGGTCCATAGGGCGATTCTGCTCTACATGAACATTGCCATGTGCTTGAGAACTGCTCCCTTCACCCCAGGTGCTATCAGTATTTGATGCTTGGAGTACAGCTGGAAAACCTGGCCTTGGTCCTACCACCTTCATGATTGGTTTTCCGCCAGCTCCTGAGCCACGCTGAGACGATCCAAAAACATTGAACTTCTTCATGAGGGCTTTCCTAGTGCCGATCTTCTGCACCCTTTTGGTTGGACGCTTCATTGTTCCAACCTTGCATCCAGATACGTTCAAACGACACAACCTCCTATACCCAGCTCTATATCCCTTTTTCCAAAGAGCCATAAGAATTTTAGAGGCAGTAACATTCTCCACCTCTACCTTTTCCAACGATCCCTCACTTCCCGGAACAGACCCCTCCAGCCCATCCATATCTGAAGACCTTTCCATCTTTTTTGACACCACTTCGTCGAGGTAGTCTTCAGAGATCCAGGGTAAGTTCCTCTTAGAGGAAGGATTGTCACCATTGTTTGGTCCTTCACCAGGATACCCTTTTGTGCTGTCAAAGATCTTCCCAGTAGTGCGGTCCTGCGTAGAGAAGTTGGAAGCAACACGAGAGTACACTGACCACAAGAAAATCCTTGTGCCCGCCAGTCTTGACGACCCACTGGATGTCTCCTCTTCCGGAGAGACTTCTGGCGCTTTGCCATCCCTTCCAGTGTCACCAAGTGTTTCACCTCCAGCATTTTCAATGGGAATAAGGGATTCATTGTTCCCTTGATCTAGTACCGCACCTTGTTGATCGGGGATCTCCAGCACCATTCCTGTAGGATCCACTTCCTCATCAGCATCGTCGTCCATTCTGTTCCAGAGAACTTCCAATTGATCAGCGCAAGTCGCTGCCTGGAGGAACTCCATCATTTGGTCCCTCCCGTGCTGCCAGAGAAACTCGGAATTCACCACTGTTCCTTGGCCACCAAGTCTAAGGAATGGAGCGACCAGATTGGCTACCCTTGCCATAAGTTCCACATGAACTTCCATGCCTGGACTGCGACTCCAATCATAGGCTATTGCCTCCATAGCAGTTCCAAACTTTCCAGTATCCCTGAATTCCTTTTCCAGGCCAGGAGAAAGCAGTGCACCCATCACCGAAAGAGGATAATTTCCCACCACCGGCAAGCACGGATTGTCATGGAACGAATGATGCAAATCACAATAATATCCTTGATCTCTCCTTTCAAAAAGGAGTCTCCCAGTATTCAACTGGGCGTTCAGTTCATCCACTTGAACCATTTCAGCACATATTCTCTGTGCTGTGTACGCCATTGCTGGCCAGATGGAACGATCGGTCAGACCACGACGCATAACCCAATCAGTTGTTGGCGACTGAATCAGCGTCCTTGGATCATACACCAGAACTACCATCGCACCGTCACCCATTGACTGATCAGCATCGTCCTCCAGTGCCAGGTTCTCATCCTGTTCGCTTGCACCCTCGGATGACATGCTAATAACCAAATTTCGATCCATCTTATTGGACCCTTTTTGGCAGTCTCTTTGCCCCACCGGCAACTTGCCAACTGCAACCTTCCAATAAATCCGATTCAGAAGGCCTTTAACCAGCAATTGCTGAAGGTCACTCCTCACCAAACCACCGTCCAAATTCTTCGCATCATCACCACGGAGATCATTGCTCCCACCTTCTCCTTCATTTTGGTCAGTCTCCTCGCCGGGAATTTGCACTGCTCCTTCCAGCGCCGTCTCCTGTCCAGCCACTTCATGCCCAGGAAGAACTTGAGCGCTTTCAGATCCATTCACCTGTCCAGCAACACCTTGCCCAGGTAAAACCTCATCCGTGGAGCCCACCGCCAGCGAACCAACCATAACTGAGCCATCCCTTGCTCTTTTTTGAGACTGTTCAGTTCGACGAGAAGGTTGTGGTAGCGAAAAAACTTGAGAAGTCACTTCTTGGCGGGTCTCCCCCCGCGACGCTTTGTCGCGTTCTTTGCCAAGGTGAACCGATTTTTTCTGCCCGGCATTGGGGCCGGAAGAACCACCCATCGGAACATTGCCACGAATCGCAGTTCTCTGTGAATCCCTTTCTTGCAAAAGGATTTCCCGCATGCGGTGCACAGCATTGGTCTCTTCCTCGCTTGAATCGCTTGAGGAAGCGGCATAAGAAACCAAAGCCTCCGCCTGATCATCATCGTCCACCACATCTGCCCACGCTCTGCTGAACCGATACGACAACCCACCGCGAGGCTTCAGTTCCAGTGGTTTTGGTTTCTCCACCACTTCCGCCGGTTGCGCTCGTCGCTGTGAGCGAGAGCGTGGCACCTGTCGCACCTGTTTTTTGTCCAGCAAGGGCCTTCCCCTTTTCACAGGGTTTGATCTTGACCGATACTTTTTTGTTGGTGGATTCACCGGTGGCATTCCAACTCCCACCAACTTCAGCTTCTGTACACACAGCAGAGACCTCTGCGCAAGCGTCCAAGCGTCACGGTACTTGACCTTATCAAAAAGCTCCCGATAGGAGCCTCTTTGCACCGGAGTCTTCAGCTTCACGCACCTGAGTGAGGGTTCGCACCGCCGCTCTTCCAGTCCCTTTGTTCCCAGAAGATTGTTGTACTCGTACAGATGCATCAGAAGGAACTGCCTTTTCCGGTCCTCCCGGTCGATATCGGACCTCGCCCACCAATTGCAGAATTTTGCATGCGGTCACCTTGTTGATCCCTTTGTCAACCAAATCTTCCACAAAGATGAACTCTTGCAAGTCCGACACATTGGTCACACCAAGGGTAATCATCACCTCACTTACATGAGGGGTATACACCCACAGGTGTTGGTTGCGAGCCATCCAATTTTCAATTGGCTCCTCTGGATTGTGAAGCTGAGTGCTAGTAGACGCAGCCACCGAATTCTTTTGTTCATCCGCCTCTTCTTCATCCAGAATACCCTTTTCACCATCTTTTTGTGACACATTGGTCATCTGCAGCGCTTGTGGTGCTGAGGAGGACGAAGATTCTGCTCCCCCACTTACTGGTGGTTGAAAAGCGTTCCTGTCAGGAATCTCCAATCCCTTTGCCCTTTGAAAGGACACATGGTTTGCCACATTCACCAAATGCTTCAACTGGGCCAGCCGGTCCTCAGACATCTCTTCGTGAGAATACTTGCAGCCAAATCGCACACGACATCTCCCTTTGAGATAGTAGTCGAAACAGCACTGGTGGAACCCCGCGTCCCTTAGTGCCCTTCTGGAAGCATTGTCCCAAGATTTGCCAGGCTCCCAAGTCCCTTCCAATGCCACGTCATCGTCGTGGAGATACCTGCACGCAGTCCCATATTTACAACCACTTTGGTTGTAATACAGACACAGCCGTTTCTTCGTTTCACCCAGCGTAGGCTCACCTTTTGATGTCCCTTTGCCATAGTTGTACTGGGCTCGGAAGGCCGAATCCTCCCGCTCCTGCTGCACCTCATCCACTGTACCTTCATCAGTTGGAGGCACCGATGTCCCCATCCTCGTCACCAGTTTTTTGGCTGTTCTTTGGCTCAGTTGGCTCTCCTTCAGGCCACCCTTCACCGTAGCGACGATGTTCATAGGAACACCCATCTCCATTTCGACACCTCCCTTGATTGAAGAACCTGCACAGCTTACTGTATCCAAGTGACACAGTTTTCGGAGTCGTGTGAGCCTTTTTGTACTGATCAGGATCCATATAGGTCTCTATCGGCCTGTTTTCCCTCTTGCTCATCTCCTCGACTGCACCGTCAAGCTCTTGCAGAAATCGCTTGGTGTCCAACCACAGGTTCCAAAGCTCATCTTTTCCCTTGCTCAGCAACATTGCCACCGCTTCACCCACAACTGGTCCACTAAATCTTCTTTTCTTGCGTGCCAGTTCGTAGAGCGCGTCGTGGTACTGCTTCCGGGAAAAAGTGGTTGTTTCTTCCACACCGACACGTTCTTTCTCCTCAGGCTTCCAACCATCACTTAGCAAGATGTTGTATGCGCTCCGAGCCTCATTATTCAGGACTGCATGATCTGCAATACACTCCAGAATCACATCCATTGAACGACCCAGCAACATCCCAGTGATTTTGCCCACGTAGTCATTATCAATTGTTTCATCTTCCAGGAGATTTCGACAGATCTTCTCTCCATAGAGCTGTTTCTGCTCCGCCTCCTCTTGTTCCCTCGAGGATGCTTTTGACTCGGCGAACCACTCACGAGACTGCGGTTCCTCTGACTTCCAGTCCCATTGACCATCAGAACCTTTGTACCATTGACCAGTCTGCCATGAGCCTGTCCACCATGTACCCCAGCCGCTGTCCTTCCATTTGCGCAGCTTTGGCGAGGAATCCTCCTCGTTCTCTTCCAAAACCAGAAAGGTGTCCAAGATTATGGTACCATCATCTTCCACTCGTTTCACTGTTCCATTGACAGTATCACCAAATTGGAACTGATGTACATTGTTCCCTTCTGCAGGAATCAATACATTTAGATCACCATAGTCCAAAAAAGCTCCATACCCATTGATGCAGCGCACTAGACCAGTGATCTTATCTCCCTCTTCATAGCAATGTGTCCCAGGTGATTCCAAGGCTCCCGCTCGGGGCACTTTCTTTGCATGCTCTTCAGAAACCATCTCTGTATCATCGGCTCCTGGCGCATCCTTTGTCTTCACCTTTGGGTCACACTGCTCGTCCTGTTCCACGAGTCCCACAAGCTCATCTTTTTTGTGCTCTTGGATTTCAGGACTTCCCTTTTTCTCTGCCAAAGGCTTTGCCTCATCTGCTTCAGTTCGCTCGGTGTCGACTTCCGGTGAACTTCCAGACGGCAACGCTTCTCCCTTCATGGGAGTGGACCCTTCATTGGTGTCCTTTGTCACACCTTCTGCAGCAGGCAAATTTTCTTCCGCTGCAGGGCGATTGAGTTGATCATCCACGGCAGGCACACTTTCTTCCACCGCAGGCTCCTTTGGTTCCATGGTTTCCAAAGGAGAATTGCCACCATCATTGACCACAGCTGCCTCATTGGCTCCGGTGTAGTCCTTGTCATTTCGTTCCTCGCGGCTAATTTCAGGTTGCACCAGTGCGTCCACCTGTGAACCTCCATCATCAGCTGCTGCGGAGACCTGCGCCCCATTGTTGCAGTCGCCCGTGGAACGTACCACCATATGCACCTCAACCCGTGCCTCATTCGCACTCCAGGTACTATCTGGCGCATCGACCCGCGCTTCATTGGCGCTCCAGGCCTCATCTTTCTTATCAACCGTGTCTCCAGCAGTTTCAGAAGTTTCCTTTTCCCTTTGAATGGCAGATTTCTCGGCACCAAACGAAGAGACCTCCTCAGTCGTAATGCACAACTTTTTCTCTTCGTCATCCAAATCTCCAGGGCCATCTTCCTGAACGACAGGCACCACATCCACCACTCGCTCTTCTGTAGCCGACACAATTCCGATCTCCACATTGGGCATTTTTTCTTCTGGACCCACCGATTCCACCGCTGCCACACCCTCAGAAAGCATCCCCATTTCTTCCCGATCCAGATGTTGAGCTTCAGCGATGTCTGCTCGGTTTCCAGAAATCCCCTCTTCATCAGGAGAACCCGAGGTCGGGGCGTCACCACCACCCCTAGGACCGCTATCCCCGATAGTAGAGGAAAAATCCTTTTCACTTACACTATTTACACCGCTGTTCACACTTTCCATGCTACCCTGCTGTGCCCTAGAAGACTCAGTAGATGATGGAGACGAGGTAGCACCCAGCGTTGGCTCATCTTCCACAGGGACAATGCCCATTCCAACACCTGGCCCCTCGCTATTTCCAGCCATTCCAGTCTTCTTAGGCAACACCCATTGGGTATCACCAGTGTCCAAGCAGTAAAAATATTCTCTCCCATCCTCGTGAAAATGGCGTTCCCATGTCTTCCCATCGCAGTCGACGATTGGAAGGTCAGCAGCCTGAGACGCTTTGCCTCCACCACCAGCGTATAAGTCCTCGTCTGACTCTTGCTGTATTCTTGCTGCCTCCAATTCCAGGATTTCTCCTTCGCTCATCACCATAGCAACAGGAACGACTCCTTCTGCGTCCCCAACAACGAGGATACTGCTTTTTGTCGCAGCAACAGGCGCAGTTTCTTCCACTTCACCTGTCAACAGATCACCACTTTCAGCCGCGAAACTCACCTTGTTGCGAGCTCGCTTGGAAACAGGGATAACATCCCCAACCAGTTCTGTCTGGCACCCTTGCTCCACCATCTTTGACGTAGAGGAGCTTGTTGTTGGCGCTCCCGTTGATTCAGCAGATTCCGCAGCTCGAAGAAGATGCCCATGTTTGCTCAGAAGGCGCAGCAAAACTGCTTCCATCTGGTCTTCCAGTCCTTCCACCACCGGCTTCTCTTCGCCACGCATACCACCAACATCAACCAGAGCTTCCTCATTGGGAACGACTTTTTCACCCGTTGCAGACCTTTTGACACCACCATCACCTTGGTCGCCCACATTGGAGCTTGATGATGCCACCCCAGTCCGTAACCAGTTGGTCGCCATGGCTTCAAGCTTCCACCCTAAAGCCGAAACACAAACCGCAGGGAACCTAATTTGGGCTCATAACCTACGGGGGGGAACCCGAAGGGGGACGAGAAACCGAAAAGTCAACCCCAACAGAATCCCTTGATTTCCCTGGATCAACCACACAACAAACCCAAACCACAGGGCGCTCACCTTTTACTACCAGGCACATGGCCCAGTCTTGAGCCATAAGAGATTCCCGGGTACATTGACCCTTTCAACTTCCAACACTAACTCTTTTTACAATACCAGTTGCAGCTCCGCATAGGGTTTAGGGTTTAGGGTTTAGGGTTTGGGAAGTTACATGGTTCCTAGCTTCTTTACAGGGTTCTGGAGTATGGGCCCTTGGGTTGTATCAGCTAGCTCCCAGCGTCCCCAACCAACAAAATTATTTTTCTTCTTCTTGTTCGAAACTTTGAAGATCCATTTTAGGTTTTAGGGTTTTGAGGGTTTACGGTTTAGGGTTTAGGGTTTCTTTCCAGACCCCTGTCACGGAATTGTACACAGCAATTTCGTGGGGCTCCCTGGCAGCCAAGGTTCACCTGCTACCTTCACCCCAACGGCATGCACAGCGTTCGCCAGTATCCGAGCGTCTTCTGCGACGGGGCCGGCCACGCGTCCATGATGCTGATCGGAGGCCGGGCTTCAAGTTGGGGGTTAAACCCCTAAACCCGAAACCCGAAAACCGAAACCCTAAACCCTAAACCCTGAACCCTAAACCCTAGACCCCAACTCCCATTCTAAACCCTAGGCGGTGCAGGCCTTGTAGGGTTTGTTGCTTAGGGGTTGATTCAGGGCGGTCGACTTCATTTCGACCATGGCGCCTCAAGTTGTAGACTCTCGCCCCAAAGCGCTCTAGCCGTTGCTCAGGACCAACATTCTTTGGCCCGCCCTTCAAAGCTAAATCTTGGACTTTCGCGGGTACGCCGCGCTGGTTTATAACCAGAAACTAAAGCGGACACACACGTCAACGTCACAGTATCTAGCTGGTAGCGAGCACACCTGAGGCTAAGTGCCCCAAATAAGGCTACAACCATAGTTACCCGACTTTCTATCCCTGCTTAGAAGTACCCATGCACCTCCAAGTAAGCCTACTTTGTGTCTGTCTCCCGAAGGCATCCTCATGACGCTGGTCGCCGGATTTCTCGCCGCCTGCGCTTGGGCGGTGTGGCGCATGCCATACTGGACCCTCAAGCAGGAGCGCGGTCCTCCAAGAAAGATACTTAATTACCTCTCTCTCTCTCTCTTGTACAATCTATTTAGATTTGGTTTTCGTGCCTGCAGATGTTTGGTGGTGGTGGCCTTGAATGTTAACTAGCACTTTACTTTGCTTCGAACATCCCCACCCTCTCTGGGTAGAGATACTGTGGGGTTGGGCACTCCCGGGACACTCTGGGGCTGGGCACTCCAGGGATGAGCCAGGAGAAGGCAGTACCTCAAACCTTTTAACCACCCCCCAAAAAACACTTCGAACACCCCACCCTGCAGATTTGGAATTTGCACCCCCTCCTACTCAGGGGCCACGCACTGCAAGGGTGCTCTGGGGATACGCTGGGGATGGGCATTCCAGGTATTCTCGGAGGAAACCCTAAACCCAAAACTCTAAACCCTTAACCCTTAATTGAACCCTCAACCCTCCTCCCCGCCCTCCCTACATCCTAAACCCCACCCCAAGCTCCCCTCTCTCCCTCTCTCCCTCTCTCCCTCTCTCCCTCTCTCCCTCTCTCCCTCTCTCCCTCTCTCTCTCCCTCCTCTCCTCTCTACCTACTCCTCCTTCTCTCCCTCTCGCCCTCTTCCCTCTCTCTCTCTCTCCACTCTCTCTATCCCTCTCTCCCTCTTCTCTCGACTGCTCTCCTCTCTCCTCTCGCCCTCTCTCCCTCCCTCCCTCTCTCCCTCTCTCCTCTCTCCCTCTCTCCCTCTCTCCCTCTCTCCCTCTCTCCCTCTCTCCCTCTCTCCCTCTCTCCCTCTCTCCCTCTCTCCTTCTCTCTCTCGCTCTCTCTCCCTCTCCCCACGGCCAGGCCAAGCGGCATTACGTCGCCGCCTTCCGTTTCGTCAAGGAGGGCTATCGACTGGATTCCTGGTGGCCTGCCCTATTTAATTACGATGTATTTTGTGCTGTAGGGTTTAGCCAGGGGTTTAGGGTTTAGGGTTAAGGGTTTAGGGTTTAGGGTTTAGGGTTTAGGGATCAGGGGTTTAAAGAGGTCATGAAATGACGATCATTGAACTTTGAGATTTTTGTGTTGCTTTGAAGATCTTGGGTTCGCACGTTGCTGAGATCGGGTCCCTTTCTGGGGTGCCCTAACTTCCCGAAATCCCTAATCCCTAAACCCTAGACCCGAAATCCTAAACCCGAAATCCTAAACCATAAGCCCTAAACCCTAAACCCTAAACCCTAAACCCTAAACCCTAAACCCTAAACCTAAACCCTAAACCCTAAGCTAGTATTTGGCTAAGAACGGCTCCCCCAAAATAGGAAATATTGCCTGATTATTGTTTCTCTATATGTTTTTGCGGGGGGTCTTAAGCAAAATGGTGGTAAGCCGGACGCCCTAAACCCCAAAACACTAAGGGGTGGAGGTTCACAATTATAACGCTACTTCTAAGCCCCAAAGCCTGCTAAAGTAGGTTGTCAGGAGACTCATAATGCCGGTGATAAATACACCATGAACCTCCATTGTACCCAACCCTAAAGGGCTTCCCTATGTGTTAATACACCGACCCCTAAACCCTAAACCCTATAACCCTAGACCCTAAACCCATGTGAGCGCTTTAAGGTGGTACGGTGTGCCCGTGCTCCTCACGGGCCCTCTGCTGTCACTTCCTGGCCTGGTGGCCGCGGACGACCCTGCCTCACAGGCGAGGCCGTGGTCCCCAAAGCCGCAAACCTCCCTTCAAGTAGTTGCTATCCCTAAACCTAAAACCCTAAACCCTAAACCCTAAACCCTAAACCCTAAACCCTAAACCCTAAACCCTAAACCCTAAACCCTAAACCCTAAACCCTAAACCCTAAACCCCCTAAACCCTAAACCCTAAACCCTAAACCCTAAACCCTAAGGCCAAAATCCTTCATCCAGAGCTCTAAACCCGAAACCCGAAAACCCTGCTCAGATGGTGCTCACAACCTTGATCCTCTTCGCACACTTGCTGCTGCTCTTACTGTGCTGGCCGTGGAAGGTGCGATCGGGGAGAGTGCAGGGTTTAGGGTTTAAAGCCTTGGGGCTTTTGGGCTTAGGGTTTGGGTTTTTCAGGCTCAGGGCTTTATAAACAGCCCTAAACCCCAAGCCCTAAACCCTAAACCCTAAACCCCCTAAACCCCCTAAACCCCCTAAACCCCCTAAACCCCCTAAACCCCCTAAACCCCCTAAACCCCCTAAATCCCCTAAACCCCCTAAACCCCCTAAACCCCCCCCCTAAACCCCCCCTAAACCCCCTAAACCCCCTAAACCCCCTAAACCCCCCCCCTAAACCCCCCCCCTAAACCCCCTAAACCCCCTAAACCCCCATAAACACCCTAAACCCCCTAAACCCCCTAAACCCTAAACCCTAAACCCTAACCCTAACCCTAAACCCTAAACCCTAAACCCTAAACCCTAAACCCTAAACCCTAAACCCTAAACCCTAAACCCTAAACCCTAAACCCTAAACCCTAAACCCTAACCCGGCTTGCTTGGGGAGGTTAAGGTTTAGGGTTCCGCGCTGCGAGATTGGTAGGGGCCCAGGGTGTTTCGGGACTTCGTGGCTACACCTTGGGATGTTCCCCCTTGTACCAACAGTCCTTTAGGTGGTACCATAATTCCTATTCAGGACTGTTAGTATATGGGGGAGCATCCCAAGCGATACCTCTTGACCAGGGATGCTGTCAACTTAATATGCTTCTTAGCTAGGATAAGCCGTTCGCCAGGCAGGCGACCAGCGGTGTATCTGTACAGAGACACGTGCCGCAAAACATGTGTGTATATATATATATGTATTTTTACATATATGTGTATATCCACATACCACATGACTTCAACACTATCCGCACAGCTGTGGAGCAAATGCGAAGCTGACGTAGGTCGCTTCATTCACATCGCCAAAACGCAGGTGGTTCCTTTCCCCAAGGGGCAAAGGAGCCACTACTTGGAGGTTCAGGGTACCTGCAAACCCCAACTATAACTGTACTTACAAGCCCTCTAAGTCCTCTCAGTAGGTTATAAGTAGACTTATACTTGAGGTTGTAAGTATGATAGGTACCCCTGAACCTCCAAGTTAGTAAGTAGATTTTCAATTGGGGTCGAAGTACTTTGAGTGCTCTAAAGTGAGACTTCTACTTGGGGTTATATGTATATATATATATAGAGATAAAATAAATATATACGTACCCATGGACCTCCAAGTACAGATGTTCCGTGCTTGGTCCTTACGGAGAGTTCAGTGTGGATTCTTGGTTAGGGCCTTTCGAAATCCAGGGAGGGAGCTGTGGGTCGAGGGAGTGAGGGTCCAGGGTTTAGGGTTTAGGGTGTCGGGTTTAGGGTTTAGGGTTTAGGGCTTAGGGTTTGGTCTTTCGGGTTTAGGGTTCAGGGTTGAGTTCAGGGTGCCCACTTTCCTTGAAAGGTCCCGGTGGTGAATGTCATTGAGACCGTTGCGGCATCCGGGCTTTCGATGGCTGAGGGGGGGGTCTCTGGCTTAAGGGTTTCGGGTTTAGGGTTTCGGGTTTAGGGTTTAGGGTTCAGGGTTTAGGGCGGTTTCAAGGACCTAAGCCCTCAAAGCCCTAGGGAGCCCTACAAACTCCTGAGCAGCCCTTAAACCTCTACAACACCACCCCCCAAAACCCTAAAGAACCCTACAAAGTTCGCGCAATCCGAAAATCTTCCAGAAAAGCCCTTGAACAGAATCCCTTTGACACCCCTAAGCCCGGTAAGCCTGAAGCCTCAAGCTCTGAGTCGCAGGAGCATGTCAGAACGCGCGGGCCAAAACTTCTTCAGGGTTTAGGGTTTAGGGTTGAGGGTTTATGGACCATTTGTTGCGAAGTAAGTTCCTGATCTTTTTTACTACTTCACTCTGAATCTTTGCCCCTGCCAAGGGCCGACAAAGCTCTAAGAAGACGGAGACCCAAAAGCTTCAAAGACGGCCAAAGGCACGAACTAAAGCCAACAAACTGAAAAGAGGCTCCCAAAGCCCAAAGCAACCGACACTTTTTTGAGGCCTTAAAAAAAGACCTCACTCCAAAGCGTGGAACATCCTCAGCCCTAAGCAGGGCCAAGGCATGAACGAACAAAGGCCCCCAATTGCCCCTAAACCCCAAACCCTCAACAGTCCTCATCCCCGAAACCTGGACCTGGGACCCTGAACTCACCCTCGTCGCCTCGAACCCGAGAAGCCTAGCCGCCTCGAACCCGAGAACCTTTAGAACCCGAGAACCCTAGAACCCTAGAAACCTAGAACCCTACAACCTGAGAACCTTAGATCCCGAGAACCCGAGAACTCTAAACCCTAAACCCTCAACCCTAAACCCTAAACCCTAAACCCTAAGCCCTACACCCTAAACCCTACACCCTAAACCCTAAACCTTAAACCCTAAACCCTAAACCCTTTGAATCCCCAGGTCTCGGGCGCCCTCTTCTCAGCCATCAGCGCCGGGTTCTTCCTTCCGCCTGGGTCTGGGCCGCTCCCCGCAGATTTGGGGGGGTTTTAGGGGTTCTGGGGTCTAGAGGTTTCAGGGTTTAGGGTTTGAGGGTTTAGGTCTTAGGGTTTCAGGTCTTAGGGGTTTATGGGGTTTCGGGGTCTAGGGGTGTGGGAGTCGAACAGGCGAGTGAGCAGTTGGTTTTTTTGGGGGGAGTGGGGGGGGGTTTAGGGGTCTAGGGTCAAGTTTAGGGCAGTTACATTTTGGCAGTTTTCTTTTTTCGGCGGCGGGGCTCAGGGGGTGTACCAAGCTCACCCTACACCCCAAACCCCAAACCCTGAACCCTAAACCCTTTTCCCTAGACCCTAAACTCCCAGGACCTCCTTCTCAAGAGCCTTCGCCATGCTCACCCGCACGGTGGTGGCGGGCGCCTTCTGCCTGGTTTCGGCACCTCGTCGTTTTAGGGTTTAGGGGTCTAGGGGTTTAGGGGGTTTAGCGGTTTATGGAGTTTAGGGGGTTTAGGGGGTTTAGGGGGTTTAGGGGTTTAGGGGGTTTAGGGGTTTAGGGGTTTAGGGGTTTAGGGGGGCTTCAGGGCTTTAACGGCTCAGGGCTCCTTGGGGTTGTCTTTGACAGGGTTTAGGGTATTAGTTTGATGCCCAGGTCAGGTATAGGACCCCACGCTCACGCTCGCAACGCTTTTTGGGGTTCAGGGTTTTTGCGGCCTGGGACGCTATCTTTCAAGGCGGGGGGGGGGGTTGTTCCAAAATATGGTACCTGGAAGGGTTGCAATAGAATACCCAACCTTGTGTATTCAGTTCTTGGGACCATAATTTAGAGAACCTAGGCTTGGACGGCTCCCGCTCTGGTGTTGGGGTAGTTTCATGGGCCCTCAATGTGGTCGCACCTTCTTTAAAGAGTTCTGAGGTATGGACCCTTGGGTGTTTTAGAGTAGATTTAGGGGGTATATAAGGGTTCTCCGTTTACGGGATCAGGTTAGGGGACCATGTAACTACCCTGAGATCTGGGCTTCTGACCCCTTAATCAACAAGTCTTTAAGTAGAGCCTTCGTCCTGGGATTTTCAACCTGGAACTGCAGAGAAGATGCCCGAGTTGTCCCCCTGGTTCTTAGTAGGGAATGAGGGAAGGAGTACTTTGGGCTCCAATTCCCTCATTCCCTACTAAGAACCAGCCAGTTGTTGTGGCTCAGGTGATGTTCGTCTGCGGACTGATCGAGTGCAAGTGTTACGGAAGGAGCTTTCATGCCTCTGCTCTGTTTCGGGGGTATTGAGTGACATCCAACCCCTCAACCCTACTTGGAGGTTCAGGGTACTTATAACCCAATTATGAGTGTCACCGAAAGGCCCCTGAACCTTAAGTACCCTAATAGGGTTATACTTGAGTTATAAGTACAGGGGAAGCTACTCGTATCCAAAGCCTTCAAGGGTTCAGAACTGAGAAGTCTAGTGGCTAGCCCAGGTCTCAGTGCAGGTTCGTGCCTCAAGTTCCACGTGTGCAGCAAGACTGCCTGTTGACAACCGGCAGCCGTTTTCTTCGCAGCAGGGAGCCAGGAAAGTGTTCCATCTCGTTCTCAGCGCCAGATGTGGGGGTCTGCGAAAATAGGGGTCTCCCTGAAATAAACCCCAAGGATCCCAATAAGGTACCCCCGAGTTTCGGAAACCCCCATGTAGAGCAAAGGAACGAGCGAGGAGCCATCCTAGAACAAAGCGGAAATTCGAGTCGGATCTGACGGTCCGCAGCTGTCAGAAACCTGCCTTGGACCCCAGACCCCAAACCCTGAACCCCTAAACCCCTGCACCCTAAACCCACAAACCCAAGCCCTAAACTCTAAAACATACCTCCTGAAGCCTTAGGCTTGGGTTAGGCCTCGGACAAGCCTACGCCCCAAAGCCCTAAACCCCACAACCCGCCTCAGACTCTGGACTCCAAACCCTGAATCCTGAACCCTGGACACCGTTTTTTCTGGGGTGTTCAGTGTGTTTAGAGCTTTGGGGTGGCTAGGGCGTGTAGGGCTTAGGGCGTATGCTGGTTTTTTTGGGGGAGTGAGGACCCGGCGATTTATCTGGATGGACCTGACGCGTCCCAGAAGCTTGGCTCTGTGCATGTCAAGGGGAACCTGTAAAACCCTAAACCCTAAAGCCTGTACCCTAAACCCTAAACCCGAAACCCTATGCCCTAAACCCTAAACCCTAAACCACCCTAAACCCTAAACCCCCCAAAGGCTCGAAGCGATAAGCTGCCAAACCCTCAGTTCCCAGAACGGCCGCAACATAACTCTCAAACTCTAAGGCCTGAACCCTAAGCCCTATACATGTAAGAAAACCCTAAACCCTAAACCCTAAACCCTAAACCCTAGACCCTAGACCCTAGACCCTAGACCCTAGACCCTAGACCCTAGACCCTAGACCCTAGACCCTAGACCCTAGACCCTAGACCCTAGACCCTAGACCCTAGACCCTAGACCCTACATGTAAGATTAGCGTGGGCGCCGCTTGCATTCCCAGGCGATGTGCGATACCTCTACGATGGGCTCTTCAGCATCATGGAGTCATTGGCTACGTGGCTCTAAGGGAGTGAGCTGAAGCGTGGGGTTTAGGGTTTATGGTTTAGGGTTAGGGTTTAGGGCTTAAGGTTTAGGGTTTAGAGTTTAGGGTTTAGGGTTTAGAGTTTAGGGTTTAGGGTGTAGAGTGTAGGGTTTTGGGTAAAGGGTTTGGGGTTTAGGTCTTAGGGTTTAGGGGCCCCTGCCAGCCCTCACCTTCCCAACTTGTACATCATCATGTAGATTTAGGGTTTAGGGTGTAGGGTTTAGGATGCAGAGGTTAGAGCTCAGGATATTTTTGGATGTTTAATATAGGGTTTAGGCCGCAGAGTTTAGGGCTTAGGGTTTGGGATGCAGAGTTTGGGGTTTAGTAGTTTCTATAGGCACCTGTGGAGTCACAAGGCCCTTAAAAGAAGGAAAGGAGGCCTCTAGAGCGCTGTTCCCAGAATAGGGTTTAGGGTTTAGGGTTTAGGGTTTAGGGTTTAGGGTTTGGGTCCTAGGGTTTAGGGTTTAGGCCCTAAGACGTGAACCCCTCATGTGCCTGAATCCGCTTTATAAGGTTCACCCAAATAGGCATCACTGGATCAACATCAAGGTCCCGTTGGGCTCCCATGAGAGCTACTATTCGGTGTCTAGAGTTTGATTTGAACATGTTGGGTTCTTCGGTTAAGGGCGGCCGAAGAGTTTCCTGCGTCCTCATTTATTGAAGCGGGTGCCATATCTGAATAGTACACTGAATAATAGTCCCGAAGACAAGGGCTAAGAGATTTGGGGTTCAGGGTTTAGGGCCCACGGGCAAATTGCAGACTATGTGCTTATGTGCAGAGCGCGCGCATGCGCTCGCGCACGCCGGTGTGTGTGTGTGTGTGTGTGTGTGTGTGCGCGGGTGTGTGTGTGTGTGTGTGCAGCAAGCAGTGTAGCGACCCTATGGCATGGTAGCAGTAGCGCACGACGCTTCAGGCCGAGATGGAGGAGGACCACCTGAACTCAAAGCTCTTCCGAATGCAGCTTTGAGGTCAAGTGGGGATTCGGGTGTACTTGAAGGTTCATGGGTACTCATAAGCAGGGTTTAAGTATCCCAAATGAGGGAGAAACACAGTTGCCCTACTGATAACCTTACTGTTAGCGTTTACGGGTTGCGTAGGAGTTTGGGGGTTTGGGTCCAATGGGTGATTCGTTTTTTCTTGCCTCGTTAAATCACCTAACCCTACACCCAGGTTTCCCTCAACCCGAAACCCTAAGCCCGAAACCCTGCACCCTAATCCTCTGACACCTGCAGTGCCCAAGCAACCTAACAGACCTCAGCCCAACCCTGAACCCCCAACCCTGAACACCAAAACCCTAAACCCTAGCCCTAGACCCCAAGCCCCTAAACCCGAGCCCTAAACCCCAAACTGGCTTACCTCAGGCAGCCCTTCGACCAGACCTTGCTGAAGTCCTGCATCACGATGCTGTCGTTGGAGGCTGCAGAAGACTAGGACGCCCAGTATCGAAGGTTGGAACCATGGGCCCTTAGACCCCAAAGCCTATAAACCCTATAATTACCCTACAAACCCTATATAAACCCTATATAAACCCTATATAAACCCTATATAAACCCCACATAGACCCTACAAACCTTAACAAAACCTATATACCCTGTATCTAAGGTTGGAACCATGGGCCCCTTGTGTGGCCCCTTACCCTTGTTAAAGGGAGATTTAAAGCATGGGCCCTGATCATGTACAGTGTATATAAAGGTTATAGAACAGTTTCATGGTGATCCCAGAAGAGCCACTGAAAGAATTCAGGCCCTGGAGTCTGGAGGGGCCTGTTTAAACCACCCTGGGTGTTTGTGCTTTTGTGTTGCATGGATTTTTAGGGTCTTGGGGGTTTAGGGTTTCGGGTTTAGGTGTGCTAGCTCTCTTGAGGTTATAGGGTAGCATTGGCAATTAGCTCGGCTTCCGGCGCCTCAACCCCAAAACCTCTGTGTGGCACAAGTAGTTCTGGGGGGGGGTCTAAGTCGGGTAGCTGTGGGTCTATTTGTTTGTAACCTAGTTTAACGACTCATGGGTCAGTGAGTAGGGCTTTAGGGTGGGGGGCAGAGTAGCTTTAAAGAACGCGAAATCTAGACAAGAATTTGTGTCCACTTTTCGGCCTCTTCTTCCCCCTCCCCCCCCCGGTGGTCAGTTCTCTAACTCTGGTGCACCATATGGCCATTAAGCAAAGGGCTTTAGGGTCTTGTCTTAGGTTCAAGGGTAACCTGCATCCCAGATCGTTCCTCACGACTCCTTCCGGAACTCCATGCAGATGAAGCTCGGCCTGAAGGGTTTTATGGGCGTTTGGCGTGTTTAGGGTTTGGGGTTTGGGGAGTTTAGGGTTTAGGGTTCAGGGACAGCAGCCTGGAAGAATGACAATACTATCTCCTCAGGTTTTTCATGCAATTTTCCCATTCAAAGACCCAACAGCATGGCTCCATTTTCGGTTCCTTGGGGTTTGTCTGTCTTGTCCGGTGCTCGCCCGACGAGCGCATTGTGGATGGGGGCCTAAACCCTAAACCCTAAACCCTAAACCTTAAACCCTAAACCCTAAACCCTTCACCATCCCGCAGCTTAGCTGCCAGAGGTCACATCCTCAAACCCTCGCAGACGAAGAGAGAATCATACCGGTTTAGGGTCTCGGGTTTCGGGTTTAGGGTTTGGGGTTTAGGGTTTAGGGGTTTAGGGTTAGGATTTTTGGGGTTTAGGGTTCTTGAGACTCGAAGCCGAGTTTAGGGTTTAGGGTTTGTGGGCTTTTGTTTAGGGGATAGGATTTAGTTGCTTAGGGTGCCTGAGACTCGGCATCGAAGAGGGGTTTAGGGTTTGGGGTTTGTGGCTTTTGTGGTGTGGCCTCCCAAACCCCTCAAACCAAAAGCCTAAACCCTCAACCCCAAACCCCTCAAAGTGCTAAGCCCTTGACCCAGGAGGGCCACGGCTCGAATAAGGCCGGGGAGGGCAGAGGTTTGGGTTTACTTGGTTTAGGGCTTAGGGTTGAGGGTTTGCCCCACACCCCAAACCCTAAACGAAACCGTTCTGCTTTCAGAGGGGCCGGAGGGTGGTACAGCCTCGACCTTATTGGGGGTTCGAGGTTGATTACAGGGGTTATCCGGGGGTTTTAGGCATTTGTGGGTTGTTCTAGGGGTTGATAGGATTTGCAGGGTTTGCAGGGCTTATGGGGTGTCTAGGGTGTATAGGGGCTTTAGTGCTCATAGGTGGGGTAGTTTGTTGGGGTTTTCAGGTTTTCAAGACCCAATAAACAAAGCAATGTGTTCTTTTCTTTCTGCCAGGTTCCTGAAAAAAGATGGAATTGGTAGGATACATCCCATCGCCTGTGGTGCCTTCCCCTGCCACTGCAAATCCCGAACTTGGGATGTTCCCCCTTATACTAACAGTCCTCAATAGAATTATCATACGAAGTAACCCTAAACCCTAAACCCTAAGCCCTAAACCCTAAACCCTATCAAGGACTGTTAGTATAAGGGGGAACATCCCAACCCCAAACCTTAAGCCCTGAACCCTCAACCCTCAAACCGCTCTTCGCCAATCATTCGCTGCCAGACAACCCCAACAGAGCCCTAAACCCTAGACCCTAAACCCTAAACCCTCAACCCTCAACCCTCAACCCTCAACCCTCAACCCTAAACCCTGAGCCCTGAACCCGAAACCCTAAACCCTAAACCCTGAACCTGCCAAAGTGTTTGGCCCAGGGGGCTTGGAAGCCCTACGCTCTTGAATTCATCCTGGGTCTAACAGCCGTAGCCCTGAACTTAGAAGCCCTCTCAAGCCCAAAACTAGTTTGGGGTTTAGGGTTTAGGGTTTGGGGTTTAGGGTTTAGGGTTTAGGGCTATGCCCTAAACCCTACGTCGCAGGTCCTCCTACAGATCCTCCTACAGCCTCGATGGGATGGCTGAGAGGGCTTTGTCCGATGATGAGGCTGGGTAGGGTTTAGGGTTTAGGGTTTAGGGTTTAGGGTTTAGGGTTTAGGGTTTAGGGTTTAGGGTTTAGGGTTTAGGGTTTAGGGTTTAGGGTTTAGGGTTTAAGGGTTTAGGGGTTTAGGGTTTAGGGTTCAGGGTTTAGGGGTTTAGGGTTTATGGTTTAGGGTTCAGGGTTCAGGGTTCAGGGTAGGGTTTAGATAGTTCTGGGGTCTCGACACTCAGGAGGGAGCCCTAGCAGGGACCCTTAATCGTACTCCCCTATATAACCACGATAAACACCTTATATCTCGTCCGATATACCTAAGTCGCCCCTAAATTTCTCCCAAGCAGCCCCCAAGGTTTCTTGAGGGTCCCTCCTTCAGTCCCTTGAGGCCTAAGCCCGAAGCCCCCGGAGTTTAGGGTTTAGGGTTTAGGGTTTGAGTAGCTTTCAAATTCGAAGGCGGGCCGCATTATGTAGTAGGGACCCAAAAAGGGACCCTAAGCCCTAGACTTCTTACGCGGTCGTCAGGCCCTAAGCGCTAAGCCCCGAAGCCCCCGAACCCTTAAGCCCACCTCCCCTGAACTTCAGTGCCTGTTCGAAGGACTCCAGCAGAAGGGAGGGTACCAGTTTGGAGGCACGGCCTGCTGGCGAGGGTTCCGGCTGCTATTGAGTGTCGCAGAGCGAAATCTGGTCAGTTCTCGGCATCAGTATCGCTGCTAGGGTCTCCTTGTGCTAGAATCCTTTTTTTTTGGGGTATAGGGACTATAGGGCTGTAGGGTTGTAGGGTTTAGGACTTGTAGGGTCTCAGGGGTTTTAAACCCCGCCACAATCATTGGGTGACCGCAATATCCTACACCTCGAGCCTTAGCACCAATCCCAAATCCCAAGCCGAACCTTTTTCATTCAGATTCGGGGTCGCGGAGGCTTTTGGGGGGTTTAGGGTTTAGGGTTTAGCGTGTGGGCTTTCAGTCAAGGTGGCCTTTGTTGATTTGACAATTATTGGGCCTTTGTCGAAGGATGATGAACCCTCAGCCCTAAGCCCTAAGACAGTGCCAACACAACACGCTTTCCCTACCCTGGCTTTTGACTCGGTTGCCAGCTACGCTCACAACACCCTCAGCCGGCAGTAGGCCGATTTAGGGCTTAGCTTGCGACATCGTCTGTTTGCAGATCCCTAAGTTCTTTAGCCTTTAGACGCAAAACTCTCCGCTCCAAAGCCTGACGTGGAGTGAACCCGCCCCTGAGAGGATGTGGAGGCAGCAGATGCCGACACCTCCGACAAGGCGCGGGGTTGTGTAAGCTGTCGCGCATTGATTGGTTGAATCTCAGAGGTCGGCAACCCCAAACATTCCGGAACCGTCAACATCACAATAGAACGACGAACAGCATGTACATCGGAATAGATCACAGTAGTCATGCCATAATCGCGGTTATGCTAACACCCCCAAAAGGGCCTGAGATCCCAATCCTGGGTCCTTTCCAAGCTTTTCATTTGAGGATTTAGGGTTTAGGGTCCCTAAAATCCTCAAGGGGTCTCCCCCCCCCCCCCTTTTCTTCCCCGAGGCGGCCGAGCCTCCTGCTAGCGAGAGCTGCTCGGGCGAACTCTGAACCCAGTAAGCCCCCCCAAAACCCCTCAAAGCCTTGAAGGTTTAACGGCCTAAAGCCCCAGGGCCCTCAAAGCCCTAAAGCCCTACAGCCCTAAAGCCCCAAGGCCCTAAAGTCCTGAAGCCCTAAAACCGAAAGTCGAAGCCCCTCAGATCTTAAACCCCAAACCTGAAACCCGAAAACCTTGAAACCCTTGAAACCCTGAACCCTAAACCCTAAACCCTAGAGTCCCTAAAGCCTCCAGATTGAGCGGCCTGACCCAGCGTGTTCGCGGGAGAGTGGGGGTGTACGTCCTCCGAGTAAAACCTGATGGAGACACCTTCCTTGGCATGTTGCAGATCTTCATGGGTTCGGGGTTTTGAAGGGGTTGTAGGGTTTAGAGGCTTATGGATATCTTCGGTTTAGGAGTTAATTATGGGGGGCCGATTTTGATATTGTTTTAAACTCTGCACATGTCGGTTACTGGGGCATGGGGGGGGGGGGGGGAGACTTAACAATTTCTGGCGTGCATGGCAACTCTTGCAGGTTTGGGAAGCTTCGTGTTTGGAGCTTAGGGTTTTAGGGTTCAGAGGTGTAGAGTGCCTGCAAAATCCGTAGCAGGCTTGGGATCTGTGGCCACCTCAGGGCCGATGATGCGCAACTTTTCCACAGCCGAGCCAGACAGGAGTGGAATTGAAGCATGAAGTTCCCGCGCTGAGCTACGGTGCACTTCTTCAGTGACTTTGGGAAGAAGAAGTCCAGTTTCATGTGCGCTGCTCGAAGAGAAGTCAAGGTCTGGCAATCGTTGGCTCTTGTCCGGAACTTGCAGGTTTAGAGGTTTAGAGGTTTAGAGGTTTAGAGGTTTAGAGGTTTAGAGGTTTAGAGGTTTAGAGGCTTAGAGGTTTAGAGGTTTAGAGGTTTAGAGGCTTTAGAGGTTTAGAGGTTTGGAGGTTTGGAGGCTTTAGAGGTTTAGAGGTTTAGAGGTTTAGAGGTTTAGAGGTTTAGAGGCTTTAGAGGTTTAGAGGTTTTAGAGGTTTTGAGGTTTAGAGGTTAGAGTTTTAGGGTTTCGGGAAGCTCGAACCTCCGCCCCTCAAGCTCTGAAGCCTTAGTTGCACAGTCTGATAAAACCCAAAGCTTCCCACTGACTATGGGCGAATACCTCCCGCCAAACCCTTAACCCTAAATCCTTATCGGTCGAAACCCCAACTCTGCACCTTCTAAACCCTAAACCCTCAAACCTTGTGTTCCCTGGACCCTACACTCTAAACCCTAATCCTCAACATCCTCGCTTCCCTAAACCCTCACTAGGGTTTAGGGTTTAGGGTTTAGGGTTTAGGGTTTAGGGTTTAGGGTTTAGGGTTTAGGGAACCCCGAAACCCTAAGAACTAAACCTTGTAAAGCCCCCCGAGGTCGAGAGAAGGTTCGAGTCTGTCACGTGTCGCGGCTTGGCAGCAGCTTGAGCTTCTGTGCCAGTCTAAGCCTCAAAAAGAATGGGGGTTGTTTAGGGTTTAGGGTTTAGGTTTTAGGGTTTAGGGTTTAGGGTTACGAAAAATACGGGACCCCTAACAGAGACCCCAAAAGAGTAGGCTTCCCTTATGATAAGGATCCCAATAAGGTACCCCGAATTTGGGCAACCCCCGCAAATGTGCTTGCTGGGCTACGCAGGCTTAAGTTTCCGAGATTCAGAACTTTCTCAGAAGGTTGAAGGATTGAAGGGCTTGCATCGCTGAACCCTAAACAAACCTAAGCAACCCCAAACCCTAAACCCTGAACCCTAAACCCTAAACCCTCGGAGGGCGCTCCTGTCTCAGGTATTTCAGACTTGCTTGGGGTGTAAGAGGCGCCATCAACCTGCCCAAGCTTTGAAATTCCTAGACTCCTTCTGGGAGTAGCCCTAAACCCTAAACCCTAAACCCTAAACCCTAAACCCTAAACCCTAAACCCTAAACCCTAAACCCTAAACCCTAAACCCTAAACCCCTAAACCCTAAACCCTAAACCCTAAATCCCAAACCCTAAACCCTAAACCCTAAACCCTAAAGCCTAAACCCTCAGGGTTTAGGGTTTACCCGCCCCCTTCTACCTCAGGACTGTTTGGGGTGATCTCAGCGGTCTGACGCATCTACCTGTGTTTAGGGTTTAGGGTTTAGGGTTTGGGGTTTAGGCTTTAGGGTTTAGGGTGTTTATTTCTGCACAAGGGCTTGTTGAGGGGTATCCTAGTTCCCTAGTTCCCGAGAGTTAGGGGTGGATGAGTGGTCTCAGACCTCCAGGTGTTTAGGGTTTAGGGTGCGGGCGGTTCAGGGTTTGCGCTTTTCCGGGCAGGTTCATAGGCGGGTCCCTGGCGTTCGGGTGCCGCGTTTGAGCGTGCCGCCTTCTAACTCCGAATGCCCAGGTTCTCCCCATCAGTGACCTCCACGTGGGATGATGAGGACCCACCATAAATCCTAAACCCTATATTAATATAAACCCTAAACCCTAAACCCTAAACCCTAAACCCTAAACCCTAAACCCTAAACCCTAAACCCTAAACCCTAAACCCTAAACCCTAAACCCTAAACCCTAAACCCTAAACCCTAAACCCTAAACCCTAAACCCAGTCTTTTGATTGTCGCCGTGGGCCAGGGGCACATCAATGAAGATCCGGAGGGCGATGCCCTATGATCCAGTAGACTACTTGCAGGCTAGGGTACTTATAACCCACTATCTGCTTGAGAACCCCACAAGAAAACTAATCCCTGTAATACTTATAAGGAAGAATACTTTAAATTTTTGGGGGTTCTTAAGCAATCAGTAGTAACCCAATTCTAAATGTAGCTATAACCCACTTATAAGCCCCTTAAGTACCCTAAAAGGGTTATAATTGGGTTACAAGTACAGTTGTAATTGGGTTACTAAGTACCATGAAGCTCCACGTAGGATGCCCAGTAGTGCCCTTATTCCCATTTTTTTTTGTTGGGGGGGTTTCCCTTGTTTCACAGCTTTAGGCCAAAAAGGGCACCCTGTTTAGTTCTAGGTTACTGGGCCATCCAGTAGACGAGTTGAGAAATGTGTGGTGATAGGAGCGACTAGCTTCCGGTCTTTGGCCCTTAGCATGGTGCCTTACCTTTTTAAAGGGTTCTGAAGTATGGGCCCCGAATTTGTAGAGGGTATATAAGGGGTATATAAGGGCCCCGGGTCCCCTTTTCAGGGCCCATCCTAAGGGACCATGCAACTACCCTAAGAGTCTTTCAGTTACAGAGAAGCAGCTTTCCCAGCGCGGCACACTTTGATTGTCTTTCCCCCTCGTTACATTCCCGAAACGCCCTAACCTCGGACAGTGACCCTAAACCCGAAACCCTTAAACCTTGGGATGTTCCCCCTTTTTCTAAAAGTCCTTAACGGGGATTATAGTACCCCATTATAATCCCGGTGACGGGCTGTTAGTTTAGGGGGAAGATCCCAACTTAACCCAGAACCTTCTGCGGGAGGCCTCCAACTCACAGCCGGAAGTGTTCGCTGAGGCGCTGTAAGGCCTTGCTGGAGTTGGGGTTCGTGGGGTTTCATGGCCCAGGGTTATGCAAAAACCCTAAACCCTAAACCCGAAACCCGAAACCCTACATCAAACCCTGAACATTCGGAGCCAAGAGACCAAAGGGCTCAACTTTTGGGTGTCCATCGGGTCTTGGTATCATATGTTTCTTAATGTTAATTCTTTTTGGGCTCCTCTTACACCATGGTCTTTTTCTCCTGACTACGGTTCCTTTCGAAATTCCTAGTGCAATCTTATAGTTAAAGCACCCCAAAAAGAGCAACCCTACCCTAAACCCTAAACCCTAAACCTAAACCCTAAACCCTACACCCTAAACCCTAAACCCTAAACCCTAGACCCTAAACCCTAAACCCTAAACCCTAAACCCTAAACCCTAAACCCTAAACCCTAAACCCTAAACCCTAAACCCTAAACCGTAAACCGACCACAAGTTGGAGACCCACATGAAGAACCCGTAGGCTCGAAGTCGGGGTCGTGCTGCCAGGCCAGAAACCCCACACCCACACGTGTGGGGTTAGGGTTTAGGGTTTAGGGTTTCGGGTTTAGGGTTTAGGGTTTAGGGTTTGTTGTTTAGGATCGTGTGGGGTTGGGGGTGGGGGTTAGGGTTCAAGGTTTAGGATTCACGGTTGAGGGTTTAGGCGCGTCTGTTTTTTTGGAGGGGTGCTCCCTCCAGCGTGTCAGCGGTCGATGAGGCGTTTCATGTTGGATGCTTTGAAAGCAGCTTGTGGAGTGGGGTTTCATCACACATGAAGAATCCTTAGCCCAATGCCCTCAACCCAAAACCCTGTATGGGGGTTTCCGAGAAAAAGGGTTCCCTTTCTGATGAGATCGTTAAGGGGATTCTAGAAAATGTGGGGTATCAGTAGAGGTACTTTGGGACGCTCCCCCCTGTACTAACAGCCCGTAATAGGGATTATGGTACCCCCCCCCTATTTTACGCCGAAATAAAGGACTGCTAGTATAATCGGGAACGCCCCTAGTGGGAAAATGCCCAGATCTTACCACCCATGGGGCCCCCTGAGTCCTAAACCCTAGACTGTAGGGCTTCGGATTGAGGGTTTAGGGCTTAGGGTTAAGGGTTTAGGGCTTAGGGTTTAGGGCTTGGGGTCCCGAAGCTTAAGTACCCGGAAACCCTTCGACAGCCATGCGAATTCCTTCATCGAGCCCTGACAGCAGCCTCTGATAGTGACCATCGTGCTGGGAGGCTGGGATTGGTTTATGGTTGTTTGGGTACAGGGCTTGGGGCTTAGGGTTTGGGGTTTGGAGTTTAGGGTTTTGAGGTTAGGGTACTCTTTTTTGGCCCTGGGCTTTTGCAGGGATTATTTGGTTTGGGGAGTAGGTGGCTTCTAAACTGGTCTCGTGCGCCCAGCCAGACCCTGATTCCTCAGCGCCCTCTTTTCCGCGTCGGGGCGCCGCCTAACATGCCCCTGAAAGGGGTCCGGAGGGCGCGAGGGCCCATGTTGTTGTCCTTTGCCTCTGGCCATCGTAATTCATGGGGGTTAGTTTAGGGGTTCAGCTCTGCGGAGTTCCTTATCCCTGCGATCCGAGGCCTAAAAGTCAGAGAGAAGAGAGAGGAATCAAACCCCAAACCCTAAACCCCAAACCCTAAACCCTAAACCCTAAACCCCAAACTTTTAAACCCTGAAGGTTGCCGGTGTTGTCCTATACCTCGCGCTTGACCTTAATGTCCGCTAACATACATCTGGGCCGGGCTGCATGAAGATTCGACCTTCCTGGAGGGAGACGTGGTCAGTTCTCAAGTCATGGTTTTTTTGTTGGGTGCCCAAAGTATTGGGGTCCTCCTGAAAAGAGTGACATCATATCACTTACTGGTTCTTAGGAGGGAATGAGGGAATGAGGTTCGGTTCTCGAATATATATGTAGATGCATAACACCTTAAGGGTATGTATAAGGGGGATATAGGGTATCTTTTCTTCCCTCACTCCCTGCGAAGAACCAGGGGGTATAGAGAAGTAACTATGTAGCAAAAGGCAGAGCATCAGCGCTGTCACAGTGGTTCATCCCGCAGGACTGCCCTAAACCCTCACTTTAGTCTACACCCTTGACCCCAAACCCCAAAACCCCAAATCCTAAGCCCTAAACCCCAAGCCCTAAACAGAAGGGGTCTTGGCCCTAGGCCCTTCAACCGCAGAGTAGCCAAGGCAGAGGGTGGTTGCATGTTCCGCTGCTAAGCAGCCTCGCAGACAGCTTCTGGGTGCTTTGAGGGTTTAAGGTTGCGGGAGCTTATCCACCTTCTGTTTAGGGTTTAGGGTATAAGGTTTAGGGTTTAGGAAGTGCGGGGAGGGAGGGGGGGCGGTTGTCTGTTCGGGTATAGGGCTGAAGGTCTTGGGTTCGAGGGTCCACTATAATTAGGCGGAAGTCATAGGATCTGAATCATGGGGCTTTTCCTAGCATGCTCAGTAGCAGCCATACTGGGAGGTTCATGGTACTTATTACACAACTATAACTGTGCTGAAGATCATATTAGGACTTAAGGGGCTTATAAGTGGGTTCTAAGTACAGTTATGATTCGTTTACGAAGTACCATGAACCTCCAAGTACCCATTGCATTCTCAGGGTCTCCATTATGGTAGTCTTGCCAGTTCTACTTGGAGCAACACGGGAACCATACCTTAGTTCGCGATTATTTGCTGAAGAATCCCCGCAAGAAAAGCTTCGTCCTTATAAGGGCAATATTAGAGTTATTGATTTTTCTTTGGAGGGTTCTTAAGCGAATAGTCGTTAGCCATGTGTCGTTTCAGGGTGTATAGGGGTTAGGGCGGCTCGGGACCCGAAGCAGGCTACGCTTTAGTTATTTACGGCCAGCTTTGTCAGCTTGGCAAATCGCCGTGAGCAAAGAAGCGGGAAAAAACCCCAAGGGACGGGCGTGCGGAGGCTGTCAAGGCCGTTGAGAAGGTTGTAGTTGCGCATGTCCCTTTGAAAGCATAAACCCTGAACCCTATCAACCCTATAAGCCCTATAAACCCCATAAACCCTATAAACCCTGTAAACCCTATAAACCCTATAAACCCTATAAACCAAACAAACCCAAAAACCCTGAGGTTTGGCCCGAAAGCCTGACATGTTCGGGGCGTTGACATCCGGTCGGCACCCTGATTCTAGCCCTACACCTCAAGCCCTTAAACCCTCAAACCTCAACGCTGTGAGGGTTTCCACGACGAAGGCTATGTCCTGGAAATGGGACCGACTCCAGTTTAAACTTTAAACCACTGTGCCCAAAGCCCCAAAAGAGCTCCCACAACTCTAAACCCCTGCCCAAACTGTAGCCCCAAGAAAGGCAAACTTGATTGCCCCGAGCCCAGAACCCCCATTACCCTGCCACCCTGAACCCCAAACCCGAATCCCCACCACGCTATATGAACCCTAAGCCCTAAACCCTGAACCCCAATCCCTAACCCTAATCCCTAAACCCTAAACCCAATGCACAGCCTCTCTCCTCTGTCACTTCGGACCGAAAGGGGGCTGCCATAGCCCGACTAGACTCAGGGCCTTCGGCGTTCCATCCGCGCGAGCGGGGGCCCGAGCGGCACAAGGGTGAAGCTTCGGGCACCTAAACCCTAAACCCTAAACCCTAATCCCTTAAGACCTAAGCCCTAAACCCTAAACCCCAAACCCTAAACCCTAGAGCCCAAACCCCAAACCCTAAACCCTGACAGGTGCACCGGCTGATGTCATGCCAGGGCAAGACAGACCTCATTAGGGTTTAGGGCTTGAGGGTTTTTAGGGGTTTCGGGTGTGTCTTTGGGTTCTGGGGACCTTAAACCAGTTTTTAAGGGAGGGGGGGTTCAAGCGGGGCAGGTACCTAAGGGAACCTTAGGGAAGCTTTGGGAGCCTTAGGGAGTAGTTGGGAGTATTAGGGAACCTTGGGTACATACCCCCCCCCTGGCACACCCCTCCCTTAAGAACCCTATAAAGGTAGGTTTTGGGCTCTGAAGGTCGGGTTTAGGGTGTAGGGCTGGTAGGGAAGGTACCTTCTTCGGGGAATTGGGTACCATATTTAGTCCGTAAACTGGGTTCTATCGTGGTAGGGAAGGTACCTAGTTCTGCAATTCCCTGCCAGAGGCAGTAAGCACACCCCGCACCCCGCAAAATATCTCTAAAACAATGAACGCCCGGACTCAAATCAATGCTAGACTAAACTCCGAACCCAAAGCACCCGGCAACCCCATAAAGCCGAATTTCGAAGGGTGCTCGGGTTTCCTAAGCAACCCCCTGAAAGGCCCCAACCCTCAACGCCCTCCAACCCTCCAACCCTCCAACCCTCCAACCCTCCAACCCTCCAACCCTCCAACCCTCCAACCCTCCAACCCTCCAACCCTCCAACCCTCCAACCCTCCAACCCTCCAACCCTCCAACCCTCCAACCCTCCAACCCTCCAACCCTCCAACCCTCCCACCCTCCCACCCTCCAACCCTAAACCCTAAACCCTAAACCCTAAACCCTAAACCCTAAACCCTAATTCCTCCCATCAAGCCCAGGTGGAGCAGAAGCCGAAGGTACCCAATCTAATCGCCCGGGAGCTGAGTCCCAGTCGATTTCAGGGTTCAGGGTTTGAGGGTTTACGGTTCGAGGGGTTAGGGTTTCCGGGTTTTAGGGTTTGAGGGTTTGAGGGTTTTAGGGTTTCCGGGTTTTAGGGTTTGCGGGTTTGAGGGTTTGAGGGTTTTAGGGTTTTAGGGTTTGAGGGTTTAGGGTTTAGGGTTTAGGGCTACGGGGGTTCAACTGTCGGGCTGGGCGTTTCTGGCCGATTCAAACACTCGATTTGCCTTAAACCATAAACCTGAAACCCTAAACGGTTTAGGGCCTAAACCTTAAATTCCAAACTTCCATCCCCAACTGTTAACCCACACGCCCTAAACGTTATACCACCAAACCTACCGGCATTTTGTCATTAAAAGTCAGGTAGGAAAAGGGTTGCGCGACCAAACCCTTGTTCCCCAGACCCTAAACCCCAGCTCTATAGACCCTAAACCCTAAACCCTAGACCTAGAAACTCTAGGGTTTCCCTAAAAACCCTGGAAACCCTAAAAACCCTGAAGCCCTACACCCTAAACCCGAAACCCGAAACCCTAAACCCGAAACCCCCTCAAGTGCTTCTGAGGCAACGAAGCCATGGTCCGGCTCTCGCTGGCCCTGCTGGCGCCCCTGGCGTGGGCCCTGAAGCCGGCCGCCCCAGCTTTTCAATCCTAAACCCTAAACCCTAAACCTTAAACCCTAAACCCTAAACCCTAAACCCTAAACCCTAAACCCTAAACCCTAAACCCTAACGTTTACGCACGTTTCGGTTCACTTGTAATTGTATTCTCTTTGGGCTTAGAGTTGAGGGTGTAGGTTTTTAAACCCGCACCCCCCTTTGGCTCAAGGCCGCGTCGGGCTGGCCCAGAAATTCTGGACATCCTTCGAGTGTTGCGCCAGGCACCGCTTGTCTTACTGGATCATGTTTTCACGGCCCGGTAGGAACGACAACTTGCAGGGTCCATGCTGACAAGCGTGACTCTAGATTGGTCAAAACGAATGGCAGGCTCAGGGCAGGGCGTGCTGCGCTCAAGTCTGCGTTCTTCCAAGCAATTTCGTAACGCCCCAGCATCGATGCCAGCCAGGGGGATGTTGCGCAAGCATTGCAAGTGATGAACCTTGTTCCTCGCTACTTCTAAATGCGTGTCAGGGAGAATTGGTTGTTTTCCGCCAGGGACATCATCCTGCTGAAGGTGCGGCTGATCGTCCTTTCCACATGCGTTACCATCTGTTCAACTCTGTCCCAGAACGCAAAAAATGGCTGGGGAAGAAAATTACCAATCCTCCATTCGCCTCAAGTTGTTCTTCGAGGCACAAGCCACCTCAATCGTCTCAGACTGCCTGGTACCTGTAGGAACAGAACACGGCTCAACGAGGCCAAGGCACAGACTGCACCTTCTCCACTGCATTTTTGGCCGAGCGGGTCAAGTGGAGCATCACTGGGGAGCATGTCGACCAATCTGCTGATGGCCAATCGTTTCTCCCAAGCGGTGCCCCCTCCGTTTGTCCATGGATACGGAGCCAAAAAGAAAGGAGCGGCGTGCTTTCATCTTGTTTCGCATGCCGGTCTGGCGTTGTGCCCATGCATGTCCACTGGACAGTATACTTTGGCTCGCATGTGCAGCCCACCTTTTCTAGGGCGAGGAATTGCCATGAGGGACAACTGCTACGCTGTCGGTCTTAGTGACATGCTGGGATGATGTCTTTTCAATGCGGGCGCAGGCTGCCGTCATGGCTTTCGCATTCCAGTACCGATAGTCGCCGGCATCCACTTCCTGACGACATGCATGGCCACCATATCCGAACCCGCTCATGGCCAAAGTAATAAACCCGTGGAGCTTTCTTGACACATCCTCGCTCACCAGGTTTGGGTCCTTTGATCATCCTCGCACCAGCTTGTGGAGCTTACTTTCAAAGGCTGCACGTGTGACGCGGGGCAGCACAGTGGGCCGGTCTATATTGCGACGAGGTGAGACGGTCAAACTACTTGGAGGAGCAACACAGCAAACAAAACAACACACCACACCCAAGAGAAAGCGAAGCAACAGCAATCGAATCCTACCCTAAACCCTGGAGATGTTACCGGAGGGGGGTCTGACCGTACGCCCGAAGGCGGTTTGCGGGAAGAAGGGTTAGGGTTTACGGTTCAGGGGTTTTGGGGTTTGGTTTGGGTTCGAGTTTGGGGGTTAGGGGTTTTGGGGCTTAGGACGTTCATGTCTTGGGCAGGCCAACCTCCGATATCCGCTGTCAGACATACTGAAGAGACAACCCATCAGGCCAAGAGTAGTTGTTAGATAGTTCAGTTTTCAGCATGTCTTTAGATGAGGCAACATCTTCTAAACCAGAGCGGCTTTGATCACGTAGTATTTCTTCAGTCATTTGCCGGGCCTTTTCTAGTTCCACTTAGTAGCAGAAGGGTGTCCTCAGCGCTGCTTGCAATCCCAATTCGAAAAAATGCAGTGGTTCGCCTTCCAGAAAGGGTTTAGGGTGTTGGGAACCCTAAATTTTAGGGTCTTTTGGGGTTTAAGGTCTGTTTAGGTTTGGGGGTGTAGGCGTGCAGGCTTTTTTGGGGTTCAGGGGGGCTTAGCCTTTTGAGATCTAGGTTCGTCGAAGGCCTAAGCCCTAAGCCCGAACCCTCGACACCCTAGAAACACTAGAAACCCCAAAAGTTTAGGGTTTAGGGTTTAGGGTTTAAACCCTGAGCCCCTAAGCCATAGAGACCCTAGAAACTCCAGCACAAACTTTCCGCCCAGACATTGTACTTCGAGAGCCGTTCGGAGGGTTCAGGTCAGAACCGTGGAACACACAGCCCTAAACCCTAAACCCTAAACCCTAAACTGAACCCTAAACCCTAAACCCTAAACCCCACACCCCAAACCCTAAACCATCTCAACTCCCCGAAGCCCAAGCACGAAGCGGCCCAAGCGGACCAAGGATGAAAGAGGACAAGCTCTGCTCCGACTGGACCTGCGGCCCTTTGCCTCAGAGCCGAAGCTGGTGGAGGGCCGGGTTTTAGGGCTTCGGGTTTTGAGGGTTTTTAGGGTGTTTAGGGTGTTTAGGGTGTTTAGGGTTTTTAGGGTTCTTAGGGTTTTAGGGTTTTTAGGGTTTTTGGGGTTTTGGGGTTTTTAGGGCTTTTAGGGTTTTTTAGGGTTTTGTTGGGGTTTTAGGGTTTGGGGTTTTGGGTTTTTTCGGGGTTTGGGGTTTAGGGTGAAGGGTTTAAGAGTTGGGTTGCTTGAGGTTTGGCTGTAGGGTTTGGTTGAGGGTTCGGAGTTTAGGGTTTAGGGTTTAGGGGTTCAGGATGTCGCCTCAGAATGCTGGCGGAAGTGTGAGTGAGCTTCTGGCTGAAGGGCCCTGGACCCCAAACCCTAAACCCCAAACCCTACATCCTCAACCCCACGCCCCAAACCCTGAATCCTAAACTCCAAACTCTAAACCCTTAACCCCTACCCTAAACCCTAAACCCTGAACCCTAAACGGCGGTTTCTGTAAAGGATCCTGGTCAACTCTGAACACTGTAAACCCTAAGCACGTTAGGCACCCTAAGCACCTTAAACCCCAAACCCCAAATTCCTAAATCCTAAGCCCGAAGCCCTAAGCCTCAAGCCTCAAACCTCAAGCCTCAAGCCCTAAGCCCTAAGCCCTAAACCCTAAACCCTAAACCCTAAACCCTCAAAGGCAGGGGCTATGTCGCCAAGAATGGCCATGAAGAGATCGTGGGGAGCACTGATGCTGAGTGCTGCGACAAGTCTGGGGGCCTGGAAGCTTTAGGGTTTAGGGTTTCGGGTTCAGGGTTTCGGGTTTAGGGTTTAGGGTTTCGGGTTTAGGGTTTAGGGTTTCGGGTTTCGGGTTTAGGGTTCAGGGTTTAGGGCATCAACTCCTGATTTTGTTGGGCATGTCCCCTGTGCCTGCAAGAGCTTCCCCAAAAAAGGTCTATCCCTAGACCCTAAACCCTAAAACCCTAAAACCCGAAACCCTAAACCCTAAACCCGAAACCCTAAACCCCAAACCCTAAACCCTAAACCCTAAACCGTAAACCCTAAACCCTAAACCCTAAACCCTAAACCCCAAACCCTAAACCCTAAACTGAAATCCGAACCCCTAAACGGAGTCTTCAGGGTTTAGGGTTTAGGGTTTAGTGTTTAGGGTTTAGGGTTTATAGTTTAGGGTTTATTGTTTAGGGTTTAGGGTTTCGGGTTGGCGATCAGGAGCTATAGTAAGTAGAGTCCGACACTTCAGAAGTCTACAGACCCAAGGTCCAACCTTTAAGGTTTGGGGTTTAGGGCGGCCATAATGCCAACGTAACGCAATCCTCCTCCAGTCGACGCACCACCCGCAAAAAATAGTCAAAAGAAAGTAAATGAAAGCAAAAAAAAGACACAACGAACACCAGAACCCATAAACATCCTAGAGCCGCAACAAGGATTTAGGGTTTGGCCCCTCAGCCCTTTGAGGGTACGCGGTGTAGGGTTTGAGAATTTGGGTTTGGATGAACTCGAAATCCTGAATTCCCTCTACTTGGAGGTTCATGGGTACTTGTAAACCCCATCATCAGCCTACTTATAACCTACTTAGAGGACGTAGAAGGCTCATAAATACAGCGGCCATTGGGGTTGTAGGTGCCCTAAGCCTCCAAGTATAGCCCGAAACCCTAAACCCTAAACCCTAAAACCCTCAACCCTGAACCCTAAACCCTCAACCCTCAACCCTAGACCCTAGACCCGAAACCCCAACCCCTGAACCCTGTAAGTGCACCCTGAATTCCCACTAGGGCCACCGGCTGCAAGGACCTGCGCCCTCTACCAGTGCGGCGCGGGCTATGCACCCAATCAGGCCCCGCGGCGAAGAGCAGAGGGCGGGTTTAGGGTTTAGGGTTTAGGGTTTAGGGTTTAGGGTTTGGGGTTTAGGGTTTAGGGTTTGCGGGAAGTTCACCACTCCAGCTTCACAAGGGCTTCGCTGTTGAACCCTTTTCCGCTTCATCTTGATCTGCAAAGCCCCACAGCCCTGACCGACTATTCGACGCCATTTCTGACAAAATTTAGGAGCAAATGCGGCCTGTGATCATCGACAAGTCCCGAAGACTACGTTTACCAAGGTTGGTTTCTTGGGGTGCAGGGCTTTTGGGATTTAGGGTTTGGGGTTGAGGGGTTATTGGCTTTCGAACGGAAAAACCCAAACCATAGGGAGTCTTGCATAGGGAGTCTTGCCCCAGGTTTTTCCGCCGAATTTTTTTTACTCACATTCATCGAGCCGAAGGATACACCAAAGGCCTAACCTTAAATGCCAACCCTCAGCCCGACTCTGTGCACCCTAAACCTTACAAAGCCTGGACCTTAACCTTTGGGGCTTAGGGTTTAGGGTAGAAGGTGTAGGGTTTAGGGTTTAGGGTTCAAGGTTTCTCAAAACCTCTTAGAAAATGAGAGCTTAAGTGTCCACTGCGCCTCAGGCGTACCGCAACAATGTCGCACAGAGTGACCAGATGTGCTGCGACGAAGTGTGCTCGGCAAAGGTGGACACTTGGCTTGAGGTTCAGGGCCTCAGAAGCAACCCTAAACCCTAAAGCCTAAACCCTAAACCCTGAACTTTGAACCCTAAACCCTGAACGTTGAACCCTAAGCCCTAAAGCAGTATGCATTGGTCTTGGGGAGGGCCTGTCTTGCTTCAAGATCAGCAACCCTGTTGGTTCTGCTCAGTGTCGCATCTTCTCCTAAACTCAAAACCCAAAACTCAAAATCCTAAACCCTAACCCCTGAGCCCAAAACACTGAGCACGCGGAACAGGACTGCAAACCGCCATCTTGTCAACCCTTGACCTGAAAACCTAACACCGACCCTGAGTTGGGATGTTCCCCGCATATTCAAGAATGCCTATGAGGGACTGCTAGTATAAGGGGAACATCCCAAACCCTAAAACCACGACCCCTAAACCTCAAACCCTTAAGTGTGAACCAAAGCCTTCAAGCGCAAACTTAAAACCCTGAACCTTGCCACTCTAAACCCAAAACCATAAACCGGGTTTAGGGTTTAGGGTTTAGGGTTTAGGGTTTAGGGTTTAGGGTTTAGGGTTTAGGGTTTAGGGCAAAGCCTAAACCCCACTCCCCAAACCCCAAATGCGAACTTCCACTCGACACGGGCCACGAAGATCACAGGAGTGTGCGACCGGCTGGCTGGGCGCACAGTCCTGCCGCTGGTTAGTTAGAAGGGTTTAGGGTTTAGGGTTTAGGGTTTAGGGTTTAGGGTTAGTAGGGTTAGAAGCAGAGTAGCTATGGTTATGACCTCAGATTTTGGACTGAGCTGCGGGTTAGGCCCTGGGGGTTTGGGGTTTCAGGGTTTAGGGGCCTTGAGGGTCAGGGTTGAGCATGTTACAGTTTGGAGGGCTGACTTGGAGGTTCATGGGTACTTATAAGTAGGGTTAGAAGTAGGGTAATTAGGGTACTTTTGACTCTACTTATAAGTTACTATGAACCTTCAAGTAGGGGTTTAGGACTTAGGGTGCTGAGCCTGTGTTTTCTGCTCGTCTTCGCTCTTGGGAAGTCGGGGTGAAGAGCGGAACTCGCCCCAAGGGTTTAGGGTTTAGGGTTTAGGGTGTAGGGTTTAGGGTTTAAGTGCTGCTTCGGAGCAGCTCCGCTTCCCCCAACCTGCTACACCCTGAGCCCTAAACCCTGCAAACCAGGCGTAAAAGATGTCGAGGGCTGGGGGCTTGAAGGGTTTCGGGTTGGGGGGCTTACAGTACATACACTCCAGAAAGTTGGAACATGGTATAAGGATCGTTAGAGCTGTAATTACCTTTTGTATACCATTTTGGGGGGTATGGGGATAAGTAGGTTCCAACTGTTTTCAATTTGCTGTAACGGGTTAGGGTTTAGAGGAATTGGGGTTTAGGATGGTTCGACCCTCAAGGCCTTCGACTCGAACCCCAAACCCCAAAAAGCCTGGAGCCTGAGCGCCGACACTAACTTTGACTAAACCCTAAACCCTAAACCCTAAACCCTAAACCCTAAACCCTAAGCCCTAAACTCCTAAACCCTGAACCCTAAACCCTAAGCTCTAAACGCTACACCTCAAACCCTAAACTCTTCTTGAAGCCCCCCTTGAAGTTCTTGAAGACCTTTAAGCCCCAAACCCTTGAAGCCCTTTGAACCCCAACAAGCCCCAAACCCTTTAAGCCCTAAACCCGAAACCCTTTAAGCCCGAAGCCCGAAGCCCCTAAACCCTTAACCCTAAATCCCAAAAACCCTAAAACCCTAAAGCCCTAAAACACTAGAATCCTAAACCCTAAGCCCTAACCCTTAGCCCTGAACCCTTAACCCTAAGCTCTTCCAAAAGTCCCACCATGCAGGGTTCTCAGCCCTGCGAAGCTGGGGAAGAACGGCAACACTCCAGAGGCTTGGGTGTAGGGTTTAGGGTTTAGGGTTTAGGGTTTAGGGTTTAGGTTTAGGGTTTAGGGTTTAGGGTTTAGGGTTTAGGGTTTAGGGTTTAGGGTTTAGGGTTTAGGGTTTAGGGTTTAGGGTTTAGGGTTCAGGATTTAGGGTTTAAGGGCTTGGGGTTGTAGGGTTTAGGGTTTTGGGGGTTGGAGTTTAGGCTTTGAGGTCTGCAAGAGTTTAGGGTTTAAGGTTTATGGGCTGGGATCTCCAGAGGTTGTGGGTTTACGGGCTTTTGGGGTCTCGGGCTTTTGGGGTGGTGTCGGACTTGGATCCAGGGGCTGTGTGTGGGTTTAGGTTTTGGGGTTTAGGGTTTCGCGTTTCGGGTTTAGGGTTTAGGGGCTCCGAAAGGGGGGTGTGGGGGGTGGGTTTGGGGGGGCGGGGTGGGGGGGGGGAGGGTGGGAAACCCCAAACCCCAAACCCCAAACCCCAAACCCCAAACCCCAAACCCCAAATTCCAAACCCCAAACCCCAAACCCCCAACCCCCAACTCCCAACCCCAAACCGAAGGACTGCTGTGTGCCCTCGTGCTCCCGTTTCACTTGCGCGGGCCCTGGCGGTGCTTGAGGAATCGGCTGGGGTTGGGAGCTCCCGGCTTTGCCTCCAAAGCTCCTGAAGGTTTAGGGTTTAGGGTTTAGGGTAACACCCTAGGTCCTGAACCTCAGGCCCTTACGCAAGGGGAAGGTAGGGCCTATGATGATTCCTCACCCTAAACCCTAAACCCTGAACCCTGAACCCTAAACCCCTCATCGTGAGAGTCAGACTCAAGCCTACGACCCTTCAGGCCCGCCAAGAGGCCCAAATGCCTTGAAGCCCTAGTATAAACATCCAACCCTAAACCCTAAACCCTAAACCTAAACCCTACAAGCTGAACCCTGAACCCTAAACCCTAAACCCTAAACCCTAAACCCTAAACCCTAAACCCTAAACCCTAAACCCTAAACCCTAAAATCGTCCTCAAGTGCCATTTAAAAAAACCCTAAGCGCCCTAAAAGCCTCCAAAGCTGGACATGAAAAAATGCACGGAATCTTTCCTCACAAGCAGGGAGTGCATCTCCCTCAGAAGCAGAACCTTAACCCTAAACTCTAAACCCTAAACCCTAAACCCTAAACCTTAAACCCTGTAGCTCAAAGTATTCGAGAGCCTCTGGCATCTTCAGGCCCCGAGTCCTACCAGCTCAAGGTCAAGGCCCCGGAAATCATCGGGAACGCTGCGTGGCCGCGTTTCTCTGTGTGTGATTTTGGGCAGGGGGGCGGATTGGGTTTCAGGTTTTGGGGCGGTTTTGGGCAGTTTCGGGTGTTTAGGGTTTAGGGTTTGGGGTTTAGGGTTTAGGGTTTAGGGTTTAGGGTTTAGGGCGTAGCGAAAGAGCGCCCAGGACACTGCGAGCTGCTGCGACGCCCTCTGCGGCGCCTACGAGTGCCTGGCCTTGAGGGACTCAGGAAGACGGTACAGGGTTTAGGTGAGGGTTTAGGGTTTAGGGTTTAGGGTTTAGGGTTTAGGGTTTAGGGTTTAGGGTTTAGGGTTTAGGGTTTAGGGTTTAGGGTTTAGGGTTTTCGGGTTTAGGGTTTGGGGTTTGGGGTTTAGGGTTTAGGGTTTAGGGTTTAGGGTTTAGGGAAATGGAAACTCTACTTGGCACCAACGAGTAACCTGCGAGGTGCCCGAAAGGCTACAAGGCCGACCCCTCGCGGGCCAACAGCACCGGGAGCAGCCCGGAGGCGTGCTGTATGCAGGCGCAGAGCACTTCTAGGGTTCAGGGGTTGGGGTTTAGGGTTTAGGGTTTAGGGTGGAGGGTTTAGGGTTTAGGGTTTAGGGCTATAATACTTGGAGGTTCAGGGCACTTATAACCCCAATTATGGCTGTGCTTACAAGCCCGTAAGTCCTCCTAAGTAGGTAATAAGTAGACTTATCATTGGGGTTATTCGTACCCATTAACCTGAGAGTATTGGGCTTGAGAATTGTAGTGGGTGGGTGAGGGAAAGGTCAGTGGTTGAGGTGTAATATTTATGCTTGGGGGCGGTGTTTGTCCGAGCTTAGGGTGGCCTGCAGGGCGTGGCTTGGACAATAGGGGTGCGGGTCTGTCATCGTCTTGATATCGATCTCGGGGGTAGTAATCTACAGATGGCAACGGCGTCTGGCTTCCGTTAGGCGCTTTGTTTTCCCGGTGCTCCCTCCTGCCGCCTCTCAAGAGCCCCCCCCAACCTGGAGGCCGGTTCTCTACTATGCTCCCTTTTGCGACCCCAAACGTCAGAAACGATTTCTCAGCAGACGAATCTTTTATTTCAGGGCTTCGCGTTTTACGAAGCATTTGGGATTCGGTGTTTTGGGTTTCGGAGAAAGGCCACTCAGATGAATGCCCCTGGACTGCAAATCCTAAGCCCCAAACCCGAAACCCTAAACTCTAAACCCTAAACCCTAATTAAACCCCAAACCCCAAACCCCAAACCCCAAACCCTAAACCCTAAACCCTAAACCCCAAACTCTCATCTCGCGTTGGAGGAATGCGCCCTCTTCGACCACCTCTGTGGCCTGTCTATTCACGAACATCTCAGCTTGAGATGCTCCCCCTTCCCTTAGTAGGGATTAGAATAGGGGGGTACTAGAATCCCTATGAAGGACTGTTAGCACAAGGGTGAACATCCCAAAGCTCAACATATGTGTTTCCAAACGTTTGGGTTTTGGATTTTGGGGCATAGGGCTCAGGGCTCAGGGCTCAGGGCTTAGATTTATATGGGTGTCGTAGGATTTGTTTCGGGTTTAGGGTTTAGGGCTTGGGGCTTAAGGCTGCGATTTCCCTGCAACAAGGGTTATAGTTTTGTCGGCTGTAGAAGGGGCACCGTTTTTTTTAGGACATGCCTATATGGGAGGTTGATCTCAACTCTGGTCTCCAGCACTTTGTCCTCAATTTCAGTTTGAGGCCCTGCATCGGGTTTACCTAGCCAAGGGTTTGGGTTAAGCCACTCTTTGCCTCTAACCTCCAAGGACCTACGATAAAGAAGGTAAGAAAACACTCCTCAAAACCGAGTTGTGAGGCTAGCATTCTTTAGCCAGAAGTAGATGAGCCACCGGCAGCGCATGCTAAACTCTGGCTGGTGATGTCCGGCGCTAGGCGCAGCTCCTGCTGGCTCGAAGAATTCCGACCTTTTCACTGCCTCGGCCTCTTTCCCCTGTACCCTCCCCGTCTGCATAACCACCCCCATACCCCGATACCCCCGATACCCCGATACCCCGATACCCCCATACCCCCAAAACCCGAAACTCCAAACCCTAAACCCCAAAACCCCATACCCAAGTCCCAAACCCCAAACCCCAGAGCCCAAACCCCAAACCCCGGACCCCAAACTCCAAACCCCCAAACCCTACCATTTAGTTTGCCCAAGTACCCAAAACCCTAAACAAAGCGCTCCGAGCCATGTCTGCGAGCAGAAGAGGCGGCGGTTCAGGGTTTGGAGTTCAGGGTGTGGGATGCTTCAACCGCTGGCTGAATCAGGAACCTAGAACCTAGTTTGGGTTAGGCTTTAGGGTTTGGGGTTTAAGGTTTCGGGTTTCGGGTTTAGGGTTTAGGGTTTAGGGTTTAGGGTTCAGGGTTCAGGGTTCAGGTTCAGGGCTTCGGGAAGATCCTCGCAGTCAGGACCAGCTTGGATGCAGCGTTGAGGGTCTAGATGGATTTTGGGTTGTTCACGGGCCCAGCAGTTTGACCTTCGAGTAGTAAGCCCAGACTACTCCAGGTCTTGCACAAGCATGTTCATCAGCTTTCTTCTCATCATCATGGCTCATGTGGTGCGGCCTGTCGGCAGTTTCTTTGCATGCAGAGGAAGGTGTGATCGTGAGAATGCCTGCAGCAGGAAGCCCAATGGCCCCCAACACGCCAAATCCAGACCCTGGACCCTGTGCCCTGAATCCGAAACCACCTAAAGCCCAAGACCCCTGATAAGCCCAAGGGAGGTTGTACGGGCCCTTAACATTCACCCCTGCCTTCTGTTTATAAAAAGGGGCTCCCCCTGTAAAAGGGCCCATACTGAGGGACCATGTACCTGCCCCAAGAATAAGCACGTCGCCTCCACCATGGCAGGGCCGGATCAGCGCAAGAGGCCGGCGGCAGTTGGGTATAGGGTACCCTAAACCCGAAACCCTTAAAGCCCTGAACCCTAAACCCTAAACCCCAAACCCTAAACCCGAAACCCTAAACCCTAAACCCGAAACCCTAAACCCGAACCCTAAACCGGGAGCCCGGGAGCCCTCTCCCGGTGTGGGCTGCTAGGGGGTGAAGGTTTTGGAGGGGAAGATTTAGGGTCGAGGTTCCCTAAACCCTCAACCCTCAACCCTAAACCCTAAACCCTAAACCCCAAACCCTAAACCCCAAACCCTAAACCCTATACTTTTGTCCCAAACCCTGGGAGGATCCAAAAGGTAGATCTCCTTTAAAGTTCCGAAGAGTGACCCAATACTAGTAGTATTGGGTACCCCAAACCCTGCCCTAAACCCCAAACCCTCAACCCTAAACCCTCAAGAAAAAGTAAATAGAAATTGTACGTGGTATCATTCTGTAGTTCCCAAGTTATTTGTCTAAACAGCTGACAAGCTGAGTTTAAGTATATTCATCCAAAACACATCTCTCTGGAGGTCAAATCAATTTACTTAACCCCTCTCCCTCCCCTCCCCCCCTCACCCCCTGTGCCCCCTTCCCCCCTTGCCTGTCCCCCCTTCCCCTCCTCCCGCCACCCCCGCCTCCCCCCCTCCCCCCCCCTCCCCCGCCCTCCCAAAATGAAACACGTAGTTCCAACAAAGAAGCCCGGTCAAAACGTTAATGGGACCCAAACCCTATACAATTTCTATAAACCCCAAACCCTAAACCCTAAACCCCAAATCCTAAACCCTAAACCCTCAACCCTGAACCCTAAACCCTTTCGGGGCTTCTACTTTTTGGATCCTCCCAGGGGTCTGGGATTTGAGCCCTTCCCATCCGCGCCCTTCTTTCACGGGGATCTCGGGTCCAAGGCTTTTGGGTTTTGGTGTTTGGGGCTTTCAAGGTTCATGGTTACCCTAAACCCTAAACCCTAAACCCTTCACCCTTAACCCTTTACCCTAAACCCTAAACCCCAAACCCCAAACCCCAAACCCCAAATCCAAACCCTAAAACCTTTCCAGGGTGCGGTCTTCTTTAAGGTTAGCCCCACAGGCCCCTAGGGCCCCAGTCCGCGGCAGGATGCGCTGTGCTGCGATCAGCCGCCATGGGAAAGAGGGAGAGTGGCAGCGGGCAGTCTCGCTGTTGCCGCTAGACATGCAGTTTAGGGTTTAGGGTTTAGGGTTTAGGGTTTAGGGTTTAGGGTTTAGGGTTTAGGGCAAGAGAACATTGGGATGTTTGAGGGGTAGGGCTTTAGGGCTTAGGTGTTCGGGCACCCCAAAGCCAAGCTACAAACCCCTAAGCCCCAAACCCCAAAGCCCTAAACGTCAAACCCTAAACCCTGAGCCCCAAACAGTCCGACTTGCGGCCGCCTTGCTTGGGATTTGCCGGGTTTACGTGCAGGGGAACCCAATTTCAGAAAGCCCGAAGTTCCTCTCGTCTCGAAACTCTAAGGGTGGGCCCTTAATCTGGGCCCTTAGGGTTTAGGGTTCAGGTCCCTAACCTCCTTTAAACCTTTAAAGGTGCACAGGGTATGTCAGGGGTCTATGAGGGATCCCTGTAACCGATTTGGGGCCTTTGGGGTTCTAGGGGTTTAGGAAGTCTGGGTTTAGGAAGCCTCGAGCTTTTAGGAGCCGTAAGCTCCCCGTGCAGGTCAAGCATGCAAGGCGATGGCATCGAGCCCGACACCATCTGCTTCAACGCGGCCATCAAAGCCTGCGAACAATCCTCGCAATGGCAGGTCATCCCACCCCCTAAACCCTAAACCCTAAACCCAAAACCCTAAACCCTAAACCCTAGACCCTAGACCCTAAACCCTAAACCCTAAACCCCAAACCCTAAACCCTAACCCTTTTCGTTTGTTGGTCTTTTTCGCCCTACATCGTCTGCCCTAAGCCTTCAGCTGTCTGAAGTGGGGAAAGTTTGGAGCCGGTCGAGGCCTCAAAGCTGGGAGTCCTGAAGCGTTTAGGGAAAAGGGTTTAGGGTTTAGGGTTTAGGGTTTAGGGCTTGGGGCTTCTACCAGAAGGAACAGACCTGAGCTTAGTGTGTGTACCCAGGCGCCCTCAAATATGCTTATTGTCATTCTTTCTCTCTTTGTTTTTTGGAGAGTTCCTAGTTCTCTGGTTCATGTCGAACCCTACATTCTGTCAACAATTAGCCCTAAGTTCGCAAGCTGTAGCCCGAAAGCCTTCCAAATCCAAGCCCGAAACCCTAGTCCTAAACCCTCAACCCTAAACCCTAAACCCCAAACCCTAAACCCTAAACCCCAAACCCTAAACCCTAACCCTCAACCCTAAACCCCAAACCCTAAACCCTGAACCCTGAAGCCTGAACCCTAAACCCTACACCCTAAACAACAACCCTAAACACATCCTCAACTTGCGCGGAGGGAGCCTTGGTGCTCTTGGCCGACATGCCGACCTTGGAGGTACTATGACTCATATGAGGATGCTTATCCTTAGGGTGAGGGTTTGGGGTTTAGGGTGTGGGTCGTGGTGGGTTTACGGTTCAGGGGTGAAGGTTTCGGGTTTCCCTTCTTCCCTCCCTGTGGTTCATAATCATGGTGGGTTTAGGTTTGAGGTTCAGGGTGTAGGATTGTTTCCCTCTCAATTCCTGTGGTTCGTGTGGTTTTCGGGTTAACAGTCAGGCTTTGAACCCGAACCTCCAACCCCCTCGAACCCGAACCTGCACCCGACCCTGAACCGGTTGTGGTTCGGGTTTAGGGCCAGTTTAGGGTTGGGAGTTGGCATGTTCCCCCTTACACTAACAGTCCTTCATCTGGATCATAATCCGGGTCTCAGAATCCCTAGTAAGGACTGCTAGTATAAGGGGGGAAAATCCCAAGTTGGGAGGTTGGGTGAAGAGCTTATTTAGGACTCCTAGAAAGTTTGGGGTTTCGGCTTTCGAGGCTTTTGCCCTAAGCCCTAAGCCCTAAACCCTAAACCTAAACCCGAAACCCTAAACCCTAAACCCTAAACCCTAAACCCTAAACCCTTAAGAAGCCTCTGAGGTGGTGCAGGATACCATCAGCTTCAACTCTGCCATCAGCACCTGCGAGAAGGGGCTGCAGTGGCAGTGGGCCTTGCAGCTCCTTGCTAGGGTTTAGGGTTTAGGGTTTAGGGTTTAGGCTTTAGGGTTTAGGGTTTAGGGTTTAGGGTTCGCGCCTTCGAAAGCCTGAAATTCGTTGACATGCACGGGATTTCAGGGTTGAAAAGGGTTGATAAACGCATCAGAGGGGTCAAAGGGTTTACAGGGATTATAAAGGGCTCAATAGAGGGTTGCAAGGGTGTTAAAGGGTTCTAAAAGGGTTTTTGAAGGTTGAAAGGGCCCGAAACCCTAAACCCTAAACCCTAAACCCTAAACCCTAAACCCTAAACCCTAAACCCTAAACCCTAAACCCTAAACCCTAAACCCTGAACCCTGAACCCTGAACCCTAAACCCTAAACCCTAAACCCTAAACCCGTTTTGGGTTTTTGTAGGGTTTTAGCAGGGCCAACTCAGGCTCTTATCCGCCATGCCTCAAGCCCTCGCGGAGGCCAATGAGATCCCAGGCGTCCATAGCTTTGGAACGGGGGTTGTTGCTTCGGTCTAGGGTTTAGGGTTTAGGGTTTAGGGTTTAGGGTTTAGGTTTTGGGAAATTTTGGACATGTGGGTTCATTTATGTAAGGTAAGGGATTGGGCTTGGAGTTTCAAGGACTAGCAGCCCCTGAATCAGGGTTTCTCCGAAACCCTTAAACCCAAAACTGTTTCAGTTTATGGCTATCCTTGGAGAGGAGTGCTTTTGGATACATCTCGTGCATGTGGGTTTAGGATATGGATTCGCAATGCACGGGTGCAGCGAGGTTTTGGTCTCATTTGGCACTTGGGGTGCGAGTGCCGAGGATCACGCTCAACGCGTCCATCAGTGCATGTGGGAGAGGCCTCCAATGGAAGGTGGCCCTTCTCCTCTTGTCGGAGATGCCGGCCAGGGGCCTCCGATCAGACACGATCAGCTGGAATGCCGCCATAACTGCCTGTGGGACAGGCGCGCAATGGCAAGTTGCCCTGGAGCTGCTGTCGAGAATGCCCGCGGCCTATTCGAAGCCCGACACCATTAGCTTCAATGCCGCAATCAGTGCATGCGAGAAGGCCGGGGAGTGGCAACGGGCACTCCAGTTGCTTGCTGACATGCCAAGAGTCAAGACCAGACCTAGCCGGGTAACCTTCAACGCCGCCATCAGCGCTTGCGAGAAAGGCGGGCAATGGCAGTCTGCCCTGCAGCTCCTTACCGACCTTCCCAAAACAACGGGGGCTTGGCCTGGGCAGATTAGCTTCAATGCGGCTGTGAGCGCATGTGCCGCGGGAGGGGAGTGGCAGATGGCCCTCTTTCTCTCGTCGAGGATGGCTGCGCATTCCTTGCAGCCAGACGTTGTCACAACCAGCGCGTGCATCAGCGCGTGCCACCGAGGACAGCGTTGGCAGATGGCACTTTGGATTCTGTGGAGCATGAGGGAGGACAGGATAGCTCCCAATGTCGTGTCGTTCAGCTCGGCCATCAGTGCCTGCGATGCCGGGGGGCAGTGGCAGCTGGCACTACTTCTCCTTTCGCAGATGTCTGAAGCAAAGGTCGTGCCGAGGGAAACAGCCATCAACTCGGCCATGAGTGCCTGCGCCAGCGGCAGCCGTTGGGAGGCGGCGGTCAGCCTCTTGAGATCGATGCCGGCCCTGATCCTGGAACCGGATGACGTCAGTCTGAATGCTGCCATCTGTGCCTGCGGCCAGAGCGGGGAGTGGCAGATGTCGCTGCACTTGCTCTCCGACCAAGTGCTCCGAGGGGACGTCCGCGACAACGCGGGCTTCAACGCAGCCATCAGCGCCCTTGGTGGCAGCCGGCAGTGGCAGCTTGCACTGCGGCTTCCTCGTTGCACTTCTTGGGGATGCATTTCACCTCCTTTTAGAGAATTTAGGGTTTAGGGCCTTTAGGGTTTAGGGTTTAGGGTTTAGGGTACACAAAGGAAGTTCACTCTCTTCACGACGCAGGCTTCTGTCCGAGATGGCCCTTGCGGGGGCCTCCGCCGATGAGATCAGCTTTGGTGCCGGAATTGGAGCATGCGCCCGAGGCGGGAGACAACTCACTTTATGAGGGCTTCGGGTTTAGAGTTTAGGGTTTCGGCTTTAGGGTTTAGAGTTTAGGGTTTAGGGTTTAGGGCTTCGGGAGGTTTATCGGGTCACCAGGGCTGTTGAAGGCTTTTGTCGAGTTAATAGGGCTTGCCAGGGGGTTCATTGGGGTGTATTCCAGCAAACAGGTTTCCAGGTTTCAGAGCTTCATGGGGTCCTGTGGAGTTTTGGGGGCTTCTAGAACGATGGTTTGCAGAGCTTAGAGGTGTTCACGGGCTTTCGGCAACTTTATAGGGACTGTCGAGTTTAACCCTATAAACCCATAGGGATGGCAGGGTTTAGGGCGGAGGGTTTGTATGGCTGAACCTCTCACTAAAGTAATGCATCTGCGGCCGGTTGCATGTTTGGAGGCCCGTCTTTTTCTTCTCTTGAGGGGGCTCAGGGGTAAAAGGAGGGACCCCTAGAAGGGACCCTTAATCTTATTCCCCTCTATAACCCCCAGAAATACCTTATAAAAAGTCCCTGTCTGCCTAAGTAGCCCCTAAATAACCCCTGAAGAGCCCCTAAGGTTCCTTCTAAGGGTCCCTTGTTTAGTTTTCTGAGGTGGCTGCTGGGCAAGTGCCCTGAGACTGCTGTCCAGCATGCCCACTGCGTGGCTGGTGCCTCGCCAAGACTTCACATTGCTGTCTAAAGTCCTAAAAGCTGTAAAGCCCTAAAGCCCTGAAGCTCTGAAACCCTAAAGCCCTGAAACCTTAAAACCCCAGCTAAACCCAAAACCCGAAACCCACCCAAAGCCCTAAAACCCTGAAACCCCAAAATCGAAAACCGCAAAAACCCTAAACCCCAACGCCCTGAAGCCCCAAAGCCCTAAAACCCTGAACCCTAAAAGCCCGAAACCCTGAAGCCCCAAAACTCTGAAACCCCTAAAGCCCTCTTAACCCAAAACCTGAAACCCACAACCCCAAGACCTTAAAACCCTGTAACCCTAAGTCCTGAACCCTAAACCCTAAACCCTGAACCCTAAACCCTAACCCTGAGCCCTAAGCCCTGAACCCTAAACCCTAAACCCTGAACCCTGAACCCTAAACCCTGAACCCTAAACCCTAAACCCTAAACCCTAAACCCTGAACCCTGAACCCTAAACCCTAAACCCTGAACCCTAAACCCTGAACCCTGAACCCTGAACCCTAAACCCTGAACCCTAAACCCGAAACCCTACGTGCTAAACCCCAAAGGTGCCAAACCTCATCCATGTGAACAGCGCCATTTCCGCGTTGGAGGCCCCTCGGCTTGGGTGCCTGTTCCTTTCAATGCTTGCCTTTAGGGTTTAGGGTTTGGGGTTTAGGGTTCAGGGTTTAGGGTTCAGGGTTTAGGGTTCAGGGTTTAGGGTTCAGGGTTCAGAGTTCAGGGTTCAGGGTTTAGGGTTTCGGGTTTAGGGTTTAGGGTTTCTGGTTTCGGGCTTAGGGCTTAGAGCTTAGAGTTTGGGGTTTTGGGCTTAGGGCTTAGAGTTTGGGGTGTTGGGCTTAGGGTTTGGGGGTTAGTGTTTCATGTCCCACAATAGGGGTACGCTTGTTGGGGGTTCCTGTAAGAAGGGCTCTCAGATCTCGTGGGTAGATTTCGGGTGCCCTATGCGGGGGTTAAATACCCGTGTATTGCTTGGGTGGTTTGAAGCGGAATATACTTGGAGATTCATGGTACTTAGTAATCCAATTATAACTGTGCTGATAGCCCAATTATGACCCTATTTGGTACTTAAGGGGCTTTTTCGTGGTTATCACTACACTTATACTTGGGGAACTTCCAAGTCATGTGCCTATAGTTCCTTAATTCAGGGGAGTATCATGTACCTTCAGTTCCCGACTTTCTTGTGAAAATCCTTTTTGAAGCTTACGCCCCTTTCAATCTCGGGTGTAAGGGTTTACGGCTCAGGGTTTGGGATTTAGGATTTGTGACTGCGCCGATTCTGTGCATTAAGGAACGAAGCCCTAAAGTGTAGACTCCGAGTAAAACTGTGGAACTCGAGTCAGCCGACTGTAGGCTCCAGGGCAATGGAGGATTGCACTCCAGCTTCTGTCTGACGCCGCTTGGCAGACCTCTTGGTATGGTCTCCTTTGTGTGTTATTGTTGTTCATTTCAATTCCAAGAAAACATGATGATTAAACATGATGATTGCATGGTTCGACATTTTTTTAGTACGGTTCGGAAGGGGAGCATAGCAGCAGTAGGAACATTGCGCAGCAAGACAGGGGCCGAAGCTGTTGCCAGTACAATCGCCTCCTAGTCTCCGATAACAATGCCCGAAGTTCCCGGCATAGCATGTTGGGAGCAGCAGGTGTCGGGGTCGGGTTTAGGGTTTAGGATGCGCAGGTGCCCCAGCTTCGGCCGGATGTCCTCTCCTACAATGGGGTGTTGGCCGCTGCAGAGCCTCGGGCTGGGGGGAAAAGTTTCGGTTGTGGCCAAAGGCCTCTATCCCTTTTCCCTGAAAGGTTTTGGGGTTTAGGGTTTAGGGTTTAGGGTTTAGGGTTACGGTTTAGGGTTCAGGAACTTATTGCATTGCCTAAGCCAAGGGGCCTCGTCTTTGTACTACATTCGGGCCCCTAGGCTTTTCGTGCGGGTAAGTTTGGATGTCCAGGTACGGATTGGCGCTTAGGGGTCACGGTTTAGTGTGAAGAAAGCCAGGCTCGGGGTGGGGAGGTTCGGCACATCCGAAAAGCATCCAAGAAATCCTGAAAGGCCTCAAACAGTCATGTCCCTGCCCATCAGGCCCTAAACCCTAGACCCTAATCCCTATAATGCCCCTAAACCCAAGCCCCCCTGGCTTCCTCTAAGGAGAGGGGCGGCGAGTGGCGCGCCGCCTCTCACCTCCTGGTGGCTATGGCAACTGCTCGGGTGGCTTGGAAGGATTGGGGGGTTCATAGGATTTAGCAGGGTTGTGGAGTTCATAGGGTTTGTAAGGATTTTAGGGTTTAGGGTCTGTCGGGTTTGCAGGCTTTACAGGCTTTATAGGGTTCATAGGATTTATAGGGTTTAGAGGGTTTATAGTTTGCAGGATTTCGGGGTTTATAGGGTTTTGTAGTTGAGTGGGCTTATAGGGTTTTAGGTTTCAGGGTTTACAGGGTTTGAGAGTTTACGGGTTTTAGGGTTTATGGGTTTAGGGTTTTAGGGTTTTAGGGTTTGCAGTATAGAGTTTTGGGGTTTATAGGGTGTATAGGGCTTTAGGGTTTAGAGTTGATAGTCTTTTTTTCGAGTTTTTGGTTCAGGGTTCTTAGGCTTTCAGACTTTCAGGGTTTTGGTCTGGGTGTTTTTGTAGGACTCTCAGGGTTTTGCTGTGTCTGAGAGCTTGAGGTATGTGCTTTAAACTGCGGGCCCTAAACCACTAAACGCCTAAACCCCAAAACCTCTAATCCCTCTAACCCCCTAAACCCTAAACCCCTAAAACCCATAAACACCTAAAGCCCAAAGCCTCAAGTCCAAACCCTAAACCCTAAACCCTAAACCCTACACCTCAAACGTATGGGACCCAAGCCAAAGTCCCGAAGTTCGGAAGCTCCCACAGGGTTGGGCGAAATCCATGCCCAACAAAAAGTGGCTTAGCATTTTGGGGTCTAGGGCGGTTTAGGGTGCCCTACACCCTAAACCCTAAGCCGTCATGAGGGAGTGCAGACTAGACTGGAGACACCATCAATGCAGGGCTTTCATAAGATCTTCCCAAACGCATCCCAAGTGCCAGCCTGAAGCTTCAAGTGCCCTCAACTCAACTTAAAGCTGAAGATAGGAAGCAAAGTTGACACAAGTTACTGGTTATGGTCTAAACAATGAGAGCGTAGTCCCTATACCCCCGTATACCTCCTAACCCCTCCTGTAACCCGTCTTCAACAAGAAAGAGTGGCAATTTCATTCCAAGGTCCCTGGTAGCCCTAAGCCCGAAGCCCTGAACCTTAAACCCTCAATGTTGAGGGTGTAGGGTTTAGGGTTTAGGGTTTATGGTGTAGGGTGTAGTAGGGTTTAGGGTTTAGGGTTTAGGGGATGGGGTTTAGGGAGCCCTAAACCCCTAAAACTCCCGGCCAAGCCCTAGGTGATGGCCAACTGGATCAGCCTGAACCTTCTAATCGCCGCAGGCAACCTGTCGAGAAGCTCGAACCCCTGTTCCCCCCCACCACAGCCCACAGCCTCCCCCCTCCCCCCCCCACAAAAAAAGAAACAGTCAAAAAGAAAACCAAAAGCAACCGCAATGCTGAGGCACGAACACGAAACGCCCCATAACTCGAGCCCTAAGCCCCAAGCCCTACTTCTAGGATCGGGGATGGGCGCTTTTACTCGGAGGGCCCTGTTGGCTGTAAGCCCTGAACAGGTTCAGGGGGCTTAAACCCATAAACTATCCCTAAACCCGTATGGCGTGTAGGCTGAAAAGTCTTGTGTTCAAAGAAAGACCCCAACCCTCACCTATTCCTTTACGGACTTCCTTTGAAGCTGTTTGGTTTACGGTTTAGGGTCTAGGGATCAAGGGTTCAGGGCCTTGGCTCATGTCAATTGCACGCTGATTAAAAAGCCCCTTTTGTGGTCACAAGAAACCCGAAGATCTTTCTGCAGGGTAGCCTTAGACGCGCAGGCTACCCGAGGTTTTGAGGAGCTTCCTGACCCTTCTGCTGGCTTGCAGTGACTTCTGGGGTCTTTCTGGTTTCCTTGAGCTTCACTCCCTGAACACTCCTAACGTCACTCTACCTGAACCCCAAACCCTAAGGCTGAACGCTATGAACCCAAAACCCAAAACCCTAAACGCTAAACCCTAAACCCTAAACCCTAAACCCTAAACCCTAAACCCTAAACCCTAAACCCTAAACCCTAAACCCTAAACCCTAAACCCTAAACCCTAAACCCTACGCCCTAAACCCTAAACCCTGAACTCTAAACCCTACACAACCCTTGGAGGGGCAACCAAGGTGAGCAGGGCGGCCTGGCACGGTGGCCGCAAACCGGGAGCTGCCTCTGCGTGTGAGTGAGGTAGAGGGCCCGTAAGGGCGGGGGGTTCGTTTAGGGTTTAGGGTTTAGGGTTTAGGGCTTAGGGCTTAGGGTTTAGGGTTTAGGGTTTAGGGTTTAGGATACCTAGGGAACCTTAAGGAAGCTTACGGAGCCTGGAAGTAGTGGGGAGTACTAGGGAATCTTGGGTTACCCTCCCTTAAGAACCTTATGAGCGAGGCCGTGAGTAATTTGTTGCAAGGCCCTCTGGGGACGGTGTGTTTCCTTGAGGGTGTAGTTCCGGGTTTAGGGTTTACGGTTTAGGGTTTAGGGTTTAGGGTTTATGGGCCTGGGCTTTCAAAAGCCTAAACCCTAAACCCTAAACCCAAAACCCAAAACCCAAAACCCAAAACCCTAAACCCTAAACCCATGCGCCGAGTTGCAGGCATCCCTGCGCGCCGGACACGCGGTGAAAAGGGAGCCCTGCACCCAAACTCCTTAGCACTTCTGGAGTAAACCCTAAACCCTAAACCCTAAAACCTAAACCCTAAACCCTAAACCCTAAACCCTAAGCCCTAAGTCCTAAACTCTAAACCCTAAACCCTAGTGTGTGTAGACCGCCGGGATCCACTTGTCGCGCCATTCTCGAATTCGGAAGACCCTGCTAGCCACCGATCTCTGAGGTCCCGAGGACACTGGGGTCCCTCCCGAGAGGCGTTGCGAGCTTGGCAGGAGCTGTGATGGTCGGTTCAGGGTTGAGGGTTTAGGGGTTTAGGGTTGAGGGTTCAGGGTTTAGGATTCACGGTTTAGCGTCTAGGGTATAGGGCTTAAGGTTTTTGGGTTTTGGGTTTTGGGTTTTGAGGGATTGGCATGTGCCTTGGGCTTGAAACGAAGAACGTGAGGCTGGAGTGTGTGAGGTCTAAGCTCCCGCAACTGCCAAGTGCATTCGTTGGGCTCACAGGAGCGTGGATCAATGCTGCAGGCCGAAATGCAGCCGCTGGAATTCAGGATTTGTGATGTGTGTTTTGGGTGAGTTTAGGGTTTAGGGTTTCGTGTTTCGGTCCGGTTGTTTTTTGGGTGGGTTAGAGCTGCCGCGGGAAGTGTGCGCAGGTTTCTAGTTGTGGGAGTTTGTTTTTTCTTCTCGCTGCTTGACCTGTGCTTGTGGACATCATATTACCACGTCCCGTAAGTTCATCTCCCATGCATCCAGCCTTAAGCCCCTACAACTCGAAACAGCAAACCTAAACCCATCTGTGTATGTGTATGTGTGTAGTCCATGGGGGGGTACCATATAGCGACCGCCCCCCCCCCCCCCCCCCCCCCCATAGACCTACATCTTTTTCGATCTCGGCACGTACCGGCCTCGACGTGAAGGTCTCCTTTCAGAAACATCGGCGCAGCCAATATTTCTGAAAGCCTGCCTTGGAAAAAATGGTTTTACCGATGTTTTTCGAAGCCCACCCTCGAAAAAACATCGGCAAAACCGATGTTTTGGGAACCCATGCTCCGAAAACCTCGCAAAAACCAATAAAAACATTAAAAAAAAACATGATTGCCAAATTCCAAACTACTCGGCCGGCCACCCCATCCACGAGTTTAGAAAATCATGGTTTTTTTATGGTTTTTCTTGGTTGTTGAGATGTTTCGGGATCATGGGTTCACAGAACATCGGTTTTAACGATGTTTCTGCAAGCCTGCCTTCGAGAAACATTGGTTTTACCGATCTTTTTGAACGCCTGCCTTCGAAAAACAGTGGTTTTGCCGATGTTTTCTGAACCCACGCTCCGAAAACTTTGCAAAAAGCAAAAAAAAAACCATAAAAGGATTTCAAGGTTAAGCAATTAAACCTAGACCATTAACCTTCAACCCTATGGGGTTCAGGTTTAGAGGTTTAGGCTTCAAGATTGAGGCATTTAAGTTGAACCTAAGCCCGTAGAGTGTAATCTTAAGAGGCCTAAACACTTAACTTTTTAAGCCCTACAGGCTATAGGGTTAAGGTTTAAAAGTTAAAACCCTAAGGGTCCTAAACGTTTAACCTTTATTCCCTATAGGCTATAGGGTTAAGGTTTAAAGGCTTAGGGTTTAAGATTTAGGCATTTAACCCAAGCCCATAGAGTGTAAACCTTAAGGGTTTAAGGTTTAGGCATTTTTAACCTTAACCCCAAGCCCTTTAGCGTCAGAACCCTGAAGCCCTATAGAACTCCAAAACGTTAAAAGGTGTTAACCCTATAGGCGCTGAAGGTATAAATTCCCAGACAGTAGGTTTTTTTGTTTTTTCAACCTTTAAGCCCTGTAGGGTCTGAAGGCTTAGGGCTTTTCAGGGTTTATCTCTAAAGCCCTGAAGGTTAAAGGTTTAAATGCCTAAACCTGAGGCTTAAATTCGTAAACCTTATGCGTTTAAACCTGAGGTCTGGGCATGTATACCTTCAGCGCCTATAAGGCTAAAACGGCTGAACCTTGATTGAACCTTTTAGGGCCCTGTAGGGTTTCAGGGTTCTTCCTGACCATCAGGCTTTGAGGTTTACATGCCTAAACCTTAAACCCTTCAGGTTTACACTCTATGGTGTTTGAAAGCCTAAATCTTAAACCCTAAGCCTTCAAACCTTAACCCTGCAGCCTATAGGGTTTCAAGGTTAAGCGTTTAGGCCCCTTAAGGTTTAAACTCTATAGGCTTACTTTTTAAAACCTAAACCATAAAACCTTAACCCGATAGCCTATAGGGCTTAAAGGTTACGTGTTTAGGTCCCTTGAGATTTAAATTCCATGGGCTTAGGTTAAAATGCCTAAATCTTAAGGCCTAAACCTGTAAACCTTGACCCGATATAAACCTTAAACCCTATAGGGTTTGAAGTTCCAATGTTTCGGTTGAATTGACGGCTTCGGTTTAAATGCCTATATACATCTTAAACCCTAAGCCTTTGAAATGCATAAATCTTGGAATAGGGTCTGACCCTACTTCTTAGTCGAATAAGGTGTTTAGAAATCTGAACCTTAAACGAGTAGGGTTTATGAGCTGTTTACTTGTAAGTCTTGAGGATAGTTTATACATGAGTCTTATCTTCGAGAGATTCTAACTCTTTTTGGGGGTCCTTTGAGAATCGTGAGATGAACACCCACATACTTGCGAGTATGTGGGGCTGTTGGAAGGCCCAGAACCCGGATCACAGTATTCTCGCTTCCCGGGGCCTACTTGCAATAGATTCATTCGAACAGATGTATTCGCAGCACCCTATGCCCTGAAATACTTCGTAGTTTATGGGAGTTTACGGGCGGTAAGGCTTTCCGATGTTTGCTGTGACTGTGTTTGTAAACAGGGGCTGTGTTTATAAACAGGGCTGTGTTCATAAACAGTGGCCGTGTTTATAGACGAGGCTGTACGATGTCAGGGCGGGGGAGGTAATGCACACACATCAACAAAAAACGAAAAAAGGTAGGTCCATGGGGGGGTACTATATATATATATACACACATATACATATATATATATATATGTTCAAAAAACAATTTATTATTTTCGTTGGGGGGGGGGTTCTTCATTTGCGAATAGTACAGGCCCAAAGCCTTGAACCTTCGAGGCCCAGCTTCTGAGCACCCAAGGCGCCTAAACCCTGAGCCCTGAGCCCTGAGCCCTGAACCCTAAGCCCTAAACCCTAAACCCTAAACCTAAGCCCTAAACCCTAAAGCCTTGAAAGTGCTCCAAGTTGAGGGGCCTTGGGTTTGTTGAGGATTGGGGATTGAGGAGAAGGGGTTAAGGGAAGTTTGGTTCTGTGCCGGGCTCGGCTGTCCAGAGGCCAAGTCTGATACATCCCAGTGCCTAAGTTTAGGGGGTTCAGGGTTTCGAAGGCGGGTTCTCAGGCAAGGTGAAGGCAGAGCTTAGACTGTACGTAGGGGAAACCCTAAAGCCTAGATCCTCAACCCTAAACCCGAAACCCTAACACCGAGCATCCGAGAACTCTTCAATTGTACCGCGGGCTGGGCGCACAACCACTCCAACGATGAGGAGTTTGGTGAGACCAACGAGGACCAAGTCCGACGCACTCGAACTCCGGGTTTAGGGTTTCGGGTTCAGGGTTTAGGGCTACCCCTCAACCCTTAGGTTGCCCCCTTAAGCAACCTTAGTTAGGCTTCATTTTCCCTAAATGGCTTTAATTGGGGGAAGTTGGGGGGGGGGGGGGAATGTACAGAGGGGTGTAGTAGGGGAACCCATGAGAACTCTACTGGGCGCAGATAATTCCCAATACTCTCCCTCCACAACCGTTATAATTCCCCGTGATGCACCTGCGCGGAACCCAATCCAATGACGACAGGTCTTTAGGGACTCTTCACACTAAACCCGAATCCCTAAACCCTAAACCCTAAACCCAAAACCCTAAACCCGAATCAGGTTTCGGGTGTCGGTTTAGGGTGTCGGGTTTAGGCGGGACAGTACGAAGCGAAGCCGCTCCGACCCATGAACCTCCAAGTAAGCTCTTCTTCCCGCCCAGTATGTCAAGTCGCAATGATCCAAAGCTCCTGAAAGCACTAAGGGCCCTAAAAGTCATAAACCCTGTAGCCCCTAAACTCTAGAAGCCGTAAACCTCCAATCCTAAATGTCTTCAACCCTGTAGCCTAGACCCAAGCCCCATAAGGTTTAAGACCAGCACCTGTCCCCTAAACGCGCACCCAACTCACCAACAAGTTGCATGGGCTCTTGGGACCCCCCCCCCACTACTCCTGCACTCAATATGGGGGTTCCTGTAATCAGGATTAGAGTAGGGGTACCCGAATTGTGAGTGCTGGCCTAACAAGCCCCTGCCCTCCCTATACTGCTCACCCAACAGAGACTTTCTTCCTCCTGTGTATCAGGAGAATCAAGCCCTAACCCCTAACCCCTAACCCCTAAACCCTAAACCCTAAACCCTAAACCAGTAGGGCCCCTGAGTCAGGTGAATTAAGGCGTAGGGAGGGGGGGGGGGGGGTCGGGCGCAGGCCTGCTGTACAGCCACCTGCGCGGTCTTCGACTGCCCTGTAGCCGCGGGGACTGCAAGCCAAGGTTTTAGGGTTTTGGGTTTTTTGGTCCAGATCTTGCTTTCGGGGGAGAGATCGGTTCAGGGTTTTGAGCTTTTTTGAGTGTCTTTTTTGGGTGCTTTCGTTTTGTGTGTGGAGTGCCTTCAGAGATTTCTGGGTTTTGGAGGGTTTTGAAGGGCCTAGGGGGTTGTGGGAGTTGTGTGTTCGAGACTGGGGGCAGAGTGGAGGGCAGGGTTGCAGGTTCTTGTGGGAAGAAGGTCCCTCTAATTTTCAGCCTTGGTTCCCTAAGAAACCCTAGGTTTCAGTTTAGCCAGTCTTGTTACCAGCCTCACAAAGCGCCCCCGAAACTCTACACAAATCCTATACCGTCTCTAAACCCACCCTAAACCCTCAACCCCTAGACCCTAAACCCTACACCCTTTCACCTAAACCCTTTCAACCCTGTTCCTTTGCGCCTCCCGGACACTCAGGGTGATCGTTCGGGGCTTGGTGTCTTTGCTTTGCCAAATGTGTTGATCGTCCCCCTTCTTCCTGCCTTCTTCCTGTTTTGATATCTTGCTTGATGATCTTTCCTTAAACCCTAGACCCTAACCCCTCAACCCTTACCCCAACACAACCCCTTCCCTGAACCCACCCTCTCCCCCATCCCGCAAACCCTGTGCCGAAGCCGCAGTGGCGGGGTGTAGTTGTCAAACCCAACGAGTTCATGAACATTTATGGGGAGTTGGGAGCGATTAGGGGGGCTCTCCAGAGGATCACCTAACACAGGGGTCCCTTTTGAGGGGTCCTTATTCCAAGCCGGCCCGTCTTATCCCCTATAATGACCCCCAACTAGTAGGTACCCCGTAATTTCGAAACCCCCATTTAGGGTATCCCCAAAGGGGGCCAACATTGAGTTCCCTGACCATGTAACAAGGATCCTTCAAGAACATTTTTTTGGGGTAGAGCTGGGAAGGTGAAAGCCCGAAGGCCTCAGCCCTAAGCCCTAAGCCCTCAGCCCTAAGGCCCTAAGCCCTGAGCCCTAAGCCCTGAGCCCTAAGCCCTAAACCCTAGGCCCGAAGTCCTAAACCCCAAACCCCAAACCCTAAACCCTCAACCCTCAACCCTAAACCCTAAACTCTGAACCCTAAACCCTAAACCCTAACTCTAAACCCTTACCCCACATGGGTGGCCAGGCAGATGGATGGGTCCCCGCTGAGCTGAAGTCCGGCAAGGCAAGTTGTGTAGGATTCCCCCCCCCCCCGCCCCTACCCCCCGGCCCCCCTAGGGTTTAGGGTTTAGGGTTTAGTGTTTAGGGTTTAGGGTGTGGGGTTCGGGGTTTGGGGTTTAGGGGTACTTTCATGGGCCCTCAATATGGTCCCTTTAAAGGGTTCTGATGTATGGGCCCTTGGGTTGTACATACCCTTATAAGGGGTATTGAAGGCCCATACTACCCATGTAGCTACCAGGCCCCCCACCCTTAAGCCCTGAAGGCATGAAGCCGAAGTCCTAAGTCCCAAATCCTTCGGCCAGAAAGGGTGCTAGTGTGCTAGGATTAGGTTTCAGGGTTCAGGGTTCAGGGTTTAGGGTTTAGGGTTTAGGGTTTAGGGTTTCGGGTTTAGGGTTTAGGGTTTAGGGTTTAGGGTTTAGGGGGGTTTAAGTTTGTCGAGGGCTTTAAGAGTTCGGGTCAGCAACGCCAGAACTTGGAGTTTGATTAATGTAGATCGTGTCCTGAACTTGAGAAGGGGCTGAATACGCTGACTTCACAATTGAACAAGAGCTTTCTTCTGCAAGTGCGTGCGCTCCGATATTTTGAAAGGCCCTAAACCCTGGACCCTAAACCCTAAGCCATTTGCTGACTTTTGATGCCGCCCTCACATATAGAAGTTGACCAAGAATGATTGTGTAGTCTGCTAGCACCAGCTTTTCCGTTACAGGGGCCCGGTCTTTGCGTCTGAGGGTGTTCAGTTTGTTCTGGCAAAGGGGGGGTTGCAGACGATGAAGGCTTCTAACCCTGACCCCCCAAACAACCAAATCCTCAGCCCTAAACCCCTAAACCCTAAACCCGAAACCCTAAACCCTTAACCCCAAACCCAAAACCCGAAACCCAAAACCCAAAACCCAAAAACAAAACCCTAAACCCTAAACCCTAAACCCTAAACCCTAAACCCGAACTTCTACGCGGGACTGGGAGGTTGGCCAGGATGCAGAGACCTGCTGCAACCCGGCCTGTAGCAGGCCAGAAGCCCGGAAGTGTTCGTACTGTGCCTAGAGCGTCGGGGGTTTAGGGTTTAGGGTGTAGGGTTTAGGGCTTAGGGTTTAGGGTTTAGGGTTTACGGTTTACGGTTTAGGGCTTAGGGTTGAGGGCTCAGGGTTTAGGGTTTAGGGTTTAGGACTTGAAACTCCAACTCCTTGTACATTCTTTGGGTTTCGGGGCCGGTTGAGGGGAGGAAGTCCATGCTGGAAGCTTTGGGGTCTACTTAGCCAGGTAGGCCCTTAGGACATTTCATAGAAACTCCCTTATTGGGTTTAAGAGGAGGGTGTTAAGGGCCATCCTATTAGGGGTTTAGGCTTTAGGGTTTTCGGGGACAGGTCTGCAGGATCTTATAGTCTTAGAGTTTGGGGTTTAGGGTTTAGGGTTTCGGGTTTGTTGGTGGGGGGTTTCTGCGAGCCTACTTGGAGGCACATGGTAACGAGAACGCTCTTGACGCAGTGCTTGCCAGATGTTATGGCGCCTTTGTATACGCGGCATACGACGTGGCACATGGGGTAGTTAGATCTGGAGGTGTAGGTCGGGTATAAGGGGGAGACTTCATGGAACATCTCAAGGTTTAGGGTTTTAGGGCCGTGGAGGAGGGATTTCTTGAGCTTGGGTTGAAGGTTCTGCAGATTGCAGGGCGGCCTAGGGCTCAGAGCTCCAGGGCACAGGTTTTAGGGTTTCTGGCTTCCAGGGCTGTTCTCTTCTTGACGTTGTCGCCTGTGACCTTCTCGGCCCGATTTTTCGCCGAGACACGATGCCTTGCAGGGTCAAGGGCTTACGGTTCAAGGTTTAGGGTTTAGGGCTTACAGTCAGAAAGCACGGTGGTATGTAGGCTTAGGGTCTGGGCAAGGGGCTCAGGGTTAGAGGTAGCAGGTGCTGTGAGCCCAAACTCTGCCTCCAGAAACCCAAACCCAAAGCAGGTACAACTGCACCGCCGGCTATGTGGCGAATCCCGAGGTGTGAGCCAATAAGCAGCCACATGTAAAGGGTTTTAGGGTTTGGGGTTTCGGGTTTAGGGCTAGGGTTTTTAAATTCTCAGTTTTCAATCAGACTTACCTTACTGAGCCTTACCGTTTGTTAGGAGGAAAGGAAGGAAGGAATTGTCATAAGAATCTGTGGTTTTGTTGTTTTAAAATGTACCGCATACCTTGGGACGTTCCCCCTTATACTAACATCCCCTAATAGGGATTATAGTACCCCCTATGAAAATCCCCACTAAGGACTACTAGTAGAAGGGGGGAACATCCCAACCCTACTCCCCAACGGAAAGTTTTTGTAAGGAGCAGCCTCAGCCCTAAGCCCGGAGCATCATCTTGCTCAACCACAACTTCAAAGCCATGGCCGTGCGCAGGGTAGCCTAAACCCTAAACCCTAAACCCTAAACCCTAAACCCTAAACCCTAAACCCTAAACCCCAAACCCCAAACCCGAAACCCTAAACCCTAAACCCTAAACCCTAAACCCCAAACCCCAAACCCGAAACCCTAAACCCTAAACCCAACACCCCTCGGAACCCTGAACGCCCCCTCCCCGCTTGGAGGCAAAGGTTGCCGAAGCTGGAATCCGGAAGTCCGGCTTGAAATCCTGAACCCTGATTAGGGTTCATAGGGTTCATAGGCTTCATAGGCTTCATAGGCTTCATAGGCTTCATAGGCTGCATAGGGTTAGGATTTGGAGGTCTGTGTTTATCGCCCAAAACCGCCGACCCGAAACCACAGTTTTCGATTCTCGCTTGCAGGCAAAGGACAGCAACAAGACGGGCGACGAGGCGCCGGCTCTGTGACGTTCAAGGGGTTACGACTTGTACCAGGGACTTCAAGGGATCCGAAGTATGGGCCCTTATTATGTGTATGTAAGGGTTCCCAAATAAAGGGCCCATACTTCGGATTCCCTATGGTGCGCTGTGCCCCTACATGTTCCCCTGAATACTCCTAATATGGCCCTTATACGTTCAAGGGATTCAGACTCGTACCCCTAAGGTTGTACCCCTAAAGGTTCCCGATACTATACTCCTAATATGGCCCTTATACTAACTTAGGGATGTTTAAAAAGGGTCAGGTCATATAGGGCTATGTGCAACTCCGGACAACCTCACTAGGTAGCCCAGTGGTACCCTTTATTTTTTTTTTTTGGTGGTTCTGGGTTCCCTAAACGAGTAAAAAAGGGTGCCCTCATCATAGTATGGTTACTGGGCTACCAAGCCTAAACCCGACAACCCTGCACCCCAAAATCCTAAACCCCAAGCCCCCAAACTGTTGAGGGCTGCCCAGTTAGTTCTTCATAATAAAGGGTCAGTGCCTTGTATCCCCTTCAAAGGGTCATATCGGGGGTTTAGGGTTTAGGGTTTACTTCGAACGAGTAAGCGAGTGCGCTGCGGCTCTGCGGATCTATGTTATGAAAGTTATGTGTGGTGTGGGTTTGAGTTGTTTTCTCCCACTTACTTGGAGGTTCATGGTACTGATTAAGCAATTATAACTGTACTTATAGCCCACTTATAAGCCCCTTACGTGCCCTAATATGTTTGTTAGTGAATTTATAAATGGTCAATAAGTACCATGAACCTCCAAGTAAGGCTCCAGGGACTATATCTGGCATCTCAGGGCTGGGCTTTTTTTGGGCTTAAGGCTCGAGGGGCTCATGTTAGGGGATTTGAGCAAGACCGTACAATCTAAACCCTCAACCCTAAACCCTAAATTCTAAATCCTAAACCCTAATCCCTAAACCCTAAACCCTCAACCCTAAGCTTCTATGAGCCTTGCAGAAAAAAGCATCCGCCCAAACCCTCCCATTGAAGGCATGCTGCCTTGCGACCTGCGAGCTGCACACGTGCTCTGGCTCTCTCGTCCGGCCCCGAGTCGTCAACGTTGGTTAAATGGGTTTAGGGTTTCGGGTTTCGGGTTGAGGGTCTAGGGTCTGAGGCTGCTAGTGTACATGACATTGAGGGCTAGGTGTTCTTACATGCAGGGGAATCCTAATCCCCAAACCCAAGCCGTGAACCCTACAAACCTAATCCTTAAACCCTAACCCTCAACCCCAAACCCTAAACCCTAAACCCCAAACCCCAAACCCTCAACCCTCCCGAAACGCCCCACGCCCGGCAAGGCCATGAAGCCCAACGTTAGCCTGGAGGTTGGCAGCACCGACGAGGCTCGATGACGCCGTGCATAAGTACACGGTAAGTTTAGGGGTTTAGGCTTTAGGGTTTAGGGTTAGGGTTCAGAGGGTTCAGAGGGTTCAGAGGGTTCATAGGGTTCATAGGGTTCAAAGGGTTCATAGGGTTCAAAGGGTTCAAAGGGTTCAAAGGGTTCAAAAGGGTTTAGGGTTCACAGGGTTTAGGGTTTTCAAGCCTCAACCCCTTTTGCGAATCAGTGGTAGAGGGCTGATGTTGAAGAGGGCGGAAAACTCTCAACCCTAAACAGTGCTAGAGTACTGAGGTTGAAGAGGGGGAAAAAGCCCTGAACCCTAAACCCTAAGCCCTAAACCCTAAACCCTAAACCCTAAACCCTAAACCCTCCTTGGGCAGCCAGACCTCTCATTCTGAAAGTGGGCACCTTGAACCACCTGAAGCCCCAAACATTCTAAACCCTAAGCTTTACAGCCTAACATGTTTAGGGTTTAGGGTTCAGGGTTCAGGGTGCGGGGTTTAGGGTTTAGGGTTCAGCCCGAAAGCTTGAATGACATTCTAACTCCCCGAGCCCTGAAAACAACATTCCTAAGCTTGTTTCCAATCAAGGATGTGTTTTTGACCTAGGTAGGGTTTAGTTGCAACGGGGCATGGCGCAGGAATGCTGCGAGCCGGCCTACTGCGATGTGATTCGGTCGAAGATGCACCTGGCTTGCAGGTTCTCCCTAGCTGCCAAGGCCGAAAGCCCCTAACCCCTAAACCCTAAACCCTAAACCTCACTTCTAAACCCCAAATATCAGACCTAGACCCCCTCAACCCCTCAACCCCTCAACCCCTCAACCCCTCAACCCCTCAACCCCTCAACCCCTCAACCCCTCAACCCCTCAACCCCTCAACCCCTCAACCCCTCAACCCCTCAGTCCCAAGGAAGCCTGCTCCCAATGGCTGCCAAGAAGTCAGCCGCTGCTCTGCGGTTTTGGGATGGTTTAGGGTTTAGGGTTTAGGGTTTCGGGTTTAGGGTTTAGGGTTCAGGGGTTCAGGGGTTTAGGGTTTGGGGTTTGGGGCTTTGGGTTTCTTGGGGTTTAGGCCGGGTTGGGGTTTAGGTTTTTCAGCCTCCAGCAGGAACTCTGTGGCTAGGAGTCGGTGTAGAAGGGATTGGGTGGTTTCAGGTTGCCAGGTTCGGCTGTGTAAGGTTTGGGGCAAGGGAAGGGGGTTGTCGTGGGGATTACCCTAAACCCTAAACCCTAAACCCTAAACCCGAAACCCTGAACCCTAAACCCTGAGGTTATGTCGGAGTTTAGACTCTCGGCTCCGAGACACCCGGACCTGGCAGCACGGTCAGGGCACGGGTGGTCCTAAGTTGGGGCCAACCTGTAGTTTTGAATGGTATGATGAAACCCTGAGCCCTAAGCCCTAAGCCCTAAGCCCCAAACCCTAAACCCTAAACCCTAAACCCTAAACCCTAAACCCTAAACCCTAAACCCCAAGCCCTAACCCCTAAGCCCTAAGCCCTCAGCCCTAAGCCCTAAACCCTCTGGACATGCAGAGTATATGTACGCGATCCCTGCCTTGGGGTTCATTTGAAGCCTCGGTGTTTTTGCGCTGGCGCGTATCGTTGCTTAGGGCCTGTCGGGCCGGGGGGCTGCACTGGCGTCTTCATGAGACGATGTACTTTCTAGGGTTTTAGGGTTCTTAGGGTTGAGGGGTTTAGGGGTTAGGGTTTAGGGTTTAGGGCGTAGACTCGATTTCCCTGCTGTGGTTGAGGCGAAGACTGTGACGAGCACTTCTACTTCTACCGTTCAAACAGGACGACTGGCGTCGCCGGCGGCTCGGGGACGCTTCCGAAACCCTAAGCCCTAATCCCGAAACCCTCAACCCTAAACCCTAAATCCTAAACCCCAAAGCCCTAAACCCTAAACCCTGAACCCTAAAGCCTAAACCCTAAACCCTCTCAGCTTAGGCCCAAGAGCTGAGGTTGGAATGTTTAAGGTGACTGCGGTCTAGGTGACTAAGACGAGGTGGGACTTTACTACAACTTTATGACTTTATAAGTCTTGGGGTTCCTCGAATTCTATATTTAGGGAGCTAAAAGTTTAACTTCTTATTGGGTTCAGGGTTTAGGGTTTAGGGTTTAGGGTTTAGGGTTTAGGGTTTAGGGTCTAGGGTTTAGGGTTTAGGGTTTAGGGTTTAGGGTTTAGGAGCCACCTTCCGGGCCCCGATCCGTGCAAGCCTGATTCCAAGTGTTTACGAGGTTTAGGGTTGAGGGTTTCGGATTTAGGGCTTAGGGTTCAGGGTTTAGCTCTTACTTCGACTCGTAGTGTGCGCCGGAAGTCACCGAAGTCAGAACACCTTTAGGGTTTAGGGTTTAGGGTTTCGGGTTCGGGTTTCGGGTCTGGAGTTTAGGGTTGAACCCCCCCCCCCCCAGCAAAGGGGCTTGCTTTTCTATTTTTTGGAATTTGAAAGGGCCCTGCAGGAGGCAAAGGGTGGGCCCCTGCTTGAGAAAGAAAGTCCCAAAGAGGGTCCCAGGCGTCAGGCCAGGCTTTGCAGGGTTTTGGGGTGCTTTCAGGGCTTAAGGTTTCGGACTTGGAGTTTCGGATTGAGGGTTTAGGGCTTAGGGTTTAGGATTTGGGGCCGATTTAAGGTTAGGGATTAAGGTTTCGGGTTCAGGGTTTAGGAGGTTCAAGGTTGAGGGTTTAGGGAATAGGGTTCGGGGGTTCAGGTGCGAGTTTGACCTCATGGCTTTTGGATGTAGGTTGGGCCGTGCGCCCCTACATCTCAAGAAGCCCGCATGCACTGATACACACCCTTAACCCTAAGTTCTAAATCCTAAACCCTAAACCCTAAACCCTCATGGGCGCCCAGGTCGAATGTACGTACGACGCCAAGCGCAAGCTGTGCCGGAACCAGGGGAGGAAAACCTTTGGCTGCCTGGGCCTCTGAGGAAAGTCACACGGAAGGTGTCGGATCTCATCGCCCTAAACCCTAGACCCTAAACCCTAAACCCTAAACCCTAAACCCTAAACCCTAAACCCCAAACCTTAAACCCTAGACCCTAAAGCCCCCAGAACCCGAAGCCTTGGGCCCCGAGCGTAACCATGTTGCGTGGTACGTTTTTGGGTGTTGGGTTGTGAATACGCTAAACTCTAAACTCTAAACTCTAAACTCTAAACTCTAAACTCTAAACTCTAAACTCTAAACTCTAAACTCTAAACTCTAAACTCTAAACTCTAAACTCTAAACTCTAAACTCTAAACTCTAAACTCTAAACGCTAAACTCTAAACTCTAAACGCTAAGCCCTAAACACTAATCCCTAATCCCTAAACCGAATCCCTATTCGGGGTTCCTGAGGGTTTCGGTCTCTTGCCGGTCTTTGAGGCACCCCGTTTCGGGGTGTTCAGGCTTCGCGTTTGCCTTCTTGATGAGGTGATGCGATTTTTGTCAAAACCCTAAACCCTAAACCCTAAACCCTAAACCCTAAACCCTAAACCCTAAACCCTAAACCCTAAACCCTAAATCATATGTGCACATATGACCCTGCTATGTGGGGGGATATTTCAGCAGTGAAGGAAACGACAAGGAGTATCTCAGCATATGGGCCAAAAACTGAGGAGGCTAAGGAAAGCTAAGCAAAGCTGAAAAAACCTAAGTAAAGCAAAATAATCCCATGGCTCCTGGTCACCTGTAGCACTAAAGCCTGTAGCACTAAAGAGTTTACAGACAAGAACCACGCGAGTTGGGTTGAGGAGGTGCCTGAGTAGGTCGCCTAGAATGGCGTTACCATTGGGCTGGCGTCGGTGGCTGTGGCTTTTTGTTGGTTATCCGGTGGTCTGCAGAAGACCCCACGACTCCAATAAGAAAGCTGCCACAACCAAAGGAAACGCAACAAAGCCTGGAAACTAGAGCAAAAGTTTGGAAAACTCAAAAAAACCGAAAACGAACAGAAACCAAGAAAAGGTAAACAAACCTAGACAAAACTACAAAAAACCTTAAACGAAACTGGACAAAAAGAGAAACAGCTAGAAAAACCAAAAACACTTAAAAAAAAACAACTGAACATATCCCAGATTTCGGTCTTGCCCCCGGACGAATTTCTTTTAAATTGAGAAGCCTTCCTGAACGAGATGCTGCCTTTTGCCATTTTGGGGCCGAGGAGCTTCGGAGCCATCACCATAAGGATCGCAAGACCCTAGCAGGTTTAACAATGGAATGAACTCTCGTTTGCCCTGCCAGCATGGATGCTAAGCAAAGGATTTATCTTGGGAAACGCTAGTTCCCTTGCTCGTGGTCTGCCCGTGAAAAGGCCCCTCACAAAGCAGGGTCATAAGGGTACGTAAGACACAAAGCCCTAAACCCTAAACCCTAAACCCTAAACCCTGATCCCTGAACCCTGAACCCTGAACCCTGAACCCTAAACCCTAAACCCTAAACCCTAAACCCGAAACCCTAAACCCTAAACCCTAAACCCTAAACCCCTAAACCCTAAACCCTAAACCCTAAACCCTGCGCAAACCAAGCCCCAGTTCTGAAAGCGAAGCTTGGGCTCGCGAAGCTGCTGTTGGAGGCGTCCAGAGCTAGAGCCTTGCACCCTAAACCCCAAACCCTAAACCCTAAACCCCAAACCCTAAACCCTGAAACCCTAAACCCCAAGCCCTAAACCCTACACCCCTTAAGCCCTAAGCCCTAAGCCCCGAAGACTCAATGTCACAAACGGATCGCGTCGGGCTTGTGGCGAGTCTTGGTCAATGTGACGGCAGATACGCCAAAGCCATCGTGACTTGCGCAAGAGACACCCATTGGCAAGCCGGAGTGCGCATTCTGGCCGACATCTGTGTATTGAACGTCCTCCCGCAGGTGTACAGCTTCAGTGCCACCATGACCGCCTGTGAGAAGGGTCGACAGTGGCAGATGGCCCTGCAATTGCTTTCACAGATGCCCTCAGCCAGAGTCGTGCCAAACGAGATCAGCTTTAATGCTGGCATTAGTGCCTGTGAGAAAGCTGGCGAGTGGCAGATGGCCCTGGATTTGCTTTTGCTAATGCCCACAGCCAAAGTTGTGCCAAGCGAGATAAGCGTCAATGCAGTCATCAGCGCCTGCGGGAAAGGTGGTGAGTGGCAGATGGCCCTGCACTTGCTTTCTCAGATGCCGCTCGCCAGGCTTGTGCCCAACACCATCAGCCTCAATGGTTGCATCAGCGCTTTTGAGAAAGGTGGTGAGTGGCAGAAGGCCTTGCATGTGCTTCAGCAGATGCCGAATGGCAGAGTTGAGCCCGACGTGATCAGCTTCAATGCCGCCATGAGTGCCTGTGGGAAAGCTGGTGAGTGGCAGATGGCCTTTGATTTGCTTTCGCTAATGCCCACAGCCAAAGTTGTGCCAAGCGAGATAAGCTTTAATGCAAGCATCAGCGCCTGCGAGAAAGGTGGTGAGTGGCAGAAGGCCTTGCATGTGCTTCAGCAGATGCCGAATGGCAGAGTTCTGCCCGACGTAATCAGCTTCAATGCCACCATGAGTGCCTGTGGGAAAATTGGTGCGTGGCAGATGGCCTTGGACTTGCTCTTGCTGATGTCAACAGCCAGAGTTGTGCCAAACCAGATCAGTTTCAACGCCGGCATCAGTGCGTGTGAGAATGGTGGTGAGTGGCAGGCGGCCCTAGATTTGCTTTCGCAGATGCCGATGGCCAGAGTTGTGCCAGACGAGATCAGCTTCAATGCTGCCATCAGTGCCAGTGAGAAAGCTGGTGAGTGGCAGATAGCCATGCAGTTGCTTACGCAGCTGACGACGGCTAGACTCTTGCCAAACGTGATCAGCTTCAGCGCCGGAATCGGTGCCTGTGCGAAAGATGGTGAGTGGCACGTAGCCTTGCATATACTGGCGCGAATGTCGATGGCCAGAGTTGTGCCCAACGAGATCAGCTTCAGTTCCGCCATCAGTGCCTGTCAGAAAGGTGGCCATTGGCAGATAGCCCTACAATTGCTTTCGCAGATGCTGCCGGTCAGAGTTGTGCCCAACGAGGTCAGTGTCAGTGCCGCCATCAGTACCTGTCAGAAAGCTGGTAAGTGGCAGACGGCCCTGCACTTGCTTTCTCAGATGCCGATCGCCAGACTTGTGCCCAATACCATCAGCTTCAATGGTTGCATCAGCGCTTTTGAGAAAGGTAATGAGTGGCAGAAGGCCTTGCACTTGCTTCAGCAGATGCCCTCAGCCAGAGTCGTGCCAGACGAGATCAGCTTCAATGCCGCCATGAGTGCCTGTGAGAAAGCTGGCGAGTGGCAGATGGCCTTGGATTTGCTTTTGCTAATGCCCACAGCCAGAGTTGTGCCAAGCGAGGTAAGCGTTAATGCAGGCATCAGCGCTTGCGAGAAAGGTGGTGAGTGGCAGATGGCCCTGCACTTGCTTTCTCAGATGCCGATCGCTAGACTTGTGCCAAATACCATCAGCTTCAATGGTTGCATCAGCGCTTTTGAGAAAGGTGGTGAGTGGCAGAAGGGCTTGCATGTGCTTCAGCAGATGCCGAATGGCAGAGTTCTGCCCGACGTGATCAGCTTCAATGCCACCATGAGTGCCTGTGGGAAAATTGGTGCGTGGCAGATAGCCTTGGACTTGTTTTCGCGGATGTCGACAGCCAGAGTTGTGCCAAGCCAGATCAGTTTCAACGCCGGCATCAGTGCGTGTGAGAATGGTGGTGAGTGGCAGGCGGCCCTAGATTTGCTTTCGCAGATGCCGATGACCAGAGTTGTGCCAGACGAGATCAGCTTCAATGCTGCCATCAGTGCCTGCGAGAAAGGTGCTGCATGGCAAATGGCTCTCCATTTGCTTGCGGTCATGCTGCAAGCCGGAGGTGTACCAACCGCGATCAGCTTCAATGCCGCCATCAGCGCCTGTGAGAAGGGCAGCAATTGGAAGATGGCCCTGCACTTGCTTTCGCAGATGCCGACCGCCAGAATCGTTCCGGATGAGGTCAGCCTCAGTGCCAGCATCCGCGCTTGTGAGGCTCGCGCTGAGTTGCTGCCGACCCTGCCGTTGCTCGCGCAGACGCGGCGCCAGCTTTGCGAGCGCGCCTGCAGGTGACGGGAGGGGCCCCAGGTGGGGTTGCGGGGGATCTTTCGGGTTGATGGCTGTCATCGAATTTTGCCCTCCCCCCCCCCCCCCCCCCAGTGAAGAACTCCCTGGGCCTCAAGCCTTTTGAAACCCCAAGTCCCCCCTCAACCCTAAACCCGAGTGCCCCGCACCCCGCAACCCGGTTTAGGGCTTCTTAGCAGGGTTTAGGATTTTCAGTTAGGGTTCAGGGTTGTGGATTTAGTTAGGGTTCCTGCTTGTAGAATTGACCCCGGCATAGGACCTGAAGAGTTGACGGCCACAGCCATCGGGTTCACAAACAAGTTCGCTTTTGAGGTTGGTGCTTCCTTTGTGCCCTGCTACTGTCGAGTGTGCCAGCCGCAGCCCGAAAACCTAAACTCTTTGCCCCAACCGCTACACGCGGACTGGGTACTCATAAATAGGGTTACAAGGACTCTAAATAAAGATATCACCATAGTGATCCTACTTATGACCCTGCTTGCAAGTACCCATGAACCTGCAAGTAGAGTTGCGGACTCTTCGTAAGCCTTTCCACAGCCCTGCCGAGGCAAGCTGGCCTAGACCCTCCTCCGACGGACTTCCGCGCCCGTACGGGCGCGTGAAAAGAGGGGGGCTGCGAGGAGGGTTTAGGGTTTACGTTTCTCGGGCTCCTAGGGCCTGATTTTCATGGCGTTTTATCGGGCGAGAGGCAGTGCAGGGGGTGTAAGCGCTCTGTGGGTTCTACGCTTTATGGCGAAGTTGGCGCAGTTGTCACGGGCTGGGCATGATAGACAACAATCCCAGATGAGGACGCAGAGCCAATCGTCTTCCTGTATCAGGTTTACTGGGGGCCGGAGTGGGCCTGTATTCTCTTTCTTTTTTTTGGGTTCCGGTTTTATTGTAAGCCCCCTTTGCAGCCAACAGGTTAGGGCTTAGGTTGTAGGGCTCCTAGGGATTGGTAGGGTTAAGCAGGGTTTCTATACAATACAAGTTGATAGGAGATACTCATCAGAACAGCATGTCTCAGGAGTTGTGCTTCCGCAGGGTTTAGGGTTTAGGGTTTCGGGTTTAGGGCGCTTTCTCCCAAAGAGCCCCTAGTGAGAATACACACTACAGAGTGGCTGAGCTTGCAAGGACGGAAGTGCCTTGAACTGGTTAGGCCCGACAGCATCGACTACTCTTTGCACAGGAACACTCGGGATGTTGCCCCCCCTATACTTAGCCCTTAATAGGGATTATATTAGGGGTACTATAATCCCTACTAAGGACTGTTCGTATAAGGGGGAACACCCCAAATTCTTCCTCATAAAGGCAATATAGGAGTTAATGTGTTTTGTTTTTCTGGGGGTTCTTAATAGTTTAAGCAAATAGTAGTCTAGAGCAAATTTGGAGAAGTGGATCCGATAGGATCGACACGACTTCCATGTCTACATCTTGGGCCAGGGGCATTCTGGGAGTGCGGCAGAGTCGCTCTCGGAGGTTTAGGGGTTCAGTCTTTTTTGGGGGGTTTAGGGGTTTAGTTTTTTTGTTTAGGGTTTAGGGGTTTAGGGGGTTTAGGGGATTTAGGGGTTCAGGGGTTTAGGGGTTTAGGGGTTTGGGGGTTTAGGGGGTTTAGGGGTTCAGGGGTTTAAGGGTTTCGGGTTTCGGGCCGCATGAAGCCGCGTTTAGCCTTGGCGTATCTCCCTCATCAGCCAGCTGAGGTGTCCAGACTCCAAAACAAGGAAAGTGGGAGCATCCAACGGGATCCCCAAACCCTGTAAGCTTAATCATATGTGCAAGACAGCGTAAGAGCTAGCATGAACAGCTTCCAGTATCGGGTATAGTGGCACGGTTGCTCAAGCTATATATGTATAGAGAAAGAGAGAGAGAGAGAGAGAGGGAGACAGAGAGAGAGACAGAGAGAGAGAGAGAGAGAGAGCGAGAGCGAGAGAGAGCGAGAGAGAGAGAGAGAGAGGGAGAGAGAAAGAGATAACAAAAAGAAGGAAGGAAGAGAGATGCGTTTCTTAAAACATGCCCGCTGCTGCTACTTTGAGGCCTACACTTTCCAGAGAAAGCATTCGAAACAGCAGCCGAGACCAACTTGAAGCTATTTCTCAACTCTACCGGGGTTTGCACCCATCTCTCCATGAACCGCCGCTGGCTCTGAGTCTCAAGTTCTCGGGCACAGAACCTAAGACCTTCAGAAACCCCAATCCCACCAATGCCTGTAAACCCCTATGTTGCCCTCCTTAAGCCCGGTAAACCCTGTTAGGCCAGACCCCTCATACCCGCTGAGAGCCCCCTTATATAAACCTTCTGAACCTCCCCAAAAGCGCCCCTTAGAACTTCAATGGGTTCGCAAGTCAAGGCCGCATCAACCCTACTACAACAAAACCTGAAAGACCGAGCAGCCCAACAAGCCCTACAAGTCCCGTTGTAATCTCAACTCTAAACCCTAAACCCCAAGCCCCAAAACTTAAACCCCAAAGCCAAAACCCTAAACCTTAAGCCCTAAACCCTAAGCCCTAAACCCTAAACCCGAAAACTTCAACCCCAAAGCCAAAACCCTAAACCCTAAACCCTAAACCCTAAAACTCTCAACCCTACATGCCCCGGGATCATGGAGCCCGTGCAGCGCCGTCCAGACCGGAGGACGTCCCTGCTGGCGCACCAGGCGGGCTTGGGTTTCGGGTTTCGGGTTTCGGGTTTAGGGCTTCGGGTTTAGGGTTTCGGGTTTAGGGTTTAGGGTTTCGGGTTTAGGGTTGAGGGTTTGGGGTTTAGGGTTTAGGGCTTAGGGTTTTGGAGTGAAGGGGAGTTTGGGGGGTTTTAAGGGGGCTTAGAGCGTTTGGGGAATTGAGGTGGCCTTCAAACCTGTCTTGCAAGCATGTCGGTTGAAGGCTTGCGGCCCCTGGTGCTAGGGAATCAGGGAATGAGGGTCCTAAATGTACCCCTCGTACCTGATTCCCCCATTCCCTAGCTAAGAACCAGGTGCAGGACCATGGCTTAGGGCATTGAGTTTAGGGTTTAGGGTCTAGGGTTCAGGGTTTAGGGTTTAGGGTTTAGGGTTTGGAGGGCGAGGGTTTATCACTCCAAAAGCTTGCGAGGGGGGGCTCCCCTCAGACACACACCCCACACTCCTGCACTCTGAGCCCTAAATCCTCAACGGTAAGTGCTTGGGATGTTCCCCCTTTTATTGACAGTCCTTAATCGGGCTTCTAGTACCCCTTTTATTAAACGCCCCCCTGATTATAAAAAAAGACTTTCCAGAAAATCCTGCCGAAACCGACCCTGCCAATTTTAAGCCCTATTCGGAATTTAGGGGGGGGGGGGGGGTTCAGGGCTCCCAAAACCCTCAAGCCAAGCAACATCCTGAAGCTTTCCCTCCCTTCCCTCCCAGTCATTTCGCAGCACGTACCTGTCTGTCCTGTCTGTGAGCCCGGCCTTCCTCACTCCCCTAATAATAATAAAGAGTTTCTATGGGGGGGGTCCGTTTAACATTAGGGGGAAGGGACTATTAGAGTCCCTATTCAGGACTGTTGGCGTAAGTGGCCACGCACCCCAGCAAAGACTCCTTCAGTGCTACTTTCGGGTTCTTGTTGGTGGCTCCCCAAGGTTGAAAAAGTTGAGTGGGCAAGGCTCTTCTGCTGGAAAGGGGTTAGGGGTTAGGGTCACAAGGGTTTGGGGTTAGGGTTTAGGGTTTTGGGGTTTAGAGTTTAGGGTTTAGGGTTTAGCCCTTCCTAGGCAGGCCTTGGGGGGTGTTTTAAGGGCAGTTGCATGAGCCTTTCATATTTGATTTAGAAGGGGCATATAAGGGGTATAGAAGGGGTCCCCTTCTAAGGGCCCATACAAAGGGTTTAGGGTTTAGGGTTTAGGGTTTAGGGTTTAGGGCTTAGGGAAACTACCCTAAGAGCCTCCCACGCGGTCCTTGGGTTTCGGGCGCTGCTGCAGGAGCTGAGCAGCACAGTCCACAGCTTCATCAACCGCGAGCGGAGCGTCCAGGATGTCACCAAGGCTGGCCCTAAACCCTAAACCCTAAACCCTAAACCCTAAACCCTAAACCCTAAACCCTAAACCCTAAACCCTAAACCCTAAACCCTAAACCCTACACCCTAAACCCTAAGCCCTAAACCGTGCTGTCACCAAGGCTGCGGGCTTGTAAAGACTTCGGTTGTTCGCTCGCAAGCACCAGAAAGCTAAACCCGCCTTATCGTCCCAACCCCAGGCTGACCCCCCAAAGAGTCCTAACCCTACACTCTAAACCCTAAACCCTCCACCCCTAAACCCTAAACCCTAAACCCAGTCTGCAAGGAACAGGGTTGCTGCAGGTCGAGGCTGTGCGTTCGAGCCTTGCAGGTCAAAGACCCAAACCTAAGCCCCAAAGGGGTTTAGGGTTTAGGGTTTAGGGTTTAGAGTTTAGGGTTTAGGGTTTAGGGCTCAGGGTTTAGGTATATATGAGTCTTGTTGGGAGCACGACAGGATCGAACTATTATGAGGTTTAAGGGTTTGGTGTTTAGCGCTTAGGGTTCAGGTTCAGGATTTAGGGGCAGAACTTGGGGTTTAGGCCTTAGGGTTCGGGGCTCAACGCCAGAGTCCACTTTTGCACATAAGGGACTGCGCTACAACACCCGAGAAGATGGTTTCAAAATATGGGCCATAGTTCACAACACTATCCATAGAGGATTTTGGGAAACTATAAGGGTTCACGCCCAAACACTAAACATCAAACACTGAACCCTAATTAAACACTAGACTAAACACTAAACACTAGACTCTGCTGGGGGTTTAGGGTTTGGGGTTTAGGGTTTAGGGTAGATGCTACGTTTCATCTTGTGTTGTTGTTAAATCAGCCCAAAGATATGCTAAACATGCTATGTTGACTGGGATTCTGAGGACAGTGTAGAATCGCAAGAATAGCCACAGCGTTTGAGAACTGCATTGTTTCTCTCTGTGGGGCGCATGGCTATGGCTTGAGAGTACGAAGCCCAAAAACCCAAAACCCAAAACTCAAAACCCTAAGCCCTGAGCCCTGAGCCCTACGTCCTAAACCCGAAATCTTAAACCCTAAACCCTAAATCCAACCCTCCCTTGTTTTAAGGGTGTAGAGGCTATTCTGGGTTGGGACGGTGTCGATCCCCTCTCCTGAGTGGAGGCCCTTCGGCACGGGCAGGACCTGCACTCTGAGGGAGTTGAGGGTTTAGGGTTGAGGGTTTAGGGCTGAGGGTTTAGGGTTTAGGGATTAAGGTTTAGGGTTCAGGGTTTAGGTCTGAGGGTTTAGGGTTTAGACCTATCGGTGGCGTCGTTCAGGCTTCGGAGTATGCATTTGCACGTGGAGTGTTCACAGGGAGGTGTTGGCCAGATTCGGTGAAGGGCGGGGAGGCGTCCGGGGGCATGTTTCTACTAGCTGTTTCAATTGAACCCTACCCTGGAAGAGTTTAACAACGCAACATCTTGAACCCCAAGACCTCTAAGGGATGGGTGTTAGAGAAACTTGAAGCTGCTCCATGTGTTGGTGCAGGGTCTAAAGTTGCGGGGCTAAGGCTTCGGGTTTTGGGGTTCAGGTTATCAGGACCTCGGGTTGAGGATTTAGGTTGTAAGTGTTTGGGGTAGGGTTAAGGCCAAGGAAGGTCGGCGGTAGCTTCCTGCCTAGAGCCGGTCAACCCCCGGCCCGAGAGTTTAGGGTTTATAGATTTACAAGGGGTGTCGTGTTTGGGGTAGATGAGTTTAAGCCCTAAGCCACTCAACAGGGTTTGGCGTTTGGGTGTTGAAGGTTACCCTAAACCCTAAACCCTAAACCCTAAACCCTAAACCCTAAACCCTAAACCCTAAACCCTAAACCCTAAACCCTAAACCCTAAACCCTAAACCCTAAACCCTAAACCCTAAACCTTTCAAAGCCGACTGAAGAGTTGCTTGCCGCCGCACCCCGCAGCGTGGTAGCAGTCGCGTCGGGTCGGCTCACGCCCAGTGCCGCGGCAATGACGGGAGGCTTGCGGAGGGTTCGAGTGCAGGTTGCTTGGAGGCTCAGGGTACTTAGAACCCAATTATAATCGCAATATAGGGGTCGGAAAAAAACTTCTAATAGTATTCCCTCATGGTCCCTGTAGAGTTATACCATAATTACCCCCCAAAACTCCAGTCTTATTCTTAAGAGTCTAATTCTTAAGGCCCCTACAGCACACCTATAAGCTCCTCAAGTACCCTAATAGGCTTACAATTGGGTTGTATGTGCAGTGACGATTGGGCTACTAAGTACCATGAGCCTCCAAGTCTGGTTTCCCCACATGCTCGAAATTCACAAAGCAAAAGACCCCCTAAACTCTAAGCTACGCTTGAGCCCTGAACTTGAACTTCTTCCCCACACCCCCACCTCGCCCCTACACCTCCCCCCCAAGTACCTAGTGAACACTAGAGTTACTCTGTTCCAGGAAACCCTAAAGAAATTAAGCCCAAGAGCACTAAAGGCTCTAAAGTCCTAAACCCTATGAGGATCCGTAAGTTGTGTTCGGGGGGCTCAGTTCACAACCTCGCACTGTGCATCTCAGGGTTTAGGGTTTAGGGCTTAGGGTTTAGGGGTTGGGGTTTGGGGTTTAGGGTTTACTTAACAAGGATCCCCATTGAAGGGCCTTGGCTCAAGGCGCTCTGGCAGAAGAGTGCTTCTCCAGTAGAATTAGACTTCCTGCCCCTTTGGGCACGTCTGGGCGACCTTTGTCCATACCCTCTTGGGAGCACGGCGTAGCAGCATGCGCGCCTATCCATGCCGTGCGCCCGCCGGTGCACGTAGCAGGAGCATGGGGTTGCGAGAGACGCTGGAGCGTCTGCAGGGGGTGGAACCTCGGCCACCAAATATGAACCTAGAAGAGGGTTTCGGCTTCGGGGTTCGGGTCCACGTACCTGAAACTGCATGATGGAAGTAGAGCGTGCCGGTATATGGGGGTCAGCATAGTAGTGTATAATCCCAACTCTAAGACCCCCAAACCCAAAACCCAAAACCCAAAACCCAAAACCCAAAACCCTAAACCCTAAACCCTAAACCCTAAACCCGAACCCCGAAACCCGAAACCCGAAACCCTAAACCCTAAACCCTAAACCCTAACTACGCCCTAACTAAACCCTCCAAGGAACGGCCGGCCACCGACAGAAACATCGAGGAGCTGATCACACCGCAGCTGCTCTGGCAGTGGCGTCGGGCTCCGAGGCACGTGGGCCGAGTACTTTCGGAGCCTGGGATCCCCCCAATAGGGCCAGCGGCTCCCCACTTTTTTTTTTGGGGTGGGGGGCGGGGGGGGCGGCTTAATTAAGCAAAACCCGTAAACCCCAAAGAAGGGCCTGCTGTTTCTTGCTGGGATATCTCCTGGGAGACCCAGGAGCTGAAAGCCCTGCGTCGGGAAGACTTGGCGAGTGCCCTCTTGGGTGTGCTGGAGCGAGGTGGCAAGATAAGCCTGGGGCCACCAGAATACACCACCGCCATGAGTGCCTGCGGAAAGGCCTCACAGTGGCAGCTGGCGGTGCATCTCTTTGGTGCCATGCTGAAGTCCCAGATTCTACCGGAGGTCGTCAGCTACACCGCAGCCATCAGCTCCTGTGAGAGTGGCCGGCAGTGGCAGCTGGCCCTGCATCTCTTCCACGGCATGCACCAGGCCAGGATTGCGGCCGACGTCTTCAGCTACAGCGCCGCTATCAGCTCCTTCGGGAAGGGCAGGCAGTGGGAGGCAGCGGTGCACCTCTTCAATGCCATGCACAAGGCCAAAGTTGTCCCCAACGTCTTCAGCTACACTGCCACCATCAGCTCCTGTGACTAGGAGCCCTCAAAGTACCCATCTTTCCCTAAACCCTAGACGCTAGACCCTAGACCCTAAACCCTAACCCCTAAACCCTACAGAGACGGGCGGGGGGGGGGGGGAGGGGGGGGGAGGGGGGAGGGGGGGGGAGGGGGGGGGAGGGGGGGGGGAGGGGGGGGGGGGGGGGGGGGGGGAGGGGAGGGGGGGGGAGGGGGAGGGGCAAACCCGACAAACCCAGACCTTTTGGTTGCCCAGGTGACGGGCCCTACACCCTAAACCCTAAACCCCAAACCCTGAACCCTGAACCCTAAACTCTAAACCTTTGTGAGCCGAAGCCCAGGCGAGAAGGGGAGGCAGTGGCAGCTTGCCCTTGAGATCTTTGGTGCGATGGCCAGGGCCAAAGTGGACCGCACGGTCGTCAGTTATGCTGCCGCCATCAGCTCGTGCGAGACTTGCCAAACAGGCATGTACGACTCATAGGGTTTAGGGTTTAGGGTTTCGTGTTGAGGGTTGAGGGGGACTTAGAGGGTTTAGGGTCTTTGGTTTAGGCATCTCTCCTCCAAACGTGCGGTTGCTTCAGCTGTTCGCGTCCGTCCCCACGAAGCAAACGTAAGGAAAAGGATGGACAGTGGGAGATCTCGGTGCACCTTATGAACTCCATGCCTGGGGCGAAGCTTAACCCCAATGTCATCAGCTACAGTGCCGCAATCAGCGCCTGCGAGAAGGCTGGGCAGTGGCAGATGGCGGTGCATCTGTTCAGTGCGATGATGAAAGCCCGACTGGATGCCGATGTCATCAGCTTCAGTGCTGCCATCAGCTCCTGCGAGAAGGCTGCGCAGTGGCAGTTGGCGGTGCATCTCTTTGATGCCATGCCTGTCATGAAGGTCGTGCCTAACCTCATAAGCTACAATGCTGTGATGAGCTCCTGCGAGAAGAGCGGGCAGTGGTGGCCGGCAGTGCGACTGCTTGACGGAATCTAGGCCTGGAAGCTAGATTTTGATCTGACTTGGTTCTGTTTCTGAGGATTTTAAAGGGAGCCATCAACTTTACCCCAAAACCCCAAACCCCAAACCCCAAACCACAAACCCTATTCCCTAAACCCCAAACCCCAAACCCTAAACCCCAAACCCTTAACCCTAAACCCTAAACCCTAACGGGGCTTCATGAGCAGCTCAGGAATGCAAAGCAGCCAGCTTTTGCCAGATCTCATCAGCTTCACGGCTGCCATCAGCTCCTGCGCCTTGCCAAGGGAACTCTGCGCATGGAGCCCTAAACCCTAAACCCTAAACCCTAAACCCTAAACCCTAAACCCTAAACCCTAAACCCTAAACCCCAAACCCTAAACCCTAAACCCTAAACCCTAAACCGCTAAAACGCTTTTGAATTTGAGGTGGCTTACCCTTTTGATACCCCTGTGAGACCTAGTTGTGCGGATTGGCCCTGCTGAATTCTTTTTGGCGTCCATTGCGGACGTAAGGTGAGAAAGAAGGGCAGTGGCAACTGGCGCTGCATCTTTTCAACGCCATGCCCAATGAAGAAACTTGTTTCAAGGGATTCAGACTCGCACCCCTAAGGCTGCACTGTTGCACCCCAAAAGGTTCCTCTTGATATACTCCTACTATGGCCCTTATATTCCCTTAGGGTTCTTTAAAGAAGGGTCCCCAAACCTAAGGGTAACAACTTACTTGGAGGTTCATGGTTGCTTATAAGTAGGGATAGAAGCAGGGTAACTATGGCTATCACCCTTATTTAGGGGACTTATTGCCCTACTTGTATGTACCCATGAACCTTCAAGTAGGGCTTCACGGTAGAGTCCCTTTTGATTGCTCGTGCGTGGGCTGTCCTGGTCAGCTCTCCCTTCTTCTCTTTGCAGGGGCAAGTTGGCGAAGCTGTTGCGAAGGGTTTAGGGTTTAGGGTGTAAAGGCAAGCCGGGAAATCCAGCCTAAACCCTAAACCCTAAACCCTACACCCCAAACCCCAAACTCCAAGCCCCAAAAAGCCCAAGGAAATCCAGCCCAACATCATAAGCTACAACGCCACCATCAGCTCTTGCACAAGGGGCGCTAAGTGGCAGCTGGCTCTGCACCTGTCCCTTGCAGCCTCAAAAAAGCCCTCAGCGGTGTTCGATTTGTCTGTAACTTTAAGAATCAATAGGGTTTAGGGTTTAGGGTTTAGGGGTTAGGGGTTAGGGTGTAGGGTTTAGGGTTTAGGGTTAGGGTTTCGGGTTGAACCAACAAATAAGGCTTATAGGGCACAGCATAATCCCTCGTATGGTTAGAACTTGTAGAAGCATAAGCCAAAGGGTTATGAGGTACGCCATCCCGACCATCCACCAAGGTTCACCTCCATGCCCAAAGAGCAGGCAGCATCCAGCGCGGTCAATCTCCTCACGGTTTGGGAGTCGGTTCCTGCGCGTCCACGGGTGAATGCCCTGAAAGACCCTTCTGCCTTACTAAGCCCTAGACCCGAAACCCTGGGCCCTGCGCAATCCCCAGAGACCCTAGAGCAACATGCTTTTCAAGAAAGAAGTACGCTCAATAACTAGGCTACGTATCCACTTTTAAAAGGTAAAGGCACCAAACAAAATGCCCAGGACAGCCCGGAACGCCAAACCCCAGAAACGCGCAAGGGCTCAGCCTCTGTGGTTTAAGGTTTGGGGCATCAGATGCCAAGCTGTCACGTTTCGAGAGCTTACGAATATGACGTCTAAAACTCCTAAAGTTCACTTTCCTGTTTAAGACCATCAGAGAAGCTTGTGAGTTGTAAAGAAGGTCCTTTCGACGTGGATTGGGTTTCCAGTAGGCTACCGGCAGCGCTTGGCATGGCCAGCGCCTGCCGCCCCGGTTCGGGATGTAGGGAGTCCCTCTGAGGTTTCAGGGGAGCCCTGAGCCCTCGCGTGAGATGTCGGCTCTCCATGCAACACCTCTAGCATGAACGAAAAGGTTTAGGGTGCAAAGCCTTGCCCCTTCGACCCTAAGCCCCAAGCCCTGAACCCGAAACCCTAAACCCGACTCCCTAAACCCTAGGACTCGGAACCTCCTCCGTCCCCCTTCCCACCCCTCAAGGTTTGCAGCAAGGCGATGTCCTTGGGGAGTACCAGGCTTTCGAGGGAGCTGGAGCTGTGTGGCCAGGCCTGCAAGTTGTGGGACTTTTGGATCCCTGATAGGTCTAGGAAAGAATAACAACTTATGTGAATATATATATATATATATACATGTATATATATATATGTATATATATCTATGTGTGAATATGAATATAAGCTTTACTCCCCAAGGCAAGGCAGATTCCGCTCGCGTGGGTTTCCGGGACGTGCCTCCCAGTGCTGCATCGATGGCGGTGGCTGGGCTTCTGCTTTTGCGAGTTTGCTTTTTTGTTTCTGGGTTTAGGGTTTAGGGTTTAGGTTTTAGCGTTTAGCGTTAGGGTTTTGGGTTTTGTTTCTGAGGTGCGGGTGTGGGGTTGAAGAGGGGGCTTCTGTGGGCGTGGCCGAATGCAGTTGATGAAATTCTACACCCCTACAACCTCAACTCTGCACCCTTCACCCTTCACCCTACACCCTACACCCTACATACACTACACCCTAAACCCTAAACCCTAAACCCTAACCCCTGAACCCCTGAACCCCTGGATCCCTAAACCCCTGAACCCTAAGCCCTAAGCCCTAAGCGCTAAGAGTGCTGGGTTTCCTGCTAATCCTCAGACAGGCGAGGCGCTGGCTCGCAGAGGTCTTGCCGCCACTTCCCAGTCGGCAAAAAAGCAAGGGCGCAGGACTTAAGGTTTGGGGTTTAGGGTTTGGGGTTCAGGGTTTAGGGTTTAGGGTTTGTAGTTTCAGGGTTTCAGTTTTCAGGGTCGGGGTTTCAGGGTTTAGGCTTGAGGGCGGTTTTTTGGAAGGGTTGAATTTATCAAGGGTTTCAGCGCTTCGGATAGGTTTCAGGGGAAGCCGCGAGCGCCTGTTTCGTGAGGGAACAGACTGTAAACGTCACCATGGCTTCAGGTTTATTCCTAAACCCTAAACCCTAAACCCTAAACCCTCGACTCTGAACTATGGTTCAGGTTTGGGCTTAGGGATGCCTGCAAGCAGGTTGAGCTCGGGTTGGTTTAGAGGTTTGGGGTTTAGGGGTTTAGGGTTTTGGGGTTTGGGGTTTGGGGTTTAGGGTCCTGGGTCACAGGGTCGAGCGTTTAGGGCCTCAGGTTTTTCGGTTTACAGTATGGCTTCAGGGTTTCAGGTTTTTTTGGTTTAGCGTTTCAAGGTTTTGGGTTTAGGGCTCTTTGCTAGTTGAGTGTAGGAATTTAAGGTTGCAAGGGGGAGTTCCTGATGCGTTTGAGTCGAAGGGTCTGGAGCTTGGGGTAGACGGACCTTGAACCCTCAATCCCCAAACCCTAAACCCTCAACCCTCAACCCCAAAGCTAAATCCCCTAACCCTAAACCCTAAACCCTAAACCCTAAACCCTAAACCCTAAACCCTAAACCCTAAACCCTAAACCCTAAACCCTAAACCCTAAACCCTAAACCCTAAATCCTAAATCCCTAATCCCTAACCCCTAAGCCCGAATCCCTAAATCCCTAAATCCCCAAAATCACCCTAAACTCAAGCCCAAGAGAACCAGATGCAGGTCCTGCTGATCCGCGGCCTCCCACTTTCGCCCCCACCATCAAGAAAGGTGATGTGCCCAAGGACACCCAGCTCACTTGTAGGGTTTAGGGTTTAGGGTTTAGGGTTTAAGGTATAGTGCTTCGGGATTTAGTCTCTTCGGGCTCAAACTGGGTTCTGGAGTACTATAACAGTAGACTATACATTAATACTTTTTGGTTCTGGGTTCCCATTATATATAGCTACTTATACCTAAAAGGTGTGTACGTTTGTCCAGGGTCTACTCCAAAGTAGGGCAAAGGTTAGGGTGTAGGAGTTCTGGGGTTTGCTGGTTTGTCGGGGGGGGGGAGGGGTTGTGTGTTAATTTGATCGAAGGCAAGATGCTGACAGACCAAATCACAGAAGCTTCAAGGCCGAGACCTCTAAACACCCTAACCCTCAACCCTAAACCATAAACCGTAAACCCTAAACCCATACCCTAAACCCTAAACCCTGCCTAGGGTTCAGCTTTGGCAGCTTTGGGGAGAGAGGGAGGAGAGGGAGGAGAGGGAGGAGAGGGAGGAGGGAAAGCACCACGACGTCGGCCTCTTGAGCATCTGTCGTGAACAAGACTTGCCCTGTGCAACCCCCAGGGGGCACGCTTGTAGTACAAATTTAGGAAATCCGGTTGGGATGTTCTTCCTTTTACTAGCAGTCCTTAATAGGGATTATAGTACCCCCCCCCCCCCCCCTTATGATCGCTATTCAGGACTGTTCGCATGAGGGGGAACATCTCAAAATACAGGTATCAGAATGGCCTTGCTTCGTGTGGCTTTGGGGTGCCTTGTTGCATGGCGGTACTGACACTGGCCCCGCTGTGCAGCAGGAGTACACGCTGCAGCGCTACTACACCGCCGCTGACATCGCCCTGGGCCCAGACGCCCCTTAAAGTCCGAAGCCGCACCTGGTTTGTGGTTTAGGGTCTCAACCCTAAACTCCTAAGGTCTTACACTCCAAAACTCGTGAACTCTAAACCCTAAACCCTAAACCCTAAACCCTAGACCCTAAACCCAAAACCCCAAAACCCCAAAACCCCAGAACCCCACAACCCCAAAACCCCAAAACCCAAAAACCCCAAAACCCTAAACCCCAAAACCCTAAACCCCAAACCCTCTGGTGAGGCTCCCATTGACTACAAGAGTACAGCAAAACGGAGACCCAATTTGCCCTTGGGCCGGGAAGAGCAGCCCGTGCTAGTGCTAGCATATGGTTTAGGCTCTAGGCATAAGGTTAGGAAGCTTTCTGGGGGGTCTTTTCAAGGGGAATTCTACTGAACAATTTGGGGGGTCTAGAGGAATACCCCAATGTGTGTGTCCCATATGGCGAAGCACCTTCTGCACACACTGAGTGGTCAGGTCTCGGTCAGGCTTGACCATCCCCCAGGAAAGCCCAACTTCTAAGCCCTAAATTCTAGAGCCCTAAACCCTAAACCCTAAGCCCTAAGCCCTAAGCCCTAAGCCCTAAGCCCTCAGCCCTCAGCCCTAAACACAATCACACGTAGACCATCTAGCACGAGCCGCTGTCCTCCTGCGTGCAGCTGCATATCGGCTCCGAGAATTGGTGATTTGCCATCTAGCGGAGGAGGCCAACGCTTTCCTGGAGCCTGCCTACCCGTATCGGTTTAGGGTAAAGGGTTTAGGGTTTAGGGTTTAGGGTTTAGGGTTTAGGCTTTAGGCTTTAGGCTTTAAGGTTTAAGGTTTAAGGTTTAGGGCATCGCAGGCATGCTGCTCCCCAGGTGTGAGGAGGAGTCTAAGTGTTGATGCCTGCAATGCAGGTTTTGGGGTATTTAGGGCCTAGAGTTTGTGGTTACCTAAACTCCTAAGCCCCCAAACCCCTAAACCGTAAACCCTACACCCTAACCCCTAAACCTCTAAACACTCTCAACCCTAAAGCCTAAACCCTAATCCCTAAACCGTAAACTCTAAACCGTAAACCCTACACCCACACCCAGATGAAAGCATGGGCCAGTCGTGCATCCAGACTGCACGGTACGCCGCTGCTGGAGAGGCCTCGCGCCCGAAAATCTTGACCTTAGGGCTCAGAATACCGCACAGGCCTAAACCCTAAACCCTAAACCCTAAACCCTATACCCGAAACCCTAAACCCTAAACCTAAACCCTCAACCCTAAACCCTAAACCCTAACCCCTACGGCTCTGTGACGCGCTGAGAAAGGCGAGGCTGATGGTTCTTTTTTCGTATTTTTTCTGGTTTTTGTTTCGTATTTTTTATTGTTTCAGGTGAACCCTAAACCCTAAACCCTAAACCCTAAACCCTAAACCCTAAACCCTAAACCCTAAACCCTAAACCCTAAACCCTAAACCCTAAACCCTAAACTAAACCCTAAACCCTAAACCCTAAACCCTAAACCCTAAACCCTAAACCCTAAACCCTAAACCCTAAACCCTAAACCCTAAACCCTAAACCCTAAACCCTAAACCCAAAACCCTAAACCCTAAACCCTAACCCCTAAACCTAAACCCTAAACCCTAAACCCTAAACCCTAAACCCTAAACCCTAAACCCTAAACCCTAAACCCTAAACCCTAAACCCTAAACCCTAAACCCTAAACCCTAAACCCTAACCCTAAAGCCTAAACCCTAAACCCTAAACCCTAAACCCATGAAAATACGAAAAAAAAACCAGAAAAAATACGAAAAAAAAACCTGGACCCGAAAGGCGAGGCCTTCAGCGCCTCAGTCTTGTTATCCGAAGCACTAAATCCAGGCTCGAAGGTCTGAAACCAAAGGGTTCAGGCCTCAGTGCCAAAAGGGTTTAGGGTTCAGGGTTCAGGTTTAGGGTTCAGGGTTTAGGGTTTAGGGTTTTGGGTTTAGGGTTTAGGGTTTAGTGTCTAGGGTGTACGGGTGTAGGGGTTTAGGGGTTTAGGGGTTTAGGGGTTTAGGGGTTTAGGGGTTTAGGGTTCAGGGGTTTAGGGCTTATCTGCGGTGTGCTTTGGGATTTTTTTTCATGTCTCTTCTTTCCTTGTAAGGGAGCCTGTTGAGAGACGGTTTTCAAAGGGCTTGAGGCACAACTCAGTTGTGGTCTTCAAGGATTTTCAGGCGACAAGGGCTGTACAAGGCTCCAAAATCCTACGCCCCCACAACTCCTTAATGCGTCTGCTTTAGAGTTTAGGGTTTATGGTATACGAAGCAGGGTTCTTTTTCACGGCTATGTGGCAAACATTGTAAGCTAATGAAGGAAGAAAAGACCCCCTCAAACCCGCGATCGGCGCCTTCATAATATGGCTCTAGCGTAAATTGTATGGCTTCCAGTTTTGGTATCTTAACTTAAGTTCTTTCTCAGCGATCCAGTCAACCCATGTACTCCGCGTACAGTCCCTATAGAATTCGAGACCTACCCAGCAATCCATTCTTATTTACTAGGCCCTATACCCCAAATCCCAAACCCCTACCCCCAAAACCCTAAACCCTGAACCCTGAACCCTGAGCCCTCATCCCTAAACCCCCTATACTACGTTTTCGAATTTCGCGGTTGCCAGCCCCTCACCTCGTGTCAGGCTCCTATGCCTGCCACGCAACCCGAGCGGTGAGGCAGAGTGGGAGTTTACGACAGTAAGGGGCCCCTAAAACAAGCCCGCCCAAATAGTAGGATTCCCATATAATCCCCAAGAAGGTACCTCTATTGTCGGAAACCCCCATGTTGGGGGTCTCTGAAAATACGGTACCCTGTTTTGGGGTTCCCATTAGAAGGGCTATAGTATCCTGGGATCTTGTATTTGGGGAAATGGATTCATGCCCGGATCACAGCTTTCGCTAGCCAGGTCTCTCCGCCTGAGCCCTAAGGCATTGGTACTCTCTCTCGCTGACTCGAGGCTGATCTTCTGCCCCCGGGCCCTTTCTACCGTATCGAGGCCTTTAAACCCTATACCCTAGACCCCAATCCCCCGAAGCTTCCCTCGCCCAGGCCCTGACCCCAGAATCCTGACTCGACTCCTCCCTAAAGTGATGAGCCTCCGGTGGGTATTTCCCAAGAAAGGGGTAACCTTCGTGTACCCCCAAAATCGCACAATCCTTCTGGTAGCAACCCCCCCCCCCCCCAAAAAAAAAAAAACAAAAACAGAGGGTACCCCCATCTTCGGAAACCTCCCCCAGGTGTTTCGGCGCGCCATGGCGCCAGATCTCCCGCCGCTTGGCCGATGGAGCTTGCAGGGTTCCCAGAGGCTCCGGTACCCCTTAAGGACGATTCCTGAAAGTCTAAGAGGGTTCCTTATGGTCTAAGAAATATTCCTTAGTTAAGGGGTACTGGAGTCTCTGGGTTGAGGGCTTTGGGGCCATGGAAGTCTTGAAGCCTAAACCCTAAACCCCAAACCCCAAACCCTAAACCGTTGAACCCGAAACATCCCTGAGGCCAGAAAATACCCTCACTCAGACCGCTTGCCCCAAGCTCCCGAGCCCCAGCAAAGCCAGCGCACCAGCACATTCGATCAGAAGATCCTTAATCCGACTAGGGTTGAAGGTTGAGGGTTTAGGGTTTGGGGTTAGGGTGTAGGGGGTTTAGCTGCAGCGTAAAACCCCCCCCAAAGCCAAAATCACATGCGCTGTGCAGCCCTGCCACTATTTGAGGAACCCTAAAGCTACGCAACCCCCCCCCAGAAGGCCTCGGCGCCTCCGCGCCCCCCCCCCCCCCCCCGTCGCAAGGTCGCTCCACACCGGCCCAGTGGCATCCGCCCTGTTGCAGGTCTGTCCCCATGATGGCCTATTGCCAGACCCCAAGCCTGAAACGATGCGTTTAAGGCATCTAGACTATGAAGTCGCTAGGGTTTCTCATAGATTTGGGGAGTTTGTGGTTGAGCCCAAGAGGTACCTAATAGATGTGGGGCTCAAGGGCAGAGAAAGGTTTCCCTAAGTATTGCCCTACTACGACTTCAGGTCTTCGGTGCAGGCCTGCACCCCAAAAGCCGCGTCTGAAACCCAGAGCTCTAAATAAACCCTCAGGTTTAGGGTTTAGGGTTTGGGGTTTAGGGTTTAGGGTTTAGGGTTTATGGTTTAGGGGGTAGGGGGTAGAGTTGAAAACCCCCAGGTTTAGGGCTTAGGGCTTGGGGCTTTGGAGGGCGGCTGCAAGGTTGGTATGGGCAACGTTTGTGCTCGCAGTTTTGGTCGTAGTTGACTTGACATCGGAGAGTTCTAGGCTTCTGGGGGGAGGGGGGGTTAAGGTGCAAGGCTCAGGGTTCAGGGACCCTAAACCCTAAATCCTAAACCCTAAATCCTAAACCCTAAACCCTAAACCCGAAACCCTAAACCACGCGGACGGTCGGCTGTTCAGAGCTGGGCCCAGTCTCCCGCACACCCATGCTCGCGGCAGGACCTCAGGCGCGAGAGCAGACCGGACTTAGTCTGGAGCCTGCTGCAGCTCCTCGGACCCAACCTCTAGGGTTTAGGGTTTAGGGGTTTAGGGGTTTAGGGGTTTAGGGGTTTAGGGGTTTAGGGGTTTAGGGGTTTAGGGTTTAGGGTTTGGGGTTTGGGGTTCAGGGTTTAGGGGTTTAGGGTTTTGGGGTTTGAAGACCCAACCCCGCACAAGGGGTTTGATATAGATGCCTTGAGACTTAGAAGGCTTGTTTAGGCATACTGACAAAGGGACCATAAGGAAATAAGGTGGGTCGGACCGTTGGTCCTGAGACCCTCCCCCCAAAACCTAAACCCCAAACCCTGAACCCTGAACCCTAAACCCTAAACCCTAAACCCTAAACCCTAAACCCAAAACCACCCTAAACCACCCTAAACCCCCCTAAACCCCCCTAAACCCCCTAAACCCTAAACCCTAAACCCTAAACCCTAAGCCCTAAACCCTAAACCCTAAACCCTAAACACTAAACCCTAGACCCTAAGCCCTAAACCCTAAACCCTAACCCTAAACCCTTTATCCTGAACATACAGTGGTTCCCCTTCTTGGAGGTTCTCATAACAAGGGTCATACCTTTTGAGGGATATGTATGCCGTATGCGGGGGAGGTCCTCTTTTTCAAAAGACCCTAAGCCCCAAACCCCAACACCCAACTCCCAAACCCTAAACCCTAAATCCCTGAACCCTAAACCCGAAACCCTAAACCCTAAACCGCATGAGTACCGACTACCGACTTGTTTGCCTGTAAAGACCCAGGAGTCCAGGAATTCAGTTCCCTGAGCCTCTAAGCCCTGAGCCTCTAAGCCCTGAACCCTAAGCCCTAAACCCTAAACCCCAAACCCTAAAGCCTCAATCCGCACTCCTCATGGGTACCTGAGTGCCGTATTCTGCGCCAGGCTGCTCCGAGATGAGGCAGATTTGCGGCTGAGCCTCCACCACGTAAATGTGTCTTGCACCTATCAAAAGGTTCCTAAACCCTAAACCCTAAACCCTAGGGGCCCGGGACACCAGGCTGAACGAACCCTCAACCTAAAACCTAAACGCTGAACCCTACACCCTAGGCCCTAATTAAGCCTTGAGGTCTTTAAAGCTTGTGGGTTCAGGGTGCAGGGGTTGTCCTTCGCGCCAACCCAACGCCCGAAGTTGGTCCTAAAGCCTTCAAGAAGGGGATTTCCGAAGACAGCGGCCCCCCAACAAGATTCCTACAATATGGATTACAGTCTCTTGGGGTTTAGTAAAGGTACCCCTAAGTTGCAAACCCACTGCTCGAGTCACTCTGTCATCCGGCCACACTCTGCTTCCTCAGCACCATGTATCCCGAAACTCTGAGCCCCTACGCTCTAAACCATGTGTTTATTGCTTTTGCTGTGTCTCAGGTGGGGATCAGCGCTTGCGCCGTCGCTAAATGGTGGGAGCCTTGGGTGAAAGTGTGGAGCAATTCTGCAGTTGATCAACTATTTGCTTGAGGACCCCCCCCCCCCCCAAAAAAAAAAAAAACAAAAAAAACAAGAAGAAGAAGGAAAGTCCCTGCATTGCCCTTGTAAGGAAGGACACTTTCATGTTTTGGAGGGTTCCTAAGCAAATCGTAGTCACATATGTAGCCCGAAGCCTGCGAAAAGGACTTGGCCAGTCCTCTAACCTGCGGTCCCTTTCTGGTATCCCAAACACAAGGGCTCCGCGTTACAATAGGAGCACGTAAAATCGAGCACAAGCCAAGTAGCCTACCGTTTGAGCTATCAAAGGGTACTCGTGGTTTCATGATCCCCCTTACCTCCTGAAAAGGAGTGGCCCTCAGCTTCTAAGAGGGTATATAAGGGGGGTGTATAAGGGGTCCCGTTTAAGGGTCCACGTGAAGGGACCATGTAAGAAGCTACCGTTCGAGGCTGAGTCGTCTGGGTAGGAGCTGAAGCAGATGGACTCCGAATCACCATTGGGCCCCCAAAACCCTAAGCTCTGAAACCCTAAACCACTGAACTTTGTGAACCCTGAACCCTGAACCCTGAACCCTGAACCCTGAACCCTAAACCCTAAACCCTAAGCCACCGAACCTTGGAGAGGAAAGAGCGCTGGAACTCTTCGCGGGTCTGCCATTGGCCGGACTCACCCCCGACACAGTGACGAGACCACACAAGGAGCACAGAGCCTTCTACAGAGCCTTCTAGCACTTTAGGGACGTTAGGGTTTAGGGTTTAAAAGGGATCAGGTTAAGGGTTTAGGGCTTGTTGTCACATGTCGGAAACCCAGACCAAGAACGGTTTGGGATGTTAGGGTTCAGGGTTTTGCATGTTAGAAGGGTTCTATGCCGAACGCGTGTTTGGTTTTGTCGGCTCTTTGCTAGGGATTCTATAAGTTCTCGCTCTTTCCCTGTGACGAGGAATGCTTCGACGTGGGTTGTCTTGGGGAAGGGGGGGGAAGCAGGGCTTCGATTTTGCTGCCTTGCACCCGACAACCAGCCCCTCTTCTAGGGTTCAGGGTTTAGGGTGTAGGGTTTAGGTTTAGGGTGTAGGGGTTTAGGGTTTAGGGTTTAGGGCTGATCCTCGCAGAGGTGAGCTACAACTCCACCATCAGCGCCTGCGATCGCGCTCAGCGCTGGGCGCTGGCAGTGCAGCTCCGTGGTAGCCCAGTTTAGGGGTTTAGGGTTTAGGGTTTAGCCCTTCTGCCCTTTTTGGTGGTTCTGGCTTCCCGCATCAAATAGCCAAGCTAAAAAAGGGTACCCCTGATGAGAATATTGGGGGTTTCCGAAATTCGGGGGTACCTTACTGGGGTCCGTACTTTCATAGGGGGGTCCTACGATTCCCCTATTTCCGTAAACACCCATATGGTTACTGGGCTACCAAGGCTCTTTCGGGCGATGCCGCAGAGTCAGGCGCCGGGCTCGCTGTCTGGTGAATGGGCTTTTGGGTGGAGCCAACATGGCCTAAACACCCCCTAAACCCTAAACCCTAAACCCTAAACCCTAAACCCTAAACCCTAAACCCTAAACCCTAAACCCTAAACCCTAAACCCTAAACCCTAAACCCTAAACCCTAAACCCTAAAACCCTAAACCCTAAACCTAAACCCTAAACCCTAAACCCTAAACCCTAAACCCTAAACCCTAAACCCCGAAAAACCCCAAACCCCAAACCCTAAACCCCAACCCTAAACACCCCCCAAGCACCCCCAAACCCCCCCCCCCCCCCCCTATTGCAAGCCCCGGAAGGTGGACCGCACGGCCATCAGCTTCAACTCGACCATCAGCGCCTGCGGCCGGGGCAAGCAAACGGCTCAAGCCCTGGACCTGTTCCTCTTACTTTTATATCCCGCTTGGGAATTATTTTATATTTTTTATATAAACCCAAGAGGATATTAAGAGTACTATTTCTATTAAGGTTCTAAGGGGAGTATAGACTTAGACTACAGCCAATAGGGTTTAGCGTTTGGGGTTTAGGGTTTAGGAATTAAAACTGTTTGTGTTTTCTTATGTTCTGTTTTCTTACTTTCTGGTATGACAAATAGAGTTTAACCCGTTGATGGGTTCCCGCTGAGACAAAGCCTTGGGCTTGTGTAGGGCCTTGTAGGAATTAAGTTCGAGGGTTTAGGGTTTGGTGTTGTAGAGCTTAGGGCTTGTTTTGGGTCCATTTTTGAGCTGTTGAGAGACCTGTACGGTTTGGGGTTGACTTTAGTTTGGGCGTTTGCAGGGAGCGGGGGTGCAGTTCAGGGTTTAAGGTTTGGGGTTTAGGCGTTCTTCCCTCGATCAGGAGAAATATCACTCTACTTAGGTTCTCCGAAATGCAAGAGGTTGAAGTCTCCCCCTCAGTCGTCACCTTCGGCTCCATCATCAGCGCCTGCGAGAAGGATGCCAGTTGGGAACAGGCCCTTTCCTTGCACCACGGCCGGTAAGGTAGCCTCCTTTCCTTGGTTTCGCTGACGAATCTGTACTTTTTGGTGTTGAAAGGGTTTTTCTCTCTCACACACGTGTTTTTTCATTGCACCTCTGCCGCCCTTAGAAGTAGGAGTGGTGCTTGACTAAAGCTCTCTCTCTCTCTCTCCCTTTCTCTCTCTCTCTCTCTCTCCCTTTCTCTCTCTCTCTCTCTCTGACTGTGTCTCCTCTTTCAGGTTTCACGGCATGCCGCGGAGGGCCATCGCCGTGAATTCTGTCAGCTACAACGCGGCCTTGAGTGCATGCGACAAGGGCGGACAGTGGGAGCTGGCCCTCGGGATGTTCCGGGCCATGCCGAGGCATCGTGCGCTTCGAGCTGTGGCTTTCAGTAACCCTAAGTCCTATAAACCCTAACCCGGAGCCACCCCTGAATCCAGAACCCTAAACCCCAAACCCCAAACCCCAAACCCCAAACCCCAAACCCTAAACCCTAAACCCTAAACCCTAAACCCTAAACCCTAAACCCTAAACCCTAACCCCAAACCCTCCTAAACCCTAAACCCTAGACCCTGAACCCTACACCCCCAGACCCTAAACCCTAAACCCTAAACCCCAAATTTAAGAGCCTCCGGCTCAAGCCGCCGACCCCGCTGGAGCATAGTTGAAAGGTTTAAACGCGCTCGTCAGCTCAAAGGATCCAAAAGTTGATTTGCTTGAGCCTCTGTGAAACGTTGGGGGCGGGGGGAGTAGCACCAGGACCCAAACAGGAGCTGAAGCCAGCTTGAAGGGCAGGGCAGCCCCATCAATTGTTGAACAGGCCAAGCCCAGCAACCAGGAGGGGGGGGGGGTAGGGGGGGTGGGGGGGGGGTGGGGTCTCTCGAAACGGACAATCTTCGAGTCTTAGAGCCCACGTCGTGCAGCTACAGCATCAGGTCGCGCGGGTGGTTCGTGTGACAGCACCAACCTCTGTCGCTTGGAGCTGAGAGTTGCTTAGACTTAGACCTCCGACTCTAGCCTCATCTGTTCGGTAGATGTGGTTGTCGCAGCCTAGGCCCACACAACAGCTCCGCCAGCTGCTCTGGGCTCGACATTTCAAAGCATAGGACTGATGTCCGTTAAAAAGCTGCAAACTGTAAAACGTGGAGATCTACAGCAAGGCCTTTTCGTGGGCAGCACGCAACTCCTTCTGGACGCATTCTCTGAGGGAGGTCTGCAGGACATTCGCTCAGTTTTCAGCTCGCTTTCTTGGCCAGTAGACTATATTGCAATCGAGTTAGTCAAGGCCCTTCTGCGCCTCGGCCATCGCATCTTGTCCACTATGGGCTTGAACGGGCCGGCGGAGTGGAGTTCTCAGATTCTCAATCTCTCTAAGGCTCTAAGGCTTGCGAGCTTTGGTTTAGCTGCAAGCTCTCGCAAGCTCCAGCGCTCGAGGTTGGTGGCTTTGCTGCTGTACCTCTGGCCCATTCCGCCTGTGACCGACGGGGGCTCAATAAGGCAACGATTTCGATCTGCCATGGTTTGCCATCTTCGCCACGATGTTGAGGTGGAGGACATGGCCCAAGCTCTGGAGCAGAATGGCATGTCCATCCCAGCCAGGCCGGCCTTAGCATGGGGTGTTTTGTTTAAAGTTGTTTCACCGGGTCCTCCTCCCCTGCATGTGCTTCTGCAGGTATGCTTTTCCTGCAGTTCTCATTGGAGTTTAAATGTCTTACGCTTCTACGTTGCGCTATGCTTCCATATAGCTCTCGTGATGTGCCTTGTTTTGGAATTTGGACGGGACGCGCGGGCAGAATTCCGGTCCCGTGCACTGCATTCTGCTAGGTTGGGCTGGGATCAGCTGAGGCCCAGCGCTCAGCCATTTCCAAAGACAAGAAAACAGTTTCAGGCGGCAGTCGGGGGCTGTAGGCAGCAGCTGCGGATGGGTCCACAGAACCCTGCCGTGGCCTTATGACAACTGCTGACTTATGACATCCAGCTTTTTTGTGTTTGCGCTGTACGCAATGCTTTTGCCCCACATAGGCCATAAGCCATTTCACGTCGTCGCAATCGACGCTGGGCACGGGGGAGCAGACGAGGGAGCTGGCGGGGAGCTGCTTGTTGCGATTTGCTGCGTGCCGAATGCTTTGTGCGACAAAAGGTGTCGGAATGCACCAGTCACAAGCGGCGACTGGAAGCCTTGGAGGAGGTGGGAATGCCCACCAGCACTAAAGGTCTTGGCTGCCGTAACGTAGCCAGTGCAGTCTATATTTCTGCGGATATGTGTGCCAGCATTGGCAGCTTGAGCAGGACGTCCGCAAGAAAGCACGTCACAGCCAAGGAAGTACAGCGCCATGGCCTTATAGGTCTGCCGAAAGCCAGCTTGGCTTGGCTGAGTCAAGGGGCACATCCCCAGACGCAGTCCAAAGTAGCTGAATCGCAATAATCATCGCTTCCTTGGTGTGGTGCTAAGGCTGTCGCCTGACTGCCGGACCTTCATGTGTGAGGCTTAGGTGAGAACGGATGTGGGGATGAGGGTCTAGGGCTAGAGCACGCTGCCCGTCATTACCTCAGCGTGAAACGTGTTTATTTTCTAGAAGCCCAAACTACATTCACGGCGGCTGCCATTTGATGCAAGTTGTCCGGGTCGCGCTTGGCGTGTGTAGGGACCTACCTGTGAGGCCTGTTTAGGCTTGCAAGGTTCGAGGAAACATTTTCAGGACCCACGTACTGTTGCGAAGGATGCTGATGGACATTCGTGACATTTGGTGCGGAGACGAAGTACACTTCAGCAGAAGCGCTTCTTTGTTCCGAAGATTTGGGTTACGTGCGGAGGGGAAACTCAATTTGCAGGCAGGCGTTGATGATAGAATAGAATGTGTCGGCACGGGGACAGGGACTATGGACCGAGTGATTGAAGGCTCGCGCTGTTGACAAGGTCTTCCCTGCCTTCACCAAGTCCGCAAACGCCCGAGCTGGAACCTCATGCTAGATGTTGCAATCTCTGTTGGCTAACCGATTTGTGAAATTTGTGAACACATGCCCAAGGAAGCAAGCGTTAGGAATCACAGGATGACCTTTCTTTTAGGGTAAGCATGTTCGCATGTACCCATCCAGCTGTGTGTGAGGCCGCAGACCCCGCGCGCCAACTACTCTTACGCGTTCTGCGGCCCGACCGCCGAGCAATTCGCAAAGGGAACCGTTTGACCACACAGACAGACGGTGCATCTGAGAATTCTGGAACCACATCGCGGAGCGGGACCTTGACGTATGGGTGGCTTTGCGGGATGAGTTCCCGCCCACCCTCAGCGAGGCAACCTGCGCTTGGAGTAGTAGTTGGTGCCATCGTGTGCCTGTCGTAGGTCCATGTTTCTTGCCGCTCCCCCCTCCCCTCCCCCCATCGGCCACCGCAGCATCATCAGCAATGGCTGCAGTCCCTCATAGCTCCTCCAAAATGTGACCAGATGTGAGAGCAAGCCCTTACAGGCCCTTACGTTTGCGTAGTGCGCATCGAGGGGCCTGATTGAAACAGCGCGGGAGTATTTTGCACGAATGGCGTTGCTTGAATACCAACCAGGAGGACAGGGCCGCGCTGGAGGATTCATCGGGCACACCGGATGTTTTCATTCGTGTCCTGTATCAGCCACGTGCCTACAGCAGAGCTGTGATAACCAGGACATCGCAGAAGAAATTGCCGTTAGACATGATTAAAGCGGGCTCTTCCTTTCCTTCGAGTCGGCGCTGTTCTTCTTACGCGACCACCGGTTGACTTTCGAGAACGAGCGAGTACCATTTTCAAGTTACAACTATTTCAGGATCCTCTAGTAGAAAGTAGTGCATGTGCACGCCGTGACTTGCGACAAGAGGCGCGTAAGCAGCCTGTAACCTTAAACCCAACCTTAAACCCTACAAGCCCTAGGCAACAGGGTCGAGCCCAGAAGCCAGCCTCTCTGCCTGGAGCAGAGGAGAAGCCAGGGCCTTGACCCACCGAGCGTGGGGGCTCAGCTGTTTGGGTTTATCCGGGAACCTGGGTTCTTTAGACAGGCGGTCTTAGTCAAACTCCCGGATGTTGCTGCTTCGCCCGTCCGGATGGCTCAGCCAGCAGTTTGTGTTCAACTCGCTAAACCCTAAACCCTAAACCCTAAACCCTAAACCCCAAACCCTAAACCCTAAACCCTAAACCCTCAACCCTAAACCCTAAGCCCTAAAGTGGTCTCTAAACCCTAAACCCTAAACCCTAAACCCTAAATTTAAGAGCCTCCGGCTCAAGCCGCCGACCCCGCTGGAGCATAGTTGAAAGGTTTAAACGCGTTCGTTAGGTCAAAGGATGCCAAAGTTGGTGGGGGGGGGGGGGGGGAGGGGGTGGGGGGTAGGGGGGGGTGGGGGAAGGGGGGGGGGGGGGGGGGTAGGGGGCTCCCTTTTCCCATCCAACACGCCGCCAGGGTCGGCGGACCCTAAACCCTAAACCCCAACCCCAAACCCCAAACCCTAAACCCTAAACCCTAAACCCTAAACCCTAAACCCTAAACCCCAAACCCCAAACCCTAAACCCTAAACCCTAAACCCTAAACCCTAAGACTGCCCGATTGAGCCGCGCCTGATGGAGCCGCCGGCTTTCCGTCCCCTATTGGGGACGTTGCACGGCCTTTGGGCTGCACTTATCTATGTCTCTTTACCCCAGGCCTCGCGGTGAAGAACATCTAAACTTACCTATTCTCCTTACCCAAATACCCAAACTTACATGTCCGCTGTCTGATGAAAAACACCGAAACTTACGAACTCTTACATGGTATGGGCACTGAAAAAATTTGGCCCAGGAGCGAAGAAGTACCTCACGCAGGTGAAAGGGGAGGTGAGTGCACTGCAATCGGAGCTGGCCGAGCTTCAGAAATCCACAAGACGACTACAAAAGACGCTCAATGAAGCGGCCAAGGAACTCCTGGCGCGCTTTGGGAAAGCCCAAACCCGGAGGTTCATGGTACTTATTAACCAATTATATCTGTGCTGAGTTCTAAGTGGTTGATACGCTTTGAGCTTAAGGCATCCAAGTTCACATCTTCATGTCTCTTCTCTTCCAGCTCTTTTTCTGCGTTTGGCCCCATGCACTCCCAGGAGCACCAACCGTGGCAGAGATGGTGTACGAGGAATCTGCGAGTGGTGTGCACGCTCAATACTTCCCCGCTGACGTGTTAGAACGTCGAGCTTCGAAGGTGCAAGGACACGTCGATGATGTGCTCAAACGGCTTCATCGCCTTGAGGCAAGCAGTGACAACCAAACACTCAGGGTCAGTTGTCACTCGCCCCAAACTGAAGAGCCCTGTGGGACCGTAGCCCTCATTTTGCAAGGCAGTGGAAGCCCGTGTCCTGAATTTGGAGGCCATACCGGCTTGGGTCATGTGAGTTGATCGCCTGCTTTGTATTATGGTATTTGGCTCAAGGCGATGCTGACCCAGAAGGCTGGCGGCAAGTGCAGCAGGAGTGCGAACTGTGCCCGCTGGAATCGTAGTCAGGCGAAGGGGCCAGAAGATGCTCTGCAATATCTCCAACACAAACTGGAGCAGATCGAGCAATCCCTGGAGAAGGAGGCCTGTCACCGGTGGCCATGCTGCTGCAGCGGAAGTGTATCGAAGAGGGTCGGGGGTGACGTGTGTTCGATGTTGCTCACTGGAGTCACTAGAGACCCAGTCCCAGGCAAGACCGAGCTCTACCCCAACCGCGCAGCAGCTCGACGACCTTGTGGCCCAATGGCCAATGAAAGCCAAAGTTCTTCATGTGAGTGTGTAGGTCTGAGGCCAAGCTAGATGAACAAGTTTGCATGATGCAGGTGACAGCCTGGCATGACAGCACATGCAGTGCTGCATTCAGCGAGACATGTGCCAGCCTGCAGGGACGGGTCGACGTGGTGGAGAAGTCCTTGGCGGATTGCTTAAGCGAGGCCGACTGTTGTTTTTCGCCAAACCCGCCTCTCATCCTGCATCTCCCAGCTGAAAAATCTGGAGGCGGCTGTGGTCAGGAGGGAGCTGCAAGAAATGGAGGCTAGGGAGTTGTCTATAGGTTGGACCCGTTTGGAGCGTTGAGAGTCGCAATGGGCTGAAGGAGCGGATCAAGAACACGGAGCCTCAGGACGTCATGGACAAGATCCCAGGTGTGGAGACAGACGGGGAGCAAGAGCGAAGGCCAAAATTGGCTTCAGGTGTCCGGAGGGTGAAAATTGGCTTCGGAAGGCCAAAATTGCCCAAATGATCCAAAATTGGCTACAGACGGCCAATTGCCTCAGAAGGCCAAAAATTGGCTTCAAAATGACATTCAGAAGGCTCAAAATTGGCTTCAGAAGGCCCAAAATCGGCTTCAGAAGGCTGGCTAAAGCTGCCCGGGTACACCCCCCTACCCCCCCCCTCCCCCCCCCCCTCCCCGTTTTGGTTGGGTAAGGAGGGAAAGAGGGAGGTTTTCACCTCCTTTCCCATCCAACACGCCGCCAGGGTCGGCGGACCCTAAGCCCTTAACCCTAAACCCAGAACCCTAAACCCTAAACCCAGAACCCTAAACCCTAAACCCTGAACCCCAAACCCCAAGCCTTAAACCCCAAACCCTAAACCCCAAACCTTAAACCCGGAACTTGTGAGCTTCTGAGGGGGAGCTTCGGCCCTTCGATGCCACAAACCCTCAAGCCGGACCTGAATCCCGAAACCTCAACCCCCAATAGGGTTCAGGGTTTAGGGTTTAGGGTTTAGGGTTTAGGGGCACTGTTACCGGTGCCAAGCTTGCAAGCAGGGCGAAGATCCGACCCGACGTGGTGGCGCGGCTGGGACCTGAATCAGTAATTAAGGCCGTGCAGGCTAGGTTTAGGGTTTAGGGTTTAGGGTTTAGGGTTTAAGGTTTAGGGTTTAGGGTTTAGGGTTTAGGGTTTAGGGTTTAGGGTTTAGGGTTTAGGGTTCAGGGTTCAGGGTTCAGGGTTTAGGGTTTAGGGTTTAGGCGGTTTAGGGTTTAGGGTTTAGGGTTTAGGGTTTAGGCGGTTTAGGGTTTAGGTTTCTGGGTTTAGGGTTTAGGGTTTGGGGTTTAGGTTTCTGGGTTTAGGGCTTAGGGTTTAGGGCTAAGATGTCAAGCCCACCCTCCTCCAAAATCGCGTGCAAGTGCGTGATTCTGATTTTCTGGCTGACACTGGCCACAGGGAAGCGTTCGAAGAAGCTAGGTTTCAGAGTTGAGGATGCAGGGTTTGGGGGCTCAGGCTTCTAGCTGAGGCTTGCGCTGTTTACGGTTTATGGTTTGGGGAGCTGACCCCGAACCCAACACGAACACAAGCTGTCCAGGTATACGGCTGCGATCCAGTCCTGTGACCAATGCGGGCAGTGGCAGTTCGCGCTGCATCTCTTTGATGACATGCCCCTGGGTGCGCAAGTCTTCAAGTCTCCAAAGCGCCTACGATAGGGGCCTTAGTAATTAGAAAAAGGTCTTTTTGGAGGCATTATCGTCTAATTCTAATTGAGGGAATACTACTAGCAATTCTTCCGGCCCCTACATGAGGGTTCAGGGTTGCGGGTTCGGGCTTTGCAGGGCTTATTTTGTGTGGCCTAGAGCTCGACAACCCTCAACCCAACCCTCAACCCTAAACCCTATAATCAGGGTTACGACCCAGGAAGAAGGTTCTTCGTGGCTGTGCGACCCTCAGCTTTCAAATAATAATCCCGAAGCCGCCAACATATAGGGTTTGGGGTGCTTTGAGGTTTCGGGTTTAGGGTTTAGGGTTTAGGGTTTAGGGTTTAGGGTTTAGGGCAACGAGTTCCCAACATCCGAAGAAAGAACCCGGCCCCCGAAGGTTTCGGAGCAAGGTGGCCCCAGATGTCATTGCCTACAGCGACTCTGGCTCTCATGGCATTTCTCGGGGTTCTTTAGAGGGTTTAGGGGGTTTAGGGTTTAGGGTTTAGGGTTTGGGGGGGTTTAGTGGGTTTAGAGGGTTTAGAGGGCTTAGAGGGTTTAGGGTTTAGGGTTTGGGGTGGTTTAGAGGCTTTGGAGGCTCGAGAGGCTTTGGAGGCAGAGGGTTTAGAGTGTGTTAAACCCTAAACCCTAAACTCTAGGCCCTAAGCCCTAAGCCCTAAACCCTAAGCCCTAAACCCTAAACACTAAACCCTAAACCCTAAGCCCTAAACCCTAAACCCTAAACCCAAAGGCCCCTTGGGCCGACTGAGGCGCTCTGATGGGCTGCTTCAAAGGTGGGCAGTGGCCGCTGGCTCTGGCCCTGTTGGAGCAGATGCCGCAGGCACCCGATGCTTTGGGGGGTTTGCGGCTTCAGGGTTTAGGGTTTAGGGTGTAGGGTTAGGGTTTAGGGTTTAGGGTTTAGGGTCTAGGGTTTAGGGTTTAGGGTTTAGGGTTTAGGGTTTAGGGTTTAGGGTTTAGGGTTTAGGGTTTGGGGTTTAGGGTTCAGGGTTGAGGGGTGCAGAGGGGGAGGGGGGGTTGGTTCAGGGCCTAGGGGTGTGGGGGTGTTAGGGTTTGATGTTTAGGCGTCGGGGCTTTCGTGGTTTAGGGGGTTGAGGGGTTTAGGGGTTGAGGGGGTTAGGGGTTTAGGGTTGGGGGGTTTGGGGGTTTGGGGTGTATGGGGACTAGGGTTCTACGGAACGCGATGCGCATGTTTGGATCCGCCTTACCACCTCCGAAAAAGTTCTTTAAACCTCGATGCCTGGAAGGGTTTAGGGCTTAGGGTTTAGGGTTTTGGGTTTGGGGTTTAGGGTTTGGGGTTTGGGGTTTTAGGGAGTGGGCGTGGATTTTCACGATTCACCAAGTGACGGTCTTGTTAGAGATTTCGGGTTTGTGACGTAGCGTTTTCCGTTGGGGCGTTTGTGGGGCTCGGGTTCAGGGCTTGTAAGTCTTAGGACAGAAAGATCCGGGCTTGGGGCTTAGGGCTTAGGGTTTGGGGTTTATGGGTTATATAGGGTTTAGGGTTCAGGGGCAGGTTGGGAGTCCAGCTACCTTCGCAGAGGCGAAGATCGCTCCAAATGCGATCAGCTACACTGCAGCCATGGGTGCATGCGAGAAGGGCGGGCAGTGGCAGATGGCTTTGGCTGCGTGGCTGGATTAGGGTTTAGGGTTTAGGGTTTGGGGTTTGGGATTTAGGGTTTAGGGTTTAGGATTTGGGGTTTAGGGTTTGATGCTTAGAGTTTAGGGGTTCCATGTGCCTTCAGTGCTCAAGACTTGGACCCCAAGGTCCTCCACCCCACCCCAGACCCTAAATCCTAAACCCCAAACCCTGAAGCCTAAACCCGAACCCTCCTAGGGTTTAGGTAGGGTACTTTCATTCGGGTTTAGGGTTCAGGGTTTAGGGTGTAGGCCTACAAGTACCCTAAACAAGGTGATGACCATTCTCACAACCCGAACAATAATCATCCTTGAACCTCTAAGTCTGCTATTCTAATTCCCAGTGAGGTAGTATGGGCCCTAAACCCCTTTAGGGTTCATTCCCTCAACCCTAAACCCTAAACCCTAACTTTACTTGAAATTTGAATCCCTCCCCTAAGTCTCACACCCCCCAACAGAAGACTGCGGAAGGGGTTCAAGGTTTCAACCCAAGCCCTAAACCCTAAATGCTAAACCCTAAACCCTAAACCCTAAACCCTGAACCCTAAACCCTGAACCCTAAACCCTTAACCCTAAACCCCAGAATCTGAGCCCAGAAGAGGAGCTTTACGCCACGCTTCCACGCGCCAAGCTCACTCCCAACGCAATCAGCCGCTCAGTGTGCGATTGCAGGGTTGAGGGTTGAGGGTTGAGGGTTGAGGGTTGAGGGTTTAGGGTTTAGGGTTTAGGGTTTAGTTTAGGGTTTCAAGTTTAGTGTAGGGTTTAGGGTTCCCAAGGGCAATGCCTTCGACCCTCCTAACCCAACATCTCACTAAAGCCTCCGCTGCGGCCTAAACCCCTCAACCCCTCAACCCAACCCCAAACCCCAAACCCCAAACCCCAAACCCCAAACCCCAAACCCCAAACCCCAAACCCCACACCCCAAACCCCAAACCCCAAACCCCAAACCCCAAACCCCAATCCCAAACCCCAAACCCCAAACCCCAAACCCCAAACCCCAAACCCCAAACCCTAAACCCTAAACCCTACACCCTAAACCCTAAACTGCAAGCTCTAACAGTTATTCTACAGGCCACAGCTGCGCCCTTTTTGCCTGCCAGTCGGGTGCGCAGTGGCAGCGTGCCTTGGGGTGCCTGGGCACTGAGGGATTGGGCCGGGCCTTAGGACCTTAGGGGCCTTAGGGCCTTAGGGCCTCAGGGCCTTAGGGCCTTAGGGCCTTAGGGTTTCGGGTTTAGGGTTTAGGAGTTAGGGTTTAGGGTTGATGGTGGAGGATTTGTAAAGACGGGTTTTAGGTTCAGGGTTTTAACATTTTAGGGGTTTAGGGTTGGGGGGTTTGGGGTGTGGGGGTTAGGGTTTTGTTCTAGGGATCGGGATTTGTGTTTGAGGGTTTGGAGGTGTAGGGTTCGGGGTCGGGGTTGAGAGTTTGGGATTTCGGATTTGGGGTTTAGGGGTTTGGGCTTAGGGTCTGAGATTTAGGTTTTAGAGTTTGGGGGTGTAGGGGTTTTGGGGTTTTAGCTTTTCGGGATAAAGATCTTGGGCCTTAGGGTCACGGGTTTAGGCTGTCACAGGGTATGCGATTTCTATAGGTTTCGGATGCCTGTCTCACTCTCTCTCTCTCTTTTTTTGGGGGGGGGGGGGGGGTTGAAAGGGAGGTAGAACGAAATATACAGGGGTTGAAGGATCTCCAGGCTGATAGGTTTGGGCTTTAGACCCCAAACCCTAAACCCTAAAACCCTGTAGGGTTCAGGGTTTGAAGGAGCCACGAGGTCGAAAGACCCCCTCAAGCCATCACATCCCGACTCTTCTTGGGGAAAACCTCTCTTCGGGAGACCCTTCCTTCCGAGGAATCTAACACCTAAACCCATATCCCTTATCCCTTAACCGTAGACCCTAAACCCTAAACCCTAAACCCTAAACCCTGAACCCTGAACCCTGAACCCGAAGCCCAAAACCACGCACTCTAGAGTATACGTGACAAGTCTTGGAGTCTTTAAGGCTTAGGGCTTAGGGTTTCAGGGTTTAGGGGTGAGGGTTCAGGTTTCATTCAAGCTCTGTGTTTAGGGTTTAGGGTTTAGGGTTTAGGGCTTAGGGTTTGCAGGAGTGGGGCGCTCCAAGGCTCTTCTTCGAGATGCCCCAGGCCGCGCTAACCCCCGACGTGGTGAGCTACAGCTCGGCGCTCCTGGGCATCTTCGTCTAGGGTCAGGGTTTAGGGTTTAGGGTTTAGGGTCTAGGGTTTAAGGTTTAGGGTTTAGGGTTGAGGGTTTAGGGGGTTTAGCGTTTAGGGTTCAGGGTTCAGGGTTCAGGGTTTAGGGTTGGATGGTTGGGGCATGCTAGATTCTGTGAGGCATGCAAAAACCGTGGCTTGGAGCCCCCAACATTCCTTCTTCAGAGCTTCCATCCTCAGTGCCCGGAAGCCCTAAACTCCGAACCCGAAACCCGAAACCAAAACCCCACACCCTAGACTCCAAACCTACCCTGAACCCTTTAAAGTCCCTTGACCCCCAACTCTTGGGTCATATGCAACTCCTACCCCAACTGCCCCTTTATGGTCCAAGGGCGGTTGGGTTCCCTGAGCTACCTTGCCCCAACAAAGTAGCCCAGATTATGGTTGATCCTAACCCTAAACCCTAAACCCTAAACCCTAAACCTGAAACCTTAAACCCGAAACCCTGAACCTCAAGCAGAGGCTCGCCGCCTGCGCGAGGGGCGGGCGCTGGGTCCTGGCCCTGCACCTCTTCCAAGGAGAACTGGGTGCTGGAGTACGATACTTCAATAGCTTTTTTGGTTCTGGGTTCCTATTATAGCTGCTTATACATAAAAAGTATATGTTTTCCAGGGTCTACTCCAAAGTAGAGACAAGAGTAGGGAGAAGCCGAAGGGCTCCAGTTTCGGATTTCATGGCCCAGTGTTGGGGTTTAAGTTTTGGGTTCCGGGCCTAGGGTTGAGGGTTAAGGGTTCAGGGCTTAGGGTTTCGGGTTTAGGGGTGAGGGTTCCGGGAGCAGGCTTCAGCATTGGAGGTCCAGGGTCCCTTGACTCATGCGAAGACCCGCACGTCCCGATGCTGTAGCTCCGAAACCCTGAACCCTCCTACACCCGACACCCTACACCCTACACCCGAAATCCTAAACCCTAACCTTAACCCTAAGCTTTGTACCAAATGCCGCACAGCAAGCCCCTGGCTTTTGACCTTTGCAATGTTGGGTGAGACTTTTGAAGCGCGTAACTAAAACACTGAGGCTACCTCCCAGAACAAGGCTTAGGGTTTAGGGTTTAGAGCTTCGGGTCCCTGACCTTGCTTTCGTTTTGCTAACGTATGGACCCTTTGGGCTTCTTATCGGGAGGGTGGGTTTCTGTAGCTACCTTACGAGTCATCTGCAGTTGTAGGGTCCAAAGGGAGGGGGGTTCATGGGGGGTAGACACCTAGGGCCCAGGGAACCTCAAAAAAGCTTAGGGAGCCTTAGGGAACCTTGATTTGCACGTGAACCCCCCTCCCCACCCTGAACCCTGAACCCTGAACCCTGAACCCTGAACCCTGAACCCTGAACCCTGAACCCTGAACCCTGAACCTTGAACCCTGAACCCTGAACCCTGAACCCTGAACCCTGAACCCTAAACCCTACACCCTAAGTCCTAAACCCCAAACTCCAATGCAACACCTACATCTGCAGGAATGAGGGAGGCCCGGATCCGGCCCAATGTGATTGCCTACAACGCCGTCCTGGACTGTCTGCAGCAACGGGAGGTCGGCTCCTTGAACCTCGGGGGTTGAAGAGGAGGGTTTAGGGTTCAGGGTTCAGGGTGTAGGGTTTAGGGTGCAGGGTTTAGGGTACTTAAAGCCCCCTGTTTCTTAGGAAGGGATGAGGGAATGAGGGCCCGAGAAAAGCCGTTAAGGGATTGCAGAGGGACCTCATTCCCTCGTTCCCTACAAGAGGGTTTGGGCTTGAGGGTTTGGGGTTTACGAATAAGTAGGGTTATAGGTCGGGGTATCGATGCTTTGAACCTTCTTTTGGGGTACTTCTAGGCCTACTTAGGTCTAGGAACCTCCAAGTATCGAAGGGTTTGGATGCAGGCTCCGGGAGGGCAAGAGGAGGAACAGAATCCCATCCCAACACCCTCAACCTCAACAAAGTGGCCGTGTAACCCAAAACAAAGCGTACGTAGAGGCCATTGCTATGTGTAGTTGGAACACGGCGCTTAGACGCCCGGGGGAGGGTGGGGGGGGAATCTGTATATTTCGGGGTTCGGCGCATGATTACGTGTTACCCGTGCCTGCGAATGGACGGAGCATGCATGCCCGCCCAACAGCAAAAGCCCTAAACCCGAAACCCTGCAACCCAAATCCTGACGCGAAAATCCTCAAGCCTTAACCATGCTGAAGCCAGAGCATGTTGCCCTTGGCACCAAACTCAAACGAAAGATCAGCCGTACAAGTACATATCTTGTGCAGAATCAAGCAGTGTTCTCACGATTTTTGCCCGATTTTCTTAGTATCCTTAGAACAACGACTGTAAATTCTAATCTAAACTGCAAATTCGCTGTTTAACAAAGTGCCTTCAAAACACCACGGGCGTCTGCACACCGTGTACCGCGTACTTTGGGGGTGGGTGGACTCAACCTCCATTTTGGTGGACTTAACCTCCACTTTCTATGGAAACGGGAGGGAATTGATTTGTGGGGGCCCCCCAAAATTTCCGGCCAGTTGCGCTTAGGGTTTGCTCCGTCTGGGATTCTAAGCAACGACCCACTAGTGGTGGCTTTTTGTTGTGCGGTGAGGGCGCGGGGGGTGGGGAGTTCAGAGTTCAGGGTCCCTAAAGCTGAACCCAAAACCCCGAAGCCCTAAATCTTCGATCTTAAGCTGCCTGTTTTAAGGTTCAGCCACGAAAAATCACCTAAACCCAAAACCTGAAAACCCCTCAAGCTCGTAAACCCTAAACCCTAGCCCCTGAAACCCCTAAAGCCCTAAACCCCCAAAACGTCCTATTGCCCCTAACAGCCCCTAACCCTAAATCCTCTTTTGCCCCTCAAGCCCTAGACCCTCAACAAAGAAACCTCCAACCGATCCAATACCTTCCCCCCCCTCTCCCCCCAAAAAAATCCTAAAGCCCCTTAAGATCCCCTCAAAACGCCCCATAACCCCCCAAAAAAACCTAAGGCCCCTTCACAACCTTAACAAAAGGCCAGCGGCAGGCGAGTGAGTACCTTCTGCGTAAAGCACGTAAGCCCTAGACCCCTCAGCAAAAAAACCTATTGCCCCAAGAACCCCGCGCCCAAAAAGCCCCTGAAGCCCCTTAAACCCTTGACCCTAATCCCTAAAGCCTAAAGCCTAAACCCTAAACCCAAAACCCTAAACCCTAAACCCTGAACCGCAGGCGGGTGAGTCCCTTCTGCAAGAGGCGGTCCGGGAGGGCATCTTCGATCCGCTGCAGCGAGGGAGCCTCTACTTGCAAGCCTCCGCCTTGGCAGCGGTTCAGGGTTTAGGGTTTAGGGTTTAGGGTTTAGGGTTTAGGGTTTAGGGTGATGGAGGGGGCGCGCTGGTGCTAAAAGCACCCAGGCGCGTGGACTTGTGGAGCCCCACCCCCGCTTGCGCTCCACCCTCCTTGCTCTGGGAGGCAGCCGAAGTCACCGTGTCCAAGATTTGGTGTTGGGGTTGGGGGTTGGCTGACGCCTTCGCCCTTGGCGTTGCGGGTCGTTGTGGGGGATGATGCACATCCTAGGAGGGCCTGTGCCGAGCACTGGTCCGGATCCTAGAAGTGACTCCCTATAAACCCTATAAACCCTATAAATCTTGTAAACCCTGTAAGCCCCATAAACCCTACAAACCCTATAAACCCCATAAACCCCACAAACCCTACAAACCCCAAAAAACCCCATAAACCCCACAAACCCCATAAACCCCATAAACCTTATACGCCCTAGACACCCCAGAAACCCTATAAGATTAACCCACCCTAGATAAACCCTACACAAACCCTACATCAACCTTACACAAACCCCACATAAACCCCACATAAACCCTACATGAACTCATCTCAGCCCTATGCAACTCAATAGATCCGATATAAACCCTGTAAACCCCAAGAATCAGGACTCCCTGCACTACGCTGGACCTCCACGAGATGTCTGCCGGCGCGGCCTCTGCAGCCGTCCTCTGGTGGCTACCGGGCGGCAGGGCTTTGAGGGCTTTTTAGGGTTTAGGGTTTAGGGTTTAGGGTTTAGGGTTTAGGGTTTGGGGTTTAGGGTTTCGGGTTTGGGGCTTTGAGGGTGTTGCGGGTTTACAGGGCGTTTAGGGTTTCATGCGCTTTTCAGGTTTAGGGTTAGGGCGTGGGTTTACACAGCTTAAAGGCTTTTAGGTTTTGGGGTTTAGGGTTCAGGGTTTAGGCTTGGGGTTTAGGGCTGAGGAAGTGGAGACTGATTGAAGGAGATGTGCCCCAGAATCAGCAAGGACGCACAGCACAAACAGGCTGCAAGAACCGGTTCTTGGCCCCCTCGACCCCCAAAGAAATCATCATGGACCTTCCTCAAAGAGTTCTTATAAGGGTTGAGGGGTTCGGGTTTCGGGTTCAGAAGTTAGGACCTCGAAGCCAGTGGCTTTGCTCCCTGTCATATCTCACGCAGCGCCCCCCTCCTCGCCATGTCCGGGCTTCGCATCAATGTCGAACGGATGAGAGCTCGCTTTGAGACACTGGCGACCTTCGGAGGGACGCCCGATGGAGGCGTGAACAGACCAAGCTTTTCGGAAGCCGATCTGCAGGCGAGGAGGTGGCTCCGAGAGGAGATGTCATTGCTGGGCATGGAGGCATGTGGGGGGTTTCCCAAAATCGGGGTACCTTTTTTGGGTCCTTCTTATTAGGGAATCCTACTACGCATAATTCTTAAGGGTCCCCTATATGACTGGGCACGGAGGCATATATCGATGCCGTCGGAAATGTCATTGGTCGTTGGACGCCTACTGGACTGGAGAATGCCGCCCGGAAGCCGGCGCTTGCTTGTGGCAGTCACGTCGATAGTGTTCCGTATGGAGGTGCGTTCGATGGTGCACTCGGCGTTGTGGCCGCACTTGAATGCGCCACGACCCTGATAGATGCCTGTGCAGCGGGAGCACTTCGTGACTTCCAGTTTCCCATAGAAGTAATTGCGTTCAGTGAGGAGGAGGGGAGATTCGGAGGAATGCTCGGATCGCAAGCGATGACTGGCCAAGTGGATCACGAGTGGTTCCATTCTGCAACCAGCGATGATGGCCAGCTCCTGACGGAAGCGATGCGCAACGCGGGCTTCGACCCCGAGGAATACCGGCAGGCTCAGCGGTCGGCTGCTGAGTTCGAAGCTTTTCTCGAGCTGCACATCGAGCAAGGACCAGTTCTGGAATCTCGTGGCCTGCCAGTCGGAGTGGTCACCGGGATTGCTGGTACTCTCAATTGGGATGTCACGCTCCTCGGCGAGGCCAATCACTCTGGCACAACACCCATGGAGATGCGAAAAGATGCTTTTCTTGGGCTGTCCATGTTTGGGGCTGCAATACCTGGTATCTTGAAGCAAACGGGCGCTGCTTCTTCGAGAATCACTGTCGGTCATGTCGCTCTCCATCCAAACTTCTCTCACTCTGTTCCAGGTCGGGCTGACTTCAGCCTCAACTGTCGAGATTGCGATGAAGAGGTCATGCTCTCACTTGGCGAGGCATGTCGTGCAAAGCTCCATGAAGTCGCTGCTACGTGTCGCCTTCAGCTTCAAATCAACGAAAAGAGCTGTCTTGCACCAGCTCCGTGCAGCGACTCCATCGTCGCAACGATCGCTCGAGCATCCCAAAAGGTGCTGTCTGAGGGTACCGATGCACTGCTAATGCCCAGCGGTGCAGGCCATGATACGCAATTCCTGTCTACCATCACGAAGACGGGCATGATCTTCGTTCCGAGCATCGGAGGTGTCAGCCACGCGCCTGAGGAAAGATCAGACTGGGGACCCATCGAGCTCGGCACCAACGTCTTACTGCAGACTCTCCTCGAGCTTGGTCTTGCTGCCTGAATTTCCCTGGTCGCTCGCGGTAAGCAGGGTTTAGAGGGCTTACAGGGTATTGTAGGGCTTTTAGGGTGTTTACCGGGTTTTTGTAGAGGTTTCATAGGGGTTTATAGGGTTGAAGAACGTCGGATTGGCCGAGCCTTGATCCTATCGTCTTATAGGCTTGCGTGCACGGACACAAAGTACATCCTGTGGTCCTTGTATTGGTTTTTCCTGTGTGTCATCACCTGCTGCTCCTGCCTGTACTGCAGCCTGACCACTTCGGTTAGCGGCGCTCCGATACAGGAGAATATGCGAGTATGCGGATCGCAGTCTGCCAGCAGGGGATTTTGGGTGCAGCGGGTTTAGGGTCAAGGCTGAGGGTCGGCGTAAGTTGCTTTTTGGGTGTGGGCTGCAAGCTTCGAATTGCGCGCCTACCTTAAAGAAACACACTTTAAGTGATATTTTGGAGTGCGGGGTCCAGCTCATTTCAGGTTGGGGAGAGGAGGGAGAGAGGGAGGGACAGGGGGACGCTAAACCCTCAACCCCCTAAACCTTATGATCTTAATGCGCTCTAGTACGCGCGAAGGCTCCCTAAGCCTCCCTGCCGCTCTCCAGGTCCATAACTCCTGTTAGGTTAGGTTGTCATAAGTTCGGGCTTATGGTCTTAGCCTCAACCCTCAACCCTAAACCCCAATCCTCCTACTGCTGCTGCCGCTGCTACTACTCCGACTAGACGACATCATCAATGACAGTCGTGGTGCTCCAGGAAGTGTACTACCTGCAGCCCCCCATATGGGGTTTACGATCATAAGGGACCCTTTTTTCCACAGCCCCGAAATAGTAGGATTCCCCTTATCATGAGGACCCCCTATAAGGTACCCCCTAAGATCGTAAGCCCCCATATCGCTGAACAGCTCAAGGCTTCGAGACATCCTTCCGCCGCAGCTGGGCGGCTCGCACCGACAAGCGTGCACGATCATCACGGGATGGGGTGCCCCGGCCCTGTGGGTTAGGGTTATAGGGATTAGGGATGAGGGTATATTTGTCCTGGACTCACTTAGGGCTTCTGGCAGGGCACACAAATAAGGGATACACTTAGGGTTTGGATGTATGTGTGTGTTAGGACCCAGAGTAGGCCCTTATTCCCCTTTTTTAAGGTTTAGGTTCCCTCATAAGCCCCTTTAAAACTAAACAGGGCACCTTTCTTTTTCTCCTCGGTTGCTCTTGGGCCTACTGTGTGTGTGTGCCCGTGCATGCGTGCATGCGTGCATGCGTGCATGCGTGCATGCGTGCATGCGTGTATGCGTGCATCCGTGCATGCGTGCGTGCGTGCATGCGCGCATGCGTGCGTGCGTGCGTGCGTGCGTGGGTGTGTGTGTGTGTGTGCTTCTTGATTCAGGGCGGCTTGGGGTGCTAGCACTGAGAGTGGGCTTGACGGAAGTAGTGTGTAGTTAGGATGCGACCACAAGCATCCCCAGGAAGGAGCGTTAGGGTTTGGGGTTTTGAGGCATCACTAGGAGTCGCATGATTTTGTGTTTTGGCTCATAGGCGCAGCGCTTCCTGCGGTTTGCGCTGGGGGCTCTTTCGCTTTCTGGCGTGAGTTTAAAATGGGTCAGGATGTGAGCCCTAAAGTTCTACTTATTCTTGCCTACTGGAGCTCCACCTCAGCCCCAAATTCCAGGCCGTGAAAACTCTGCACGTGTTGAGCCCGAGTGTTAGCTTCCGGCGGAGCATTGTCGTGTTTTTGCCATGCTGGGCAGGAAAGTGTGAGGGGCTACTCATTGATGTCTTTGACCGGCGTTCACATGTAAGAAACGTAAGCCGGCATAAACCCTATGCACAACTCCATACTCGGAAATTCGCGAATGTTCAGCCTTCGCCTGGCCACCTAAACCCTAAGTCCCAAACCCTAAGCCCTAAGCCCTGCCCTAAGCCCTAAACCCTAAACCCTAAACCCTAAACCCTAAACCCTAAACCCTAAACCCTAAACCCTAAACCCCAAACCCTAAACCCTCAACCCTAACCCCCAACCCTAAACCCTAACCCCCACCCCCCTAAACCCCAAACCCTAAACCATAATCCCTAAACCTCAGCATCCCATGCCCAGGTCGATCTCGACGCCCCTGGCAGCAAGCAAACATCCAAGCCGACGTCCTGATGTTGCTGCGCAGGATCGCAGGGGCTGTAAGAGTGTAGGGTTTAGGGTTTAGGGTTTGGGGTTTGGGGTTTGGGGTTTAGGGGTAAACCCTAAACCCTAAACCCTGATAACCTTGCGCTCCCCAAGCCCCCTTCAGCCTCGAAGCTCCCCCCCCCACTACGTAGTAGTTGCTGCTAAGGTGTAGGTAATGCTAAAACCACATCCTGAACTCTACACCCTCAAGCCAAACTCTAAAGCCCTAAACCTAAAAAATCCTAAACCCTAATCGTGCTTGGCCTCAAAAGCACGTCAAGCAGAGAATTGTTTCAGGCTCTTTGGTGGGGGGCTTTGGGGGCAACCCAGAACCGTAGGGCTTCGGGTTCAGGGTTTAGGGTGCTTATGGGCCCGTTTCAGATGGGGAGCTTCGCCACATATCCCCCTTGCAAAGCCTTTACCCCATGTTCCTCTTATAGGTGCCTTCTTGCTTAGGGTGCAGAGCCTACCTGGGTCCTCCATTTCTGAGGTCGACCTTCAGGGTTTAGGGGTTAACTCCTATGTAAGGCTCATGGGCTTATGGGGTTGAGACGTCTGTTATAAGGATACCCATCTTAGTAGTGCAAGCATGTCCATCTTGGACTTGTAAGGATCGGAATTCCTTGTCCACCCCTTTGCACAAAAGGGGCACCTTTTCTACCTCTAGGTTTCTGATTTCTGGTCTGACATCCCAGTCTCCTGCTTCATTTCCATTTTTTACGGGCCGGGGCGGGGGGGGGGGGGGGGGTTAAGCTGAGATGGAGGGTTTAGTGAGGGTGGTGCGCCAGTTTGGGGTACCATAGCCTCACTTCTTTGGGAATGCTCTCAGATCTGTTTCTTGCTTCTGCCGACCTTCGACTGCAACTCCCACTTGCAGCCGCAGCACCCTTATCTTATTTTACATAGCTCCAGATGCTGGGCACCATCGAGGGCCAGGCGCCACGCGCTTGCCACTTCACGGGCCGCGATTCCGGCAAATGCTGCTGCTTGACAACCCCCTCCTGCAGGACAACGCCGTCCTTGACAAGCCCATGGATGCGCAGCTGGTCGTGCTGAGTTTTGCAGACACATCCTAGCAAGCCGACCAGCTCGCGACAGCTGCGGCCATCGGCGAGGGAAGGTTGCGGAGACTTACTTCGCCAATAGTTGCACTTTAAGAGCCTTCGTTTGGGTTTCCTTGCTTGTTGCACGGGCAAGAGCTTAGGTTCTACTACCCGCCTTCCCATTTTCTGGCAGTTTTCAGCACGTAAGGACATCTTGCAGCGTCCCCAAGATCCCAATGCTACCAACCCAGGCAGTGACCCTGCCCTCACCACTGCATCAGGAACGGCCACGCATAAGTGGTACGTCTTCTGCTGGAGGCGGACGCAGCGAATATTGGCCAAGGTATCAAGGCGGCCTCTGCACAGTACCACGTGCACATCGTGCACATTCTGTTGAAGCTCTTGGAGAGTGGCGTTGACCAGAGCCGCACTCGGGGCATTGCCTTCAACGTGCTTCGGCCGGCTTTCGTGTACGTGTACCCACCCATGTTGACCGCGGGCATACTCTTTTGTGGGACTGCTGCTATCGGGACAGGGACGAGTTCTACTGCCAGCTCAGGCGGAGCCTTCTCTTGTGCTTCTTCTGCGTCTGCTACCTGTGCCATGCAGCACTCCTCTCGAAGCACAGTCCGGGGTGCAGACGCAACCCGAGACCCTAAACCCTAAACCCGAGACCCTAAACCCTAAACCCTAAACCCTAGACCCTAAACCCTAAACCCTAAACCCGCTGGTGGCCCCACACTTGCTAATACTCCGGGACGCCCAATTCCTGACAAACCGGGGATGCGGGTCTTTGGGTATAGGGTTTGGGGTTGTGGGTTTAGGGTTTAGGGTTCTCCCCGCTCACCCCGGCCCCCCACCCCCCCCGAGAGCAGATAAGCCTAACCCAGCCCTAAGCCCTAAGCCCTAAACCGTCCCAACATGCCCAGCGAGCCAGGTTTGGCCTGCCGGCGAAGGCGCCTGAGCTGTGAAAGGGTTTAGGGCTTCGGGTTTGGGGTTCAGGGCGGAGAGTGTCGGGGTGCCTTAAACCTTAAACCCCAACCCTAAACCCTAAACCCCAAACCCTAAACTCTAAACCCCAAAACTCTAAACCCTACATCCTAAACCTGGAGAGAGTAGAGGGTTTAGGGCTCTTCAGCCGCCTTCAGAAGCTTGGAGGGTTCAGGCGTTTGGGGAGTTCGGCTCTTTGCATGTGGTGCTTTTGAGAGAGAATGGGGTTCAAGATTCAGGGTTCAAGGTTTAGGGTTTCGGGTTTAGGGTTTAGGGTTTAGGGTTCAGGATGATGAAGTTACGGACCCAGTTCAGCCAGTTTCCCAGGTTCACTGCGGGATTTGCAGGGGTCCTTGCTCTGAAAGAGTCTGCCTATGCTGGGTTGGGCTCCCCTTTTGTAATAGTAGTAGTCACAATGGCCCTATCCTGACTAAGGGACTCTGACTACCTGAACCCTCAACCCTGAACCCTGAACCCTCAACCCTCAACCCTCAACCCTAAACCCTAAACCCTAAACCCTGAACCCTAAACCCTGAACCCTAAACCCTACATCACATGTGAAGGTCCGGGGTTGGATTTTTCGGGAGTTTCAGGCTCTTAGATCCCTTGCAACCCTCCAAGATCAGGGCTTAGGCTGCCAACATTGCAGGTTAAGGTTCAGGGTTTTTTCTAGGGTTTAGGGTTAGGGTGTAGGGTTTATGTAGGATTTCGGGTTTAGGGTTTAGGGTTTAAGTTTTAGGGTTTAGGATTCAGGGTTTTCGGTTGTGATGGGTATCGATCAGGTACCCCAAGTAAGCACATGACTAGTTAGGAGTACGGCGGTCCTACATGAAACCTTATGAGTTATGAGGTTTCCCCAAACAGGGGACTCCCCACAAAAAAAGAAGATACTCTAGGACCCGGAGCAGGCCCTTTATTCCTTTTTCGGCCTTAGATTCCCTGATAAGCCCCTTTAAAGGACACCCTCTTGGTTTCGAGTCATTTAGTGAGCCCTAAACCCTACACCCTAAACCCTAAACCCTCTAAACCCTAAACCCTAAATCTCTGGTCCTGCTCCCAAGGTGATCCAGAGCAACCAGGGGCGGGTGGAGCTGCGCCTGCACAGGAAGGACCTGCAAAGCACATTCAGAAAAGAAGCGCGGCCAGGGGCAAGAGAGGGGCCGAAAAAAGGGCTCAGGGTTTATCGGGTTCAGGATCTTGGACCCCTGAACCCAGAACTTTTGTCCATGTACCACCTAGCTAATTATGTACGTGCTGTCCTCTCGAAGCGCGAGTTTCCAAGCCATGGGGTTGAGGGCTTCAGGGTATCTTGAGGCGCTAAACCCTACAACCTAAACATAAACCCCAAGCCCTGAACCCTCAACCCTAAACCAGAAACCCCACATCCAAAGCCCGACCTGGCCCCTGGGGTTAGTGGAGGCCTCGGGCATAGCATGGTACGATATTAAGGGTCTAGGGTTTAGGGTAGTGTAGGTAGCCTTTAGCCTTTTAAGGTATGATAATCCCTATACCACCCCAAAGGTCAACCTTTAGTTCCCCTAGGATTTTGCTCAAATAAGACTTTGTTCTTTGCAGGTCTTTTAGGTTTTGGTCACTGTTAGGGTTTCTGGTTTAGGGTTTGGGATTCGGGTGCCCGAGCTATCATAAGGCCCCGTATTGCAACCCGGAACTTCACAGGGACGCAAATTAGAGAACCCCCTCCTCCTTCCCCCCTGCTCCTTGCCCCCTCCTCCTTCCCCCTCCTCCTTGCCCCCTCCTCCTTCCCCCCTCCCCAACCCTATGCCCTAACCCCTAAAGCCTAAAACCCCAAACAGAAAAGACAGCGCATCTTAAACGTCTTAGGGGCGAAGCCATTCATCCATTTGCCTTTCGCTGATACGGCAGGGTTCGGTGAGGCTCCCTCTCTCACTCTCTCTTTCTTTCTCCTTCTCCTCTTTGTCTAGACCCTCAATCCTCAACCCGGGTTCAGGGTTTAGGGTTTAGGGTTGACGGCTAACTCCTAAACCCCACACCGTAGAGCCCCCCCCCCCCCCCTTCCCGAACCTCTCTGTTTAGTGCTGGTTTCCGCCCGAGGGCCGACATAACACCTCGCACGACTGCTGGGTGTCCTTCTTTGGGAAGGTCTATGCCTGGGCCCCAGGAAGGGTTTAGGGTTTAGGGTTTGGGGTTTAGGTTTTAGGGTGTAGGGTGCAGGGCTTAGGGTTGGAGTTGGGGTTTAGGGTTTTGGGCGGAGGTCTATTTTTTTTAGGCTTTTTTGTTTTTGTTTTTGGTTTTTTGTCCTTGCTACTGGTACTACTACTACTACTACTACTACTACTACTACTACTACTACTACTACTACTACTACTACTGGATAATTGATTCAATTAATAATTAATTATTAATGACCCTAAACCCTAAACCCTAAACCCTAAAACCCTAAAACCCTAAAACCCTAAAACCCTAAAACCCTAAAACCCTAAAACCCTAAAACCCTAAAACCCTAAAACCCTAAAACCCTAAAACCCTAAAACCCTAAAACCCTAAAAACCCTAAAAACCCCCTAAAACCCTAAAACCCTAAAACCCTAAAACCCTAAAACCCTAAAACCCTAAAACCCTAAAAACCCTAAAACCCTAAAACCCTAAAACCCTAAAACCCTAAAACCCTAAAACCCTAAAACCCTAAACCCTACCCTAAAACCCTAAACCCTAAAACCCTAAAACCCTAAAACCCTAACACCCTAAAACCCTAAAACCCTAAAACCCTAAAACCCTAAAACCCTAAAACCCTAAAACCCTAAAACCCTAAAACCCTAAAACCCTAAAACCCTAAAACCCTAAAACCCCCCTAAACCCTAAAAAACAAAAACAAATCAAAAAACAAAACAAAAAAACCTTAATTCTCCGGCCGTTCTGGGCTTGGGGCTTATGGCTTTTCTCCGTGCTGCGGCAGTAGATCCATGCAGAGATGGCGCCCCAACACACCCAGGGGGTGTGAGGGGTATCATATCTCGCGGGCGTCTCGCCGCGCAACGGCAGTAGATGCCGTGTGGACATGGCGGCCCCGACACACCCAGTCGTATGAAGAAGGCATGTCTCGCGAAGGCACATATTACATGTTTCCAATGCAGTCCGACAATCTTCATTGGTGCTGGGCCACCCTAAACCCTAAACCCTAAATCCGAAACCCTGGGTGCCAACAGAGCCTCCTCCAGGAGGCCTCCTTTTGGCCTCCTTTTCAGGGGCCGTCAAGGCCTCCAACGGACCCTTCAGAGGGATTGCAGGAGTTTTCCATCTTGTCAGACCCAGGCACAGCACAGCCCGGATGGGGATTCAACCACCCTCCATCTGAGTTGCATGGAGGGTGTAAATCGCCGGGTCCAGGCACCCTTAGAAAAGGGTGGGTGCGGCCTAAGCCATGTAGGATTCTAGGGTTTAGGGTTTAGGGTAGAACCTAAACCTAACCGCTAAACCCCAATTGAGCTTTTTAGCCTGATAACCAACATGAAACCCAACACCCTGAACCCCAAACCCGAAGCGCCACGCCCCAAACTCCTACTTGGCCTGAACTTCCTTCTTAGCAGAAATTAGGGGTGGGGCTTTGTAGGGAAGGAATTAGGGTTTAGGGTTTAGGAAGCCCTATTATACCCTATCAAGTGTTTGACGGATCTCGAAAAGCCTAAATATGTTCTCAACACCATGCAAGAGATTTCCTGGACCATGTGTGCATGAGATCCCGCGTTTCGATGCCGCAGTCAAGCAATGGGGCCACCAAATGCAATGGCAAACCAGGTTGCAGTGATGAGTCGCGGTGCACCTTCATCCTTGATTCAGGGAGCTTGTCGAAATCAAGACTGGCGGCTTGCAGTCCATCTGCTTCAGGAAATGCTGCCAACAGAAAGGGATCAGAAGGTGGTCTCCAAAGTCATCGTGGAGTGCGCAAGCGCCAAGCAGTGGCAGGTTGCAATCCAACTTCTTGCGGAGATCAATATTGCCGAGTTGATGCCCGACGTTTACAGTTTCAGCGCTGCAATCACGGCGTGCGAGAAGGGCTTGAAATGGCAGCTTGCGCTTCAACTTCTGTCGCAGATGATTTCCATGCGGGTGGATCCAAGCGTTTTCAGCTTCAGTGCCAGCATCAGCGCTTGCGAAAAAGGCAGTGAATGGCCGGTGGCCCTGCATTTGCTTTTTGCAAATGCCCATGGACAAAGTCATGCCAAATGTGTACAGCTTCAGTTCTGCCATCAGCGCCTGTGAGAAAGGTGGTGAGTGGCAGATGGCCCTGCACTTGCTTTCGCACATGCACACGTCGAGAGTCATGCCAAATGTGCACAGCTTCAGTTCTGCCATCAGCGCCTGTGAGAAAGGTGGTGCGTGGCAGATGGCCCTGCACTTGCTTTCGCACATGCACACGTCGAGAGTCATGCCAAATGTGCACAGCTTCAGTTCTGCCATCAGCGCCTGTGAGAAAGGTGGTGCGTGGCAGATGGCCCTGCACTTGCTTTCGCACATGCACACGTCGAGAGTCATGCCAAATGTGCACAGCTTCAGTTCTGCCATCAGCGCCTGTGAGAAAGGTGGTGAGTGGCAGATGGCCCTGCACTTGCTTTCGCACATGCACATGGCGAGAAACCTGCCAAATGCACACAGCTTCAATTCTGCGATCAGCGCCTGTGAGAAAGGTAATGAGTGGCAGAAGGCCTTGCATTTGCTTCAGCAGATGCCGATTGCCAGAGTTGTGCCAAGCGAGATCAGCTTCAACGCTGGCATTAGTGCCTGTGAGAAAGGTGGTGAGTGGCAGATGGCCTTGCATCTGCTCTCGCAGATGCCCATGACTAGAGTGATGCCTGTCAAACTCAGCTTCAATGCTGCCATCTGCGCAGTTGGCTCGGCCCGTCAATGGCAGTTTGGCTTATCGCTTTTTTCTTCGATGAAGGCACGAAGCCTGAATCCTGACACGGCCTCTTACACCCAACTTTTTCATTCCGTTTACACAGAAGTCATTGGTTTTGATCTGTTCCGGCAAGCGTTGGCGAACGGAGCTTGGCCAGACATGTTGCTCAAGAGCGGAGCCCAGATTGATCTTCATTCGCACTCCTGTGGTTCAGCGATGCTGGCCGTGCTTTGGTGGCTAGCCGAAATCGTCCCACAGAAGCTAAGCAGAGGCCACGATGCAACATCCTTTGAGATCATAACTGGCTGGGGAAAATCACGGCGGGCATGGGACACGACGGACGTGCGGGCTTCGGTGCTCAACTTGCTGGAACGCTGCAGGATACCCTATACAATCCCCCCTCATAATCAGGGCGTGGTACAAGTAGCACTGATGGGAGTGGATCCGCAGAGGCTGCGCTCGTTCTTTCCTGATGCCGACACCGTGAAGCCGTAAGCGGCCTTTCCCTGCAGGTTGCCCGAAAAAGTCCTAACCGTCCAAACCTCGAGCCAAAGGCGACAAGGACTTCTGCTTGGGCGTTATAGATGTGGCGTTTTACGAAAATAGGGGACCCCCAATGCCGATCCCCTTAGTAGCATCCCCTTATAATAAGGACCCCAAAAAGGTACCCCCCCCCCCCAATTTCGGAAACCCCCAGATGTACCATGACAAGTTTCTCGGCATTTTGAGCCTACGTATGCGTTGAGGTGCGAGGGTGGGCCTCTCTAGATCCTCAAGGTTTTTCAAGCCGTCTCTTCAGTATCACGAACGCGCTAAGCCTTTACTAAAACTTGACCGCAATCCTCAAACCCCAGACAAAACAAGAATGGAGCTAACGTGAAGGGAAGTTTTGTCTGCTGCTTTAAGGGTTTCAAGTTTAGGTTTTAGGGTTGCTACTATGCTGTAGGCAACCCTAAACCCAATGAAGCCCAATCCCAAATCCAGCCAATCTAAGCCTTAAACCCAAAATCCTAAACCGTAAACCCTAAACCCTAAACCCTAAATCCCCACTCAAAGGAAGAGTTAAAGAAGGCCCCTGGTTAAGAAGAGGCAGCTCCAAGCTCCCTGCCGGCAGTGTGCCCGTTGGTCAGGGGTAGGGACCCGCGCTTAGGGCTTAGGGCTTGGGGCTTGGGGCTTAGGGCTTGGGGCTTCGGGCTTAGGGCTCTAGGCCCGACCCCAACCCCGAAAAAAGCCCTCCTAAACCCTAAGTACCTGAGTGAAAGCCCCAAACAATCCCGTGCTACCCACCTGAACCCTATTCACCCTGATATCCTAAACCCTAAACGCGAACCCTAAACCCTAAGCCCTAAACTCTGAATTCCTCGCCCGTATCAACCCAGGACCTCACGCCTCTCCTCACGGAGTACGACGGCGCCCTCGCGCAGCCCATCATCGCTGCGGCCGGAAGCGACATCTCCTTCTGGTTCGACGAGGCCTCGTGGGTTTAAGGGTTTGAGGTTTGGTGTTCTAGAGTAGGGTTTAGCATGTTCTCTATGCATATGCGTCTTTGTAATGTAGAAAGTTTGAGCTTGAGGGTGGAGGCTTCTCAGAGGCGCCAATACCACTCTTTTTGAAGGAATATTCCGTAAACCATATAAGGAACCCTCTTATACTTTAACGAAGATTCCTTAATTAAGGAATATTCCTTACACCATATAAGGAACCCTCTTGGACTTTAAGGAAATTTCATTAGTTAAGGAATATTCCTTAAACCATCTCAGGAACCCTCTTATACTGTAAGGAGTATTCCTGAATTAAGGAATATCCCAATTCAGGGGTATTGGAGAACCCTAAACTCTAAACCCTAAACCCTAAACCCTAAACCCTAAACCCTGAGTCTCTGGGTTTAGGGTTTTCGGTGGGCATGGCGTGTTGGGGATCGGTGTTGGGGCTCATCATGCGGATCGGGGGCCTTAGAGTTTTTGGGTCTTAAGGTTCAGGGGTCTAGGGGTCTAGGGGTTTAGGTTTAGGGGTTTAGGGGTCTAGGGGTTTAGGGATTTAGGGATTTAGGGATTTAGGGTTTAGGTTTTCGGATTGAGGGGTCTTGTTTTCCGTTTTAGGATTTAGGAGGTTGGGGTTTAAGGAGTTTTGGGTTCGGGTGTGGGAGTTTGATAATGCTACAGTGCCCTTAGCCCTAACCTCTAAACCCCAGGCTCCAAACCCTAGGCTCTAAACCCTGAAACCCTAAACTCTGAGCCCTAACTTCGCGACCCTGAACACCCCTAAGCCCTAAACCCTAAACACTAGAAACCCTGAACCGCAGGCGACGGGGCAGCCGAAGACGCACGTGAATCCTGAAACCGGCCTCCAGGACCGTGCTCCAAGTCTAGGAGTGTTGCGAGTGTTTAGGGTTTAGGGTATAGGGTTTCGGGTTTACGGTTTTGAGTCTAGGGCTTAGGGTTTAGGGCTTCGGTTTGGTTTGTTTTGCTGTCATGTAGGGATACTTGGAAGAAGTTTTGCTTCCACACCTGTTCGATGAACTTGTAATCCGGGCGGTGAATAGCATTTGGAGATCCCTAAAGCTCAGAAAAACTGGAGGCGGCGCCTAAGCCATAAACCCTAAACCCCTAAACCCCCAAAAGGATCTCTTGCGTTCTTCTCGCATGGGACGTCCGATGACATCTTGCATAAACCCCCAAACCCCTAAACCCCCAAACCCCCGAACCCCTAAACCCCTAAACCCCTAAACGACTAAACCCCTAAGCCCCTAAACCCCTAAACCCCTGAACCCCCAAACCCCCAAACCCCTAAACCCCTAAGCCCCTAAACCCCTAAACCCCTAAACCCCTAAACCCCAAACCCCAAACCCCTAAACCCCTAAACCCCTAAACCCCTAAACCCCTAAACCCCTAAACCCCTAAACCCCTAAACCCCTACACCCCGAAACCCCTAAACCCCTAAGCCCCTAAACCCCTAACCCTGAACCCTTAACCTTTAACCCTTAACCTGGGATTTTGCACAATCCCAGCGCCGAAAGGAGATCTATTGCCCTTGGGGGCGCTACATTCACGTCCGGGTCCAAGGGTCGCGGGGTTCAGGGTTCAGGGTTTAGGCTTTAGGGTTTCGGGTCTAGGGAACGTAGGGTTTAGGGTTTAGGGTTTCGGGTTTAGGGTTTAGGGTCGCGGCATCAGGAATCGAGGTTCTGTTGAGCTTGATAAGGGTTTCTTAAGTTAGATTTATGATTCATAGTGGTCTGAGTGGCTTAGTTGAGGGCTGATACGTGTACCGAGTGTTTTGGTCGTGTGTATGGCGGTTTCGGTTTTTTGGGAGTTGAGGAGTTGTTTTCGGTTTTAAGTTAGGAGTATGTTTCTAAGTCCTAAACCCTAAACCCTAAACCCTAAACCCTAAACCCTAAACCCTAAACCCTAAACCCTAAACCCTAAACCCTAAGCCCCCGACTTGGCCAGAGGTCCAGGATCTCGGCCTCGGGTGGGGGTAAGGGTTTTAGGGTGTGGCAATTCAAGCCTTTGCTAGTAAGAGAATATCCTTGCTTGGAGGTTCATGGTACTCTTTAACCAATTATTATAACTGCACTTATAACCACTTATGAGCCCCTTACGTGCCCCAATATGGTTATAAATAAGTACAGGTAAAAGTACAGTTATATTGGTTAATACGTACCATGAACCTCCAAGTGCAGCCTCTTATGATTATGATTATGATTATGATTATGATTATGATTATGATTATGATGATTATTCTTATTCTTATTCTTATTCTTATTCGATTATTATTAGTATTATTATGATTTCCACGACTACGACGGTACTGCGACTACGACTCCGCTATTCTGCCACTTTCTACTACATCCCTCACCTACCATCTATTGGCGCCAGAATACCCCGGCTACTGCCGTCATCCAAAGCTGCATGCTTTTGCTACTTACGCGTGTTTCTTAAACAGGTGGGAACCTTTGTAGCCCACCGTCCTATAACCCATCTGCGCCTCTAATTTGGGGAAACCGCCACGTGAACAACCTCTTCATCTGCTGGCTCCAGCTGAGGTCCCACCGCAGGCGTGCTGTGGAGCACAGTGTAGGTGCACAACAACTAAGCCTTGAGCCCTAGGTCCAAAACCCTTTTCCCGAAGTCCAAAACCCTAAACCCTAAGCCCTCTCTTTGTGTAAGCAACATGGTCTACCTTCGTGAGGATTCGGAGATGTCGAAGAAGTTGAGGGGTCGGGGCTCAGCAGCGTTTCGCGGAAGGTAGGGCAAGGATGTAGCCCAAGCCCTAAACCCTAAACCCTGGGCCGTCTTCAGTAGCAATCTGCAATCAGCCAAGAAGTTTTGAGTTCCGCTATTGCCTGTATAGTGAGCAATAACGGATGGGGCTGCATCTCAAGAAGTCATAGAACTTAAACTTTGAATGTCCTACACAGGGCACTAGAAGTGTAGAAGCTCTGAAATGCGAATTCTCGGGGCACCAGCTGACTGTTTCTTACATAGCATGAACAGCCTACCGAGCTACGCATAGATGTCCACACTTGTCTCGCTGCAATGGTACTGGCCGTTTAATGAGGGAGCAAAGAAACCCGAAACAACAGCACACACATGGGGTTGCCATAAACCTTAAACCCTGAACCCTAAACCCTAAACCCTGAACCCTAAACCCTAAACCCTAAACCCTAAACCCTAAACCCTAAACCCTAAACCCTAAACCCTAAACCCTAAACGAGGGTGCCACATTTGGCCAAGCCGGCGCCCCAAACCAGGGTCCGGAGTCTGACTGGGCCACCGACTTCGCTGTAGCCTGGTGGGAGAATCCGCGGGGGGCCTCGGGTCGGAGGAAAAGGGTGGGTTTAGGCAGGGTTTAGGGTTTCGGGTTTCGGGTTTCGGGTTTAGGGTTTAGGGTTTCGGGTTTAGGGTTTAGGGTTTAGGGTTTAGGGTTTAGGGTTTAGGGTTTAGGGTTTAGGGGGTTAGGGTCAGAGCCCTCCACCTTGATTTCCTACATCCTGGCCCTCTCCATCCGAACCCTTCTCATACAATGCTTTCCATTTATGGTTGAGGGGGCTTTTGGGTTTAGGGGCCACCAATTTTGCGGAGTTTTACGGTGTTTGGTGGTTAGGGCCGGTTAGGGTTTAGAGACTTAACTTAGGGGTTTAAGGCTAGGCGTTGCAGGGCCCCAGCGATCTACCATTTTTTGGTGAGAGGGGGCGAGGAGTTGCGACCAAAGTATTTGTGTGCCAGAACCTGCTCATTTGCAGGCTTCGGCGGCTTGCAGGTGGACAACTAGCCCCGACAAGCCGTGTACACGTGCAGTAGATACTTAGGCCCAACAAACCTCTGTAATAACCGTTTGTGTGGGCAGAGCTTAAAGTGCTGCGCGCCCGGAAGCGCCACCCCACACCCTAAACCTTAAACCCTAGACAGTGTGTCGAGGCGCTACCTGATCGGCATGCGATCCGCAAGGACACGGAAGGTGTCCATTGTGCTCCTTGCCCTGCACTCCGCAGACCCCCTCAAACCCTAAACCCTAAATCCTAAGTTCCTGAACATCAAAGCCCTAAGCCCTAAACCCTTACTGTCTGGAAGCTGAGGAACTTGCTGACCAAGCAGAAAAACACCCTGGAAGCCTGGAGCTCGTTGGCTTGCAGGGCCTACAGGGCTTAGGGAGTTTAGGGTTCAGGGCATTTAGGGTTTTAGGGCTTTCAGGGCTTTGAGGGGGCTTGGGGCTGTTTGGGGTGTAGGTCGTTGCAGGGCTTGTAGGGTTCTGAGGGCAGTAGGGATTTGGGAGTTGAGGGCGTTCAGGTGTTTAGGGCCTCAAGGTTGTGGGTTGGTTCGATGCAAAAAAACTAAGCCTCCAGCTTCTGCTCTGGCCCCACAGGTGCCGGTGGAAGAGACCGTGGCCGAGATCCAGGCGCCAGGGTTTAGGTGTAGGGTTTAGGGTTTAGGGTTTAGAGTTTAGGGTTCAGGGTTTAGGGTTGAGGGTTGAGGGTTGAGGCTTCAGGGTTCAGGGTTTAGGGTTGAGGGTTCAGGGTGTAGGGTTTAGATGAAAGGTGTTTGGGGCCGAAGGGTTTGCAGTTTCGGGCTCAGGGTTTTGGCTTCACTGGCAACGTAGGACTTAGGGTTTTTGGCGGGAGCAGCGGATGTATACTTTGGGAGTCAGTCCTCCGCCGCCTTGTTTTCGGGGCCCTGAACCCTACTTTGGAGGTTCATGGTGACTTAAGTAGCGTCAGAGGCGCCCTACATAAGGTTGTATCCATAGATGCCCCCACTTAGAAGCCTATTTACAAGTACCCATGAAGCTCCAAGTAGGCCCTTGACCTGTTAGGGTTTAGGGTTTAGGGTTTAGGGCTTGCCTGAACTTGCAGTATGAGATGCGGCTGCCCAGACATCGCCAGGGATACCGCTGGAAAAGCATCGCAGGCAAGTTATGCTGGGCCGTCCATCAAGGATGGAAGCTAGCTTAGGGTTTTCGGGTTTCGGGTTTCGGGCTTAGGGTTTCGGGTTTAGGGTTGAGGGTGAGGACCGGCCGATCCTGACCGACAGGGAGGTCGCTGCTCCACTTCGGAACTTTCCGTGGCAGGAGGAGCATGTTGGGCGACCATGGGATCCTGCAAAGGAAGAGTGCGTCACGGTCCACAACACTCTATCTACCTCCAGTTTAGTTGAAAAAAAACTGTTCAGTAGTAGGCATAACGCATAAAAAAGTAGGCAAAAAGGGTACCAGGAAGGGCCTAGGTGTTTTTGCATGCTGCTGTGATCAGAGACCCGGAGCGGTCTTTTGTGTTTCCAAGGGGAAAAAGGGTTCGGGTTGCGGGTTTAGGGTTTAGGGTTTAGGGTTTAGGGTTTAGGGTCTAGGGTCGGAAAGATCCCTTGAAGGTTTAAAGCCCGCGAAGGATGGAACCCCTTCGAAAGTGACCCTGAAGCCTGAACCACACCTATGCCCTAAAACCAACCCCTATTAACAATACCTAGACCCTAAAGCCGAAACCCTGAACCCTAAACCCCAACACCACAAAGCCACCAACAGGTTTGGGAGCTTAGACGGCCAACACCCCCGCACCCACGCAAACGCCGAGATGGCTGAAAGCTCCACGCCCCCGAAACCCTCCCTAGCATCTTATATTCCCTTATTGGGTTTAAGAGGGCCGTCTTTAGGAACATATTTTCAAACGGGTTTTCAGGGCCATCCTCTAGTAATTTGGGACATGGCTCACTGCCGAGCTTGCCCACTAAGAAGCAGTGAACCTGAAGCCTAAACCGCCCTAAACCCGAGAAACGCGCCAGGAGCGCTACTTGGAACACAATGCGCATGCAGGCCGCCGGGTGCGTAGGGCCATCAATCCGGGGGGTGGGGAGTGGGATGGGATGTCGGGCTTAGGGTTTAGGATTTAGGGCTTGCACAGGGGGATCGAAGAGCTTTAGGGGGTTTAGGGCTTCGGGTTTCGGAGGGAGGGTTGCCCTACTCAGCCCTAAAGTCGATGGGCTTGTTGCCCAATCGATACTTATCGTCTAGTTTCAGGCCCTCATCGTTCTGCTTACACCTAGGGGGCTACGCCCTCGACCCTACACCCTAAGCCCTACACCATTACATCCTTAGCCCTCACAGTGCTTCGGGTCTCAGGTGTTATTCCCGTCTAAAGTTACTCAACACACCCCTATGCCCCCTTGACCTATAAAAGGAGACTGAGGAAAGATCTTACCACAGCCCTTAATGTCCTGCAGTATAGAGGTCGGAATACATACTAATGATATTTCTTTATGGTCCCTTTAAAAATATACTTTAATCCCCCCAAAAAAAACAGAAAACAAAAAAAGACAAATCTTATTATTCAGGCTCCTACATGAGGGGTATGCCCAAGGGGTATGCTGAATACTGGATCACATCTGGTTTCTGGAATCTTGGACTTTAGGCCAGGCTGTCTGTGTACCTGCAAGGGATCTCGGTTAGAGCTGCAAAGCCTGGGAGGTTCAGGAATCCCTAAGCTCTAAACCCTACTAAGCCCCAAGCCCCAAGCCCTAAGCCCTAAGCCCTAAGCCCTAAGCCCTAAGCTCTAAGCCCTAAGCCCTAAGCCCTAAGCCCTAAGCACTAAACCCTAAGCCCTAAGCCCTAAACCCTAAACCCTGAACCCTGAACCCTGAACCCTGAACCCTGAACCCTGAACCCTGAACCCTAAGCAGCCCATGATGCTTTGCAGTTCCGGGGGGGGGGGGGGGGGGGGGTCATCCAGGAAGCTACACCTGGAAGAGGCTGGGAAAGCCCCTGAACCTGCGCTGCGTTTAGAGCTGGTGGTCGTTGGCAGCAAGAGTGTAGCATAAACACCAGAAGAAGAATAAGAAGAAGGAGAAGAAAAAGAAAGTATAAGACCAACAAGAAGAATACTGATAATGAGAAGAACGGTTTCATAGAAATCATAACAATCATGACAGTAAGTAGCATTCAATACCAAGCAGGTGCTCAGCATCGTAGCCGTTCAACCATAACAATGTTCGTGGTCATATGGACAATAACGAGAAATAGCCGCAAGAACCATGAGGATCCCTAAACCCTAAATCTTAAACCCTAAGCCCTAAACCCTTACTAACCCCAAACCCCAAACCCCAAACCCCAAACCCCAAACCCCAAACCCCAAACCCCAACCCCCAAACCCCAAACCCCAAACCCCAAACCCCAAACCCCAAACCCCAAACCCCAAACCCCAAACCCCAAACCCCAAACCCCAAACCCCAAACCCTAAACCCTAAACCCTAAACCCTAAACCCTAAACCCTAAACCCCAACCCCGGTGATCTCTCGCAGGTCTGGTCCCCTTGTTGGGGGGTGCCCTAAACATTCGGGCGGCCCGCATTTGCAATAGTAACATCGTTTATCAAGGGCTCCCATTGTGCACGGTACAGTCCCTAAACCCTAGACCCTAAAAACCCTAAGGACCCTAAACCAGGACATTAATCAGGTGTTACTTGCTTTAACGAGGCGTGTACGAGTTCAGTTCTTGGGGTTTGGGTTTCAGGGTTAGGGTTCAGGGTTTAGGATTTAGGTTTTTTAGGGTCTGGTTTTGGGGTTTAAAGTTTTTTTAGACTTCGCCGGAGCATCTTGGCAATTTCAGGTGGTTAGCTTCCCTTTCATATACCCCGTATAGACCCCTAAACCCTGAGCGCCTAAACCCTCAACCCTAATTTTGAAACCCTCAACCCGAAACACTTAACCCCAAACACTTGGACTCTACAGATACAGAGAGAGAGAGAGAGAGAGAGAGAGAGAAAGAGACTCCAGACTCCTATATGTTTTTCTGTTAGCTTGGTGTAGTCGGTGTGCATCTTAAAGTTATGGTGTTGTAATAATCGTTCTTTGATGTATATATATATATATGCATATGTATATATATATATGTATATATGTATATATGTATATATATGTACATATACATATATATATATATACATATCCGTTTCGTAGGGTGGCTTTATCAGTCAGCGAGAGAGAGAAAAACAAATAGAGAGAGAGAGAGAGAGAGAACAAGAACAAAGAGAGAAAAAGAGAGAGAGAGAGAGAGACCCCAAACCCTAACAGGAGCCTTTTGTAAGGTACCCACCTGAGTACTGCCTCCTAAAGATGCAAGTGTTGGGGTTTGCGTGGGTGTAGGTTGAAGATTCAGGGCCTTCAATCTTCAGGCTTAAGGACTTCTTGTTGAGGTTTCGGGTGTATGTCTTCAGGGTTCAGGGTTTAGGGATACCCAAACCCCAAAACCCAAAACCCTACACCCTAAACACATTTCAGGGGATGTGTTGAAGCAGTATTCTCCGGCGCACAAGGGTACGGGACAGGCACAGACCTCCTTGACTTGCGGTGACTTTCGGCCCCGATGGCACTCTAGACCCCTAACCCTCAACCTGGAGCCGTAAACTAAGAACCTAAGCCCTAAACACTAAAACCCTAAGCCTCACTCCCACAGCCCCACTCCCAGCCCCCTATGAACCCTGCAAGCCAAACCTCGGAACAGCCTTGGGGATGTTCACCCTTTATACTGTAACAGTCCTGAAATCGTGGTACCCCCTACTATAATCCTGTTCAGGACTGTTCGTATAAGGGAAAATCCAAACAATAGCTGTTCCTGGCCCGAGGAATATGGAGAAAACCTTAGCCGAGAATGGTATGGAGGCTTGGAGTGAGGGTGTAAGGTTTAGGATTTGAAAGGTCTTTGACGCTTGCTGGGTGTTCAGGAGGTTTTTTAGTAGGGCTTTTCGAAGGTGTTTTTTGGTGTTTAGATTCTTTTGTAGGTTTCGGTTTGTGTTTGATGGTCTTTAGGGTTTAGGTGGCTGGGAGCGCCGAAAATGTTCGAGGCGAGCCCGAAAAAGAAAACAAGCCCAAAAAAGGTCCCGGAACAGATCGGCTCCTGTCTCAGCCAAAAATGCCCCAGCCAAGCCAATGAGGTTAACAAAGCAATTCAATGCTAAAGCAGCGCGCAAGAGATGCAGCTGCAGTGGCAGGAAAATAAGGTCAACATTCTTAGGTGCTTCTTTGTTTCCGTTAACTTCAAGAAGGCAGTGCGCAAGAGATGCAATGGCAAGAAGAAGGGGTGAACAAAATTAGGTGCATTTTTGTGTCCGCTCATTTCAAGCACAGGCCCTTAAAGCTGAGAGTTGACGTAGATTTGAAAGGTACAGCTAAACCCTAAACTCTAAACCCTAAACCCTAAACCCTAAACCCTAAACCCTAAACCCAAAACCCTAAACCCAAAACCCCCCTAAACCCTAAACCCTAAACCCTAAACCCTAAACCCTAAACCCTAAACCCTAAACCCTAAACCCTAAACCCTAAACCCTAAACCCTAAACCCTAAACCCTAAACCCTAAATCCTAAATCCTAAACCCTAAACCCTAAACCCTAACCCCTAAACCCTAAACCCTAAACCCTAAACCCTAAACCCTAAACCCTAAACCCTAAACCCTGAACCCCAATCCCTAAACCCTAAACCCAAATCCTCATCACCCAACCCTTGCCTTAGAAGTCCGAAGACCTGAGCCTCTCTACACCTTACCTGTTCTCAGTTGAGCGGCAGTTTGTTCCGGGTGACGCCGGTTTAAAAAGGATGTTCATTCTCGGGTTCGGGTTTAGGGTTTAGGGTTTAGGGTTTAGGGTTTAGGGTTTAGGGTTTAGGTTTAGGGTTTAGGGTTTAGGGTTTAGGGTTTAGGGTTTAACCCTACATCCTCAGGCTAAAAGTTTCGAGCTACCGTGCTTGTGAAAAAGCATGCAGATGTAACAGACTCTTGCGGACTAGCGGAGCGCCGAAAAGTGTCGTTTTCACCACGCCGGCTGAGTGTCAGAAATTTATACACCGGTTTCTATTTATTATTACTCCGCTTTAAAAAGTATAGTACTTCTACGGGGTTGGGCGCAGTAGACCCGAAACTCTGCAGGCCTACATGGGGGTGTTACGATGTGAGGGTTTTTTCGGGTCCTTGTTAATGCTGATTTCAGGGGTCTTCCATTATCGTAAACCCCCACATCCTACTTTCATGGGTACTCATCAGTGGGGCAAGTAGGGTAACTCCCTACTTATATGTACCCATGAACCTTCAAGCAGAAGCTCTTGACCAAGAGCCCTGCTAAACCCTAAACCCTACACCCTAAACCCTAAACCCTAAACCCTAAACCCTAAACCCTAAACCCTAAACCCTAAACCCTAAACCCTAAACCCTAAACCCTAAACCCTAAACCCTAAACCTAAACCCTAAACCCCAAACCCTAAACCCTAAACCCTAAGCCCTACACCCCATGAAAGGATGAGACAGAAGAATTCCTTCGGCTCTCCATTGATCCGGACCTCTGGGTCTTGTCTTTCCGTTGGTCGAAACGCCCAGACAAACCCTAACCCCTAAACCCCAAACTTATAAACCCTAAACCCTGAACCCTGAACCCTGAACCCTACACCCTAAACCCACCAGAGAGTACATCGGTCCACCCTAACCCCTCAACGCTTTAGAGTTTAGGGTCTAAGGGTTCGGGGTCTGTGGGTTTTGGGCCTGTGGGTTCTCACCGGAATCCGGACCCTCAACCCTCAAGTGCCCAAAGAAGGCGGTTTAGGGTTTAGGGTTTAGGGTTTAGGGTTTAGGGTTTAGGGTTTAGGGTTTAGGGTTTAGGGTATGTCGAAAGGGGCTTGGTGGCATTGTTCTGTAATTTGGGTTGAGAGTTTCGGGGCTGAGGAGGTGGGGTTTAAGGCCGAGGGTTTTGGGTTAGGGTTTAGGGTTCTGAGCTATTTGCGGTGTTCGGTGCCGGATGTCCTTTCGCAGGTTCTGTCAGTGTCCTTATGCGGGCTTTAGGTTGAGTTGTTGCATTTTGTGCTTCCAGGAACCTCAATACCCTGACCCTTGAGCCCGTCCGATACTAGGCAGGAGAACTATCCCCAAACCCTAAACCCTAAACCCTAAACCCTAAACCCTAAACCCTAAACCCTAAACCCTAAACCCTAAACCCTAAACCCTAAACCCTAAACCCTAAACCCTAAACCCTAAACCCTAAACCCTAAACCCTAAACCCTAAACCCTAAACCCTAAACCCTAAACCCTAAACCCTAAACCCTAAACCCTTTGGCTTGGGAGGACAACCACATACCGGTCATACATCTGCACTTCAACGATGATCTGACAGAGGCAGATGTTGAGTGTTTGCGTTTTGGGCTGTGGGAGGAGGGCCCAGAAGTCGAAGTTTGGGGCTACTTAGGGTTTAGGGTAAATTCTCTGCAGTCCATATGGTAGCAGCTGCGATCTGCGCCCTGAAGCCCATACCCCAAACTCTTCATGGGAACCTTGACTCCGTTGCCCAGCGTTGTGTGGGGGACTTACAGGGGTTGAGGGTGTAGGGGGAGAGCAGGGGAGGACAACTTGCCATCCAGCTTGTTGTGTGGCTGCCTGCCGCAGTCGCAGACATGGCATTAAACCCGAATGTCAGATTTAGTTTGCTGTCAGGGCAATGGCTGTGGGATTTTTAACGCTGCGCGACCCGCCTCGGCCCGGCCCAGCGCATCCGCGGAAGCATGGTGATTCCGCAGCGCCCAAGTCGCTGCACCCTAAGCAATGAGGGTTGGGTTTAGGGTTTAGGGTTCCGGGTTTATGGCATAGGTGCAGGGCTGAGGGTTGAGGGTCAGTTTAGGGTTGCGGGGTGGGGGGCTCACGCTTCACACCTTGGCGAAAAGCAAAGGGAGTGGGGGGGGGGGGGGGGGGGGGGGGGGTGGGGGTTGTGGGGTGGGGGGTGGGGGGTGGGGTGGGGTGGGGGGCCCTGCTGGTTTGAGGCAAAAAAAGGGGTCCGAAAAAGGGTTTTGACCGAGGCCCGGCGGATATTAGGGTTTAGGATTTAGGGTTTCGGGCCGGGTTCTTTCCATCTGGGGTGGCAGGGCTCGAGACTCTAGTAGCTATGTGGTTCTAGTCTCAGCGGTACAAATGGCAAGTACATAAGACCAAGCTTTGGCAACCACGGACCCGTAGCTCAGAAGTTCTGTGATCTCACAAGTTCGCAACCCACTTAGGGGCTGGGTAGGTAACCTTGAACTTTTTTTGGTTATATAGAACCCTACTATATTTAAACGGTTTACCTTTTTGGGGCTAGGCTATTCAGCCCCTAAGCCCATGAAAGCATGAGTCCGCTACCAAGGCAGCAGCACCACTCTCACCCCCCATTCCCCCCCTCTCCCCTTTTCCCTGATCCGGAACCATAAGGTTTTTGGAGCTCAGGGTTTCTGACAAACCTGCCCTGAAAGCGTGTAGTATCGGCGTCGAATCAACTACGAATAGTATTCCCTTATGGTCTCTGTATCTTAGTATCGTAAAGACCCCCCCCCAAAAAAAAAAGAAGTAAACATAGAATGAAATAAACGACAAAACGCCTATTCTAACTACTTTCTTGGCGTCTGAAATCCTTGCCAGGCTTGAATTCATCTGGTGAGCACGGCCCTGGCAACCCGGTTCAGAGTCATCCATATGTAGCCCGAACCCTACACCCTAAACCCTACACCCCAAACGCTAAACCCTGAACCCAAACCCCCCGCCAGCACCCTAAGCCTAGACCAAAACACCCGAAACCCCTTGCCTCTGAGCGGTGATGTTCGAGTTGGGGCTCCAGGTTTAGGGGTTTAGGGGTTTGGGGGTTTAGGTCTAGGGGCTTAGGGGCTGAGGGGCTTAGGGTTTAGGGTTTAGGGTTTAAGGTTTAGGGTTTAGGGTTTAGGGTTTAGGGTCTAGGGTTTAGGGTTTAGAGCCTTAGGGCTTTAGGGGCTTAGGGGTTTAGGGTTTAGGGTTTAGGGCTAGGGGATTTAGAGACCCACGGAGGCCTCGAAATGCGTGTCACTTGTCTCACCCTCTCACTGAGCAGCTTCTTCAACGAGAGCCTGCCGGTGGCCTGACAATGCGCTGGGCCTCAAGGAAAAGTAAGCTGTGGGCCTAGGGTTGGGGTTGTAGGGTTTAGGGTTGAGGGTTGAGGGTTGAGGGTTGAGGGTTTATAATCTTTCACTGTCTGGAGGGCCACCTGTAAACAGGACCCCAAGTAAAAAAGGCCCTGCTTAACTTTTCCTTTGCACCCTAAACTCTAGTAAACCTAAACCCCAAACCCTACACCAAGCTGTCTTGAGGACTTAGTTGGCAAGCCCGATGGTCTCGCTCCACGGGCGGTCGACAACGCTGTCGGTGGCCCAGTCTATAGCCGGGAGTTGGTACGGGTTTGTAGGGGTTTGCAGGGTTTGAAAGGTTCGTAGGATTTGCAGGTTTGCAGGGTTTGTAGGGTTTGCAGGTCTTGAGGTTAAAGGCCTGTAGTGTGTGGTCCAGGAAGGGTTGAGGGCTTGTGGTGGAATGTTTGAGTCAATGACTTGCCATCTTCTGGGGTTGGGGCCGGGTGTTTAGGAATGTAGACCCTAAGCGCTGGCTGGCGGGGAGCGTTTACGAAGGGTTTTTGGGCTTGGGCGTGGGCATTGGTCACCTCCCTTATCGAGTTTGGGGTTTAAGTCTCAAGGGTTAAGGGTTTAGGGAAAGCCCTCAGCAACGAAGCCCTTACAGACCCTGAAGCCTTAAGGCTGAAACCCTAAACCCTAAGCCCTAAATCCTAAACCCTAAGCCTTAACGCCTCCAACCCTAAAGCCCCCAAGTCATTCTGACACATGAGCAAAGATCAGTCGCACAAAAATTGGAGATCCGAAACGCCCTAAAGCCCTACAGCCTCCGATCTCGTTCCGGGGTTGCCCTAAACCCTAAACCCTAAACCCTAAACCCTAAACCCTAAACCCTAAACCCTAAACCCTAAACCCTAAACCCTAAACCCTAAACCCTAAACCCTAAACCCTAAACCCTAAACCCTAAACCTAACCCTAAACCCTAAACCCTAAACCCTAAACCCTAAACCCTAAACCCTAAACCCTAAACCCTAAACCCTAAACCCTAAACCCTAAACCCTAAACCCTAAACCCTAAACCCTAAACCCCAGGCACTAAACCCTAAACCCTAAACCCTAAACCCTAAACCCTAAACCCTAAACCCTAAACCCTAAACCCTAAACCCTAAACCCTAAACCCTAAACCCCCAAGCCCCTAAACCGCTAAACCCCTAAACCCCTAAACCCCTAACCCCTAAACCCTAAACCCGAGGTGTCCACCGTCAAGGAGGTGCTGACCTTCAGGCATCTTTGCTGCCACAGCTCCGGGCAGCCCAAACCCCAAACTTGATCCATGTCGATTAGTGGCTTCGAGGGTCCGAAGGGGTTTAGGGTTTAGGGTTTAGGGTTTAGGGTTTAGGGTTTAGGGTTTAGGGGCTTAGGGGTTTAGGGTTTAGGAAGAATTGAGCGCATGTGATCCTGTACCACCCATCCTCGTACCTGTATGCAGGATTCTCAATGAAGCACCAAGCGCCTAAGCCCGCCGCAAAACGCTCCAAATCCTGAACGCCCGGAAAACGCAACCAGCCGGAAACCCCTCGAACATCCTAAGACCGCAGAAGCCTAGGCCCTAAACCTTAGAACCCTAAGCTCTAAACCTCTAAGCCCCCCCCCCCCCCGCGCTCTGAGTCCAAGAAGAAGTCTCAAAAAACTAACCCACCGGTCCTTGAACCCCCCCCCCTTTAGGGTTTAGGGTCCCAAAACCCGAGCAAGCCCGAAAACCCAAAGCAACCTGCAGGCTTCAGGAAACCTAAGGCCCAAAAGCCCTAACAAAACTCACCCCTAACACCCCAAAAGCCCTGAACAACCCCCCACACACCCGAGCAAAGCCTAGAACCCACAAACTCTAAACCCTAAACCCTAAACCACAGGCTTCAGGAAGCCGCCGTGGACGCCATCCTCAAGGGCAAGCGAAAGGCGGGGTGGCCCAGGTTATGTCATTGCTGGCTGGTTTTTAGCATGGAATCTACCCTGCATAATCCCTTAAACGGGTATACTATCTATATGTATATATATATATATATATGTATATATATATGTATATACATATACATATATATACATATGAGGCAGGAACCTTTATGTATGATTTGACCTCTTTCTTTGTTTTCATACTAGCCTATACTACTGCTACGATTAACAGAGTTATCGAATAGGGCCATCACGCTCCTCTGAAGACTGCTTCAAAACCCCAACACTAAACCCTAACCCTAAACCCTAAGCCCGAAAAACAAGAAATATAATAAAACAAGAGCCTACCTACCTCCCTAGAGGCGAAACAGAGAGACTACACCGTGTGTTTCTTTCGCACTGAACCCCAAAGACCTACCCCTAAGCTCTAGGGGAGAGGACGCCGTGGGAACCTATTCTTGGGATAGGTTGTTTTTTAAAAAGATTATGAAACATTCGGACACGGTATCACGAGAATACTGTGAGCAGATACTTCATTTTTTGAATTCATGCCCGTGCATGCGAGTTCATGCCCGTTCATGCCCCGTGCACGCGAACGCCCCGCAAAACGGAATAACAACGATATACCCTCCAACTAACCTATTGTTGGGACAGGTGCTCGAACGAAAATTACTGTGAAACATTCTTGTTGTTAAATACACGGTGAATCTGAAAGGTCTGGGGTTCATGGTTGAACAATAAACCCTATAAGGCTTCAAGGTGTGGGGACTACAAACCTGAAACCCTATAGGGACCCGCCCCTTGTGGAGCATTTAGGGTTTCACGTGTAGGGTTTACGGTGAAGTGTCTAGGGTTTTCTTTTCAAGCTCATCTATGCGACTCGAACGATTTCTGATGGGAGAGCGGGCGTGCAGCTTCGCACAATGGCACACTGTGGGTCGAAATGCAACGGCAGCAAAGAGGCCGCAAGCAAAAGGCAAGGCAACACGTTTCGGACAGGCAGGAGCAGTGTCAGAGACCAAATGGTTGGGTTGCAGGCCAGCCACTTGAATAGCCCAGCCAAAATGACTTAGTAGAGGGGCCCCGACTAAAGCAGGTAGAACATTAACTTTCAGCCTTTCGCAAAATCGCCACGTTCGTTGCAAGAAGGGACCTCCTCCCCTGCAGCGGCTGAGTTCACTTATACAATCTCTTTTGTTTTCTTTCTGTCCCTTGTTCCTATGTCTCCAATTTTGTCGATTGTAGGTATTCAAGGGAAGTGCTAAGCTACTAAAGAGGACAAATAAGGTTTCCCTGTCCCCTTTGGCTGTCCTGAATTAATCTTGTCTTTTCTCAGTCTGCACTCTGCGAGAGAGGACAGTAGAAGGGAAACAACAACGCATGGGCAAGAGTGCTTCTCTCTCTTTTCTTATTGAGATGACTGGGCACATAAGACTGAGAAGAGACTCCCCTGAATCTCTGCTTTGGCTCTTATCTTGCAGAGGAGAGGAACGTTTATATAAGAAGAGGAACCAGGAACAGACACCAGAGAGAAAGTGCAAGGAGCTGACAAGAGTGCTTCTCTCTTCTCTTTTTGACAAAAACCGAGGGAAAGAGAGTGAAAACAAGAAGCTTTGTTTTGTCCGTTGCAGAAAGGGGGCTCCCTCTCCCCGTGGAGCAGGGTTGATTTCCCGTGTTCGCTCCCGTTTGCCTTCTTTCTCTCCTACGCTCCTATGTCTTCTGTTCCTTTTTTTGAGGAGATTCAAAGGGATAGATAAACGAAAAAACCCCTGCGCTGTCCTTGATCTTGTCTTTTCTCAGTCAGCGAGAGAGGAAGACACAGTAGGAGGGAAGCTGGACAAGAGTGCTCCTCTCTCTCTTTTCTTATTGAGAAGACTGGGTACATAAGACTGGGAAGAGACTCCCCCTCCTCTCCGATTCTCCGCTCTGGTTGTTTTCTTGCAGGGGAGAAGAACTTTTATACAAGAAGAAGGGGCCAGGAACAGACAAGAGAATGAAAAGTGCATGGAACTGACAAGAGTGCTAAGAGAAAGGGAAGAAAGCTTTGTTTTGTCCGTTGCAGAAGGAGGCTCCCTCTTCCCTGGAGCAGGGTTGATTTCCCGTGTTCGCTCTCATTTGCCTGCGATCCTATGTTTTCTGTTCCTTTTTTAGGGATAGATTGGTTTCCCTGTCCCTTTGATGTCCTTGATCTTGTCTTTTCTCAGTCAGCCAGAGAGGAAGGCACAGTACTGGACAAGAGTGCATCTCTCTCTGTTTTCTTGAGAAACAACGGATAAATAAGCGGAAAAGAAGAAACCCCCTCTCCTCTCCTCTAGATCTGTTCAGCTCTGATCCTGGGAAGTAAAAACATGAACACGCAAGGAAACATCTCATCCTTTCTCTTCTCTCTTCTCTCTTCTCTCTTCTCTCTTCTCTCTTCTCTCTTCTCTCTTCTCTCTTCTCTCTTCTCTCTTCTCTCTTCTCTCTTCTCTCTGCTCTCTTCTCTCTCCTCGCTCCTCGCTCCTCGCTCCTCGCTCCTCTCTCCTCTCTCCTCTCCCCTCTCCCCTCTCTCTCCCTAGAGCAGGCTTGAGTCCAATTATTCTCCCACTGCTGCCTTCTTTCTCGTGCTCCGACGTCATGTGTTCCGTCTTCTATTCGAGCAGATTGAAGGGAATATGTCGACAAAAGGTTTTCACACTCCCTCTCACTTCTTCAGCCTCTTCTTTGCCGTGTTCTTACAACGGAGAAGAGTAAAACGTAAGAAGATGAGGAGTCAATCTCGCTACCTTCATGCCTTGTCGTCTTTCTTTTGTTCACTTTGCTCTTACACACGCGAAAACTGAAAATGCAAGAAGATAAACTGACGAGAAGGCAGGGAAGGAGACAGTCTTTGGCTCGCTGCCAAAATGAGAGAGCGACGCAACAAGGACATGACAAGAGTGCTTCGCTGTTCTCTTTTTGTGAGGATCGGGCAAACAACAGGGGGAAGAAATTCCTTCTCCCTCTTCTCCCTGTTCTTTGGCTCTCTCCTTACACAAAGACAAATAAAAACACAAGGCAAACAAATTTCAGTCACTACGTTCATCCGTCCTCGGGTTTCTTTTCCCCTGCTGTCGCTCTCTCCTTACAGAAAGACATTCACATATACAAGGCAAACCAAAACCACTCACTACTTTCATTCTCCGTCCTCTTTAGTTTCCCTCTTTGTTCACTCTGTTCTTACAGGGAGGAACTGAACATGCAAGAGCACACCCCGATCTCGATACCATCATCCTCTCCCCCTCTCCCCCTCTCCCCCTCTCTCTCTCTCTCTCTCCCTCTCTCTCTCTCTCTCTCTCTCTCTCTCTCTCTCTCTTCCTTGTTCTTTCTTTTCACAAGACAAATGAATGAACAGAAGACATGGACAAGAGAAGCAAATGGACGAGAAAAGACGGAAGGATGCATCGTTTTGTTGGTGGCAAGAAGGGAGGCTCCCTCAGGGCAGGGCTGAATTCCATTGCACTCTTCTTTTTGCCTTCCTTCTCTCTTGTGTTTCCTATGTCTTCTGTTCTTTTGCGTTTAGGAAATTCAAGGGAACTGCTAAAAAAGGAGGAAGGAGTTTTTTCTTGTCTCTTTTCGTTGCCCTTGCTCTTTTCTTTTCTCATTCAGCGAGAGAGGAAGAGACTGTAGGAGGAAAACAACAAAGAATGGACAAGAGCGCTTCTCTCTTATCTTGTTGAGAACAATGGATACGCTATCTTCTTGAAAAGGAGAAGCGGAACACAACGCACACATCGAAGACAAAAGAATACACGATGAGAAGAAGGGGGCGTTGCGTAGACAGACAAGACAATTCTGTTTTCATTGCTTTTCCATCGCTCTCTTCTCTCTTCAATTCTACCCCTGCCCTCTTCCTATTCCTTCTATGTTTTTACTCGTCTCAGAAAGGAATGGAAGGGCGGGCACTTTCCTTTTCTTTCGGTCTCGCTACAGGCAAAAGAGGAGAATGGAGATGAAATGGAATGAGACAAGCTTCGGTAAGGACCCCTCGCCTCCTCTTCCCTGCATTTTCTTGTACCTTTTCCCATTGAGGCTCATTCACTACTTTCAGCATCCCTCCTCTTTAGTTTCCCTCTTTGTTCAGTTTGTTCTTACAGTGGGGGAACTGAACATGCAAGAACACACAGACAAATCTCGCTCCCTTCTCTCTTCTCTTCTCTTCAAGTCGCTTCGCTACTCTTCTCTTCTCTTCTCTTCTTCTCCTCTTCTCTTCTTCTCCTCTTCTCTTCTTCTCCTCTCTCCTCTCTCTCTCTCTCTCTCTCTCTCTCTCTCTGTCTGTCTCTGTCTGGCTTCTTTGTTCTTTTCTTAAACCCGTGACAACTGGATACACAAGAGGACAAGGAAAAGAGAAGCTAACGGGCGGGAAAGAAGGAAGGATGGATTGTTTTGTTCGTGGCAAGAAGGGAGCCCCCGCCCCCCCGTAGAGCAGGGCTGAGAGCCCTTACACCCTCTCTTTTGCTTTCTCTCTTTGCTTTCTCTCTTTGCTTTCTCTCTCTCTCTCTCTCTCTCTCTCTCTCTCTCTCTCTCTCTCCTGCGTTCCCAGGTCTTCTGTTCTTTTGCGTTTAGGAAATTCAAGGGAACTGCTAAAAAAGGAGGAAGGAGTTTTTCTTGTCTCTTTTCGTTGCCCTTGCTGGCCCTTGCTCTTTTCTTTTTTGGTTTTTGGTTCAGCGAGAGAGGAAGAGATTGTAGGAGGAAAACAGCAAAGAATGGACCAGAGTGCTTCTCTCTTATGTTATTGAGAGAGACGGGGAAGAAGTTCATCCTCCTCGCTTTTTCCGTATGCTTTGGCTCTTGTTTTGCAGACGAAAACATGAATACACAAGAAGACATGAAGAGGCAACTGGGAGAAAACGACAAGGAGCTCGCACGGGTGCTTCTCTTTTCTTACTGGCAAAATAAGACATGTTGGGTTGATTTCCTGTGTTGGCTCTCATGCGCCTTCTTTCTCTCCTGCGTGCCTATGTCTTCTGTTCATGGTTTGAGGAGATTCAAAGGGACAGAAAAGATAGGCGACAAAGGTTTACCTGTCCCTTTCGCTGTCCTTGATCTTAAGAATCTTGTCTCAGTCAGCGAGAGAGGAAGACACAGTAGAAGCGAAACAGTAGGAATGCTTGAAAAAACAACGGATACATAAGAGGAAGAAGAAGAAACTCCCGCTCCTCGCTTCTCGATCTTGTTCAGCTCTCTTCATGCAGAGTAGCAACATGAACACGCAAGGAAAAATCATCTCCTACCTTTATCCTTCCTTTTCTCCCTTCTCCCTTCTCCCTTCTCCCTTCTCCCTTCTCTCTTCTCTCTTCTCTCTTCTCTCTGCTCTCTGCTCTCTGCTCTCTGCTCTCTGCTCTCTGCTCTCTGCTCTCTGCTCTCTGCTCTCTGCTCTCTGCTCTCTGCTCTCTGCTCTCTGCTCTCTGCTCTCAGCTCTCAGCTCTCAGCTCTCAGCTCTCCTCTCTCTCTCTCTCTCTCTCTCTCTCTCTCTCTCTCTCTCTCTCTCTCTCTCTTCTTTGTCCCTTTCTTCGAGACGAGAAGCAGATGGATAAGACGAGATGGAAAGAGAGATTCTTTGCTTCGCTGCAGAATGTGGGGTGAAAACAACAGTAGACTGTTTGGGGAACAAGTCTTCCCTTTGCTCTTTTTGGGCATACAACAGGGCGAAGAAATTCCTTCTCCCCTCTTATCCCTGTTCTGTAGTCTATCGTTACAGAAAGACAAATACATATACAAGGTGCCAGTTTCACTCTTGTCCCACTCCTTTAGCGCTTTTCTTACAGCAGAAAAGCTGAACATGCAAGAATACAGCCTCCTCTCTCTTCTCTCTTCTTTGTTCTCTTGTGCGTGACAAATGAATACAGAAAAGGACAAGGAAAAGAGAAGTTAATGGGCGGGAAAGAGGGCAGGGTGGATTGCTTTGTTCCTGGCAAGAAGGGAGCCCCCCCCCCCCCCGTAGAGCAGGGCTGAGAGCCCTTACACCCTCTCTTTTGCTTTCTTTCTCTCCTGCGTTCCCAGGTCTTCTGTTCTTTTGCGTTTAGGAAATTCAAGGGAACTGCTAAAAAGGAGGAAGGAGTTTTTCTTGTCTCTTTTCGTTGCCCTTGCTGGCCCTTGCTCTTTTCTTTTCTCGTTCAGCGAGAGAGGAAGAGACTGCAGGGGGCAAACAACAAAGAATGGACAAGAGCCCTTCTCTCTTATCTTATTGAGAAATTGATAGGTAAGAGGAGGAAGAAACTCCCCTCTCCTCAGTCTCCATCTCTTCTCTTCTTTTCTCTTCTTTACGTGCTCCTCTCAAACCGAAGACAAAAGAACAAACGATGAAGGGAACATGATATCGACTGTTTTGGCTATCCTTCTTGCTTCTCATTGCTGTTCCATCGTTCTCTTCTCTCTTCAAGTCTATCCAGATATTTTCTTTTTTCCTTTCGACGAGGAGAATGGGAAGAGAAGGTCCTTTCTCTTCGTCCCTCGTGTTCCTTCCAAAACACGAAGGGCGTGCGGCGTGTGAAAAGGTAGAATTTCTACCCGCGTCGCGCAGGTATATAGGATGTATGTGTTGCATGAGCAGCTAGAATTTCTACCCACATCTTGTAGGTGTGTATATGTATTGTATATCACATAGAGAAACGGAGAGGAAAGGGCGGGAATACTCAAACCGTAAGACTAGGATTTGAGGGCATTGGGTTTTTGTATGTAACCCCGATCCAGCGAGAATATTGTGAGCAAGTATCTGGGTTCTGGGCCTTCCCACAAGCCCAACTTGCTCGCAAGTACATGGGTTGTCATTTCAATGTTTCCCAAAGGGTCACCCAGAACAATTCTCATTTCTCACACACACATCATCCCCAATACTCACAAATACATATCTCATATACCCTTCTCGTTTAAGGTTTAGATTTCTAAACAGCGTATTCGACGAAGGCTTAGGGTAAATTCCAAGATTTACACATGCTTCTTATTTAGTTTTGGGACATAGCCTTATTCCTAAACCTATTCCTTTAACGTTTAAGGCCAAAACGCACGCATGAGCCTTAGTTGTTTAAGGTTTTGCGCCGGACACTGAGGTCTATTAATTCTAGATTCTTAAACCACGCACCTGGGCACGACGAGGTTGCGGGAAAGGGGGGAGAATCGCGAACCTTATGGCTGAAGCTTAAGCCTAACCCTATTCCAAACCATATTCGCTGAAGATCTAGTGAATTCAGATCGTGTTTTAAGTTGGGGTCCCTGAAGGAGCAAAAAAGGGGAAAAAATCCAACAAAATGAGCAATTTGGTGAAAACCCTTATGTTTTGGTCTGAGATGGAGCTGTGTAAAGGGTCCTTCCGAGTCCTTGCTCAGAAGACTTGCTCCTTTTCAATCTTCAAGGGTTTTAAAGAATGTAAGAGGTTTTTTCTAATTTTAAGGGGCCTCTGTGGCATATTCGTTAAGTATCAACAATCTTCTTCTGAAAGAACCCTCCGAGTTTTATCTCCTGAAAAGAGGAAAAGGAAAATGCTAAGCGAAGCGTTCACTCATTGTTTTCCCCTAAAAATTTTGCACCTTCACGGACCCCCAATGAAGGCCAAAAACAAAAGGGTTTTCACCAAATTGCTGGTGTTGATGATTTTGCGTCTTGCACGGACCCCAGCTAAAGCCAAAAACATAGGTGTTTTCGCCAAATTATTGTTCATTTGGGCGATTTTTGGCAATTTTGCACCTTCACAGACCCCCAGGTAAGGCAAAAACATCCGGATTTTCAATTTTCGTGATTTTTTGCAATTTTGCGCGTTCACCGACCCTCAGCTAAGGCCAAAACAAAAAGATTTTCATCAAATTGCTGATTTTTGTGATTTTCCTGAGTTTGGTTGTTTTTTGCAATGTGGCGCCTTGACGGACCCCTATCCAAGGCCAAAACATAAGGATTTCCATCAAACTGCTGCTTTTGGTGCTTTTTGTAATTTTGCGCCTGCACCCACCCCCAGCTAAGGCCAAAACATAAGGATGTTACCAGATTGCGACTTTTGGCAATTTTGCGCCTTCACCGGCTTATTTAGGTGATTTGTTTGCAGCGTGGCGCCTCGACGAACCTCAAACTATTCGAACACCCCCCCTCCCAATACTAAATTACGAGCCGGGCCTTCTCCCAATACTAAATTACGAGCCCGGGCCTTCTCCCAATACTAAATTACGAGCCCGGGCCTTCTCCCAATACTAAATGACGAGCCCGGACCTTCCCCCAATACTAAATTACGAGCCCGGACCTTCCCCCAATACTAAATTACGAGCCCGTGCCTTCCCCCAATACTAAATTACGAGCCAGGCCCTTCTCCCAATACTAAATTACGAGCCAGGGCCTTCCCCTCCTTTCCAGACTGGTCTCCCCGGGCCCCCCCCCAAACTATTCGAACTATTCGAACTATTCGAAATTATTCGAACTATTCGAACCCACTTGGTTCGAATAGTTCGAATAATTTCGAATAGTTCGAATAGTTCGAATAGTTTGGGCGCCCCAGGCCGGGCCCCAAACTATTCGAACACCCCCCCTCCCAATACTAAATTACGAGCCCGGGCCTTAATTACGAGCCCGGGCCTTCTCCCAATACTAAATTACGAGCTCGGGCCTTCTCCCAATACTAAATTACGAGCCCGGGCCTTCCCCCAATACTAAATTACGAGCCCGGCCTTCCCCCAATACTAAATTACGAGCCCGGGCCTTCCCCCAATACTAAATTACGAGCCCGGGCCTTCCCCCAATACTAAATTACGAGCCCGGACTAAATTACGAGCCATGGCCTTCCCTTCCTTTCCAGACTGGTCTCCCCGGGCCCCCCCCCCCCAAACTATTCGAACTATTCGAACTATTCGAAACTATTCAAACTATTCGAACCCCCTTGGTTCGAATAGTTCGAATAGTTTCAAATAATTCGAATAGTTTGAATAGTTTGGGCGCCCCAGGCCGGGCCCCAAACTACTCCCAAAACAAAATTACGAGCCCGGGCCTTCTCCCAATCGTAAATTACGAGCCCGGGCCTTCTCCCAATACTAAATTACGAGCCCGGACCTTCCCCGAATACTAAATTACGAGCCCGGGCCTTCCCCCAATACTAATTACGAGCCCGGACCTGCCCCGAATACTAAATTACGAGCCCGGGCCTTCCCCCAATACTAAATTACGAGCCAGGGCCTTCTCCCAATCGAGCACGAGCCCTCCTTTCCAGACTGGTCTCCCCGGGCACCCCACCCCCCTAAACTATTCGAACTATTCGAACTATTCGAAATTTTTCGAACTATTCGAACCCCCTTGGCTCGAATAGTTCGAATAGTTTGGGGCACCAGTTTTGTGCGGCGTTTGCAGGACTTTTGCAAGGTGCCAAGGGGATCCCGGCAAATTTTGACAGGCAACGTTGTTCCTACCCTTTCCCGTTTTGCGTGGTTTTTGCAGGACTTTTGCAGGGTGCCAAGGGTATCCCGGCAAATTTCGACCCGCAAAGTTGTTCCTACCCGTTCCCGTTTTGTGTGATATTTGCGGGACTTTTGCAGGGCGCCAAGGGGATCCCGGCAAATTTCGACCCGCCAAGTTGTTCCTACCCGTTCCCGTTTTGCGTGGCATTTGCAGGACTTTTTCAGGGCGCCAAGGGGATCCCGGCAAATTTCGACCCGCAAATGTTGTTCCTACCCGTTCCCGTTTTGTGTGGTATTTGCAGGACTTTTGCAGGGCGCCAAGGGGATCCCGGCAAATTTCGACCTGCAAAGTTGTTCCTACCTGTTCCCGTTTTGTGCGGTACTTGAAGAACTTTTCCAGGGTGCCAAGGGGATCCCGGCAAATTTCGACCCGCAAAGTTGTTCCTACCCGTTCCCGTTTTGTGTGTTATTTGCGGGACTTTTGCAGGGCGCCAAGGGGATCCCGGCAAATTTCGACCCGCCAAGGTGTTCCTACCCATTCCCGTTTTGTGTGGTATTTGCGGGACTTTTGCAGGGTGCCAAGGGGATCCCGGCAAATTTCGACCCGCAAATGTTGTTCCTACCCGTTCCCGTTTTGCGTGGTATTTGCGGGACTTTTCCAGGGTGCCAAGGGGATCCCGGCAAATTTCGACCCGCAAAGTTGTTCCTACCCGTTCCCGTTTTGTGTGATATTTGCGGGACTTTTGCAGGGTGCCAAGGGGATCCCGGCAAATTTCGACCCGCAAAGTTGTTCCTACCCGTTCCCGTTTCGTGTGGTATTTGCGGGACTTTTGCAGGGTGCCAAGGGGATCCCGGCAAATTTCGACCTACAAAGTTATTCCTACCCGTTCCCGTTTTGTGTGTTATTTCCGGGACTTTTGCAGGGTGGGAGGAAGGGGGGTTCGCGCCGGCCTGGGGCCCCCAAAGGTCAAAATTTGCCGGAATCCCCTTGGCACCCTGCAAAAGTCCCGCAAATACCGCACAAAACGGGAACGGGTAGTAACAACTTTGCGGGTCGAAATTTGCCGGGATCCCCTTGGCACCCTGCAAAAGTCCCGCAAATACCACACAAAACGGGAACGGGTAGGAACAACTTTGCGGGTCGAAATTTGCCGGGATCCCCTTGGCACCATGGAAGAGTCCCGCAAATACCACGCAAAACGGGAATGGGTAGGAACAACATTTGCGGGTCGAAATTTGCCGGGATCCCCTTGGCACCCTGCAAAAGTCTCGCAAATACCACACAAAACGAGAACGGGTAGGAACAACTTGGCGGGTCGAAATTTGCCGGGATCCCCTTGGCTGGTCTCCCCGGGGACCCCCCAAACTATTCGAACTATTCGAACTATTCGAAACTATTCGAACTATTCGAACCCCCCTGGTTCGAATAGTTCGAATAGTTCGAATAGTTTGGGGCACCAGCCCTCGCCCCCAAACTATTCGAACTATCCGAACCCCCCTGGTTCGAATAGTTCGAATAGTTTGGGGTACCAGGCCGGGCCCCCAAACTATTCGAACTATTCGAACCCCCCTGGTTCGAATAGTTCGAACAGTTCGAATAGTTTGGGGCACCAGGCCGGGCCCCCAAACTATTCGAACTATTCGAACCCCTCTGGTTCGAATAGTTCGAATAGTTTCGAATAGTTCGAATAGTTCGAATAGTTTGGGGGCCCGGCCTGGGGCCCTCACACTATTCGAACTATTCGAACCCCCCTTTCTCCCAAACTGGTCTCCCCGGGGACGCCCCAAACTATTCGAACTATTCGAACTATTCGAAACTATTCGAACTATTCGAACCCCCCTGGTTCGAATAGTTCGAATAGTTCGAATAATTTGGGCACCAGCCCTCGCCCCCAAACTATTCGAACTATTCGAACCCCCCTGGTTCGAATAATTCGAATAGTTCGAATAGTTTGGGGGCCCCAGGCCGGGCCCCCAAACCATTCAAACTATGCGAACCCCCCTTCCTCCCAAACTGGTCTCCCCGGGCAACCCCCAAACTATTCGAACTATTCGAACTATTCGAAACTATTCGAACTATTCGAACCCCCCTGGTTCGAATAGTTCGAATAGTTCGAATAGTTTGGGGCACCAGCCCTCGCCCCCAAACTATTCGAACTATTCGAACCCCCCTGGTTCGAATAGTTCGAATAGTTCGAATAGTTCGAATAGTTTGGGCCTCCAGGCCGGGCCCCCAAACTATTCGAACTATTCGAACCCCCCTGGTTCGAATAGTTCGAATAGTTTCGAATAGTTCGAATAGTTCGAATAGTTTGGGGGCCCCAGTCCGGACCCCAAACCATTCAAACTATTCGAACCCCCATTTGAATGTTCAGAAAAGACGCATGGTCACATAATACAGGAAGGTTCCTCGTACATATATATATAATATGAAAGCATCGCATCCGGCGTTAAAGCATCTTTAGTCTTCTTTGTTGTTGGGGCTACAGTGGGTTTATTTTGAATATGATATATAGTATCCAATTTATTCTTGATATTGGGATCAGAAATGAAAGAAATATCTAAGAATTCGTGGGAATATATTTCATTATTAGATATATTCTTGACAATGAATTTAATTTCATGAAGAGAGATCTATTTGGCCGAAGGATTCAATCGAGATTTCTGCCCGGAAGCTTCCCGATCTAAAGAAATATAATTATATGCAAAGGATATAAAAGATTTCTGCTCTTAAAAATATTAGTTCATCCAAATATCGAGACCATAAATCAAAGAGAAAGAAATCTTATTCGAAATAATATAGATAATCGGAGATTGAATCTCATATTTAATTCTCCCATTCGATCAAATCAAATATTATTTAGTCTAAATAATTCGCAAGATGAAATCGGGATCCATAATGGATTATTCCCAGAATACGGAAGGAATAAAATAAGAGCGGGATATGTGGACCCCAGGATCATCTATGATGATATCAATAAGGATATGGATCTTCCTCAGAATCTCATTTATCATCATCAATCAAAGTCTCCCTCCCAACCATGCTCTAATAATCTCAGGGATATATCTTTCCATTAAATATTGGATGAAGGAATGAAAGATCTGAATGATGGATTCTATCCAAATATCATAAGATCGTGGATCGAGCCTGATTTCGATTCAAGAGATATCAAAAATTTATTAAATTATAAATGAGAGAAATGAGGCCCTTCCATATTCGCAGACATATGAATGGTCCCATCACAAATCCGAATTAGATCCAAGAGAAAAGAAATATCGCAAATCAAACGAAGAAAAATATCGACTCGAGGAGGGAGACCCAGAAATGAGATATTTCTCTCGATATGATTCCTAAATATAATCAAGAAAATCATTTCATAATTGAATGCAATCATGAGAATTATATGCATTATAATTGCCACGATTCCCATGATGGAATCTATGTATGGATAAATCATCCTATAAATCCATATCATATCATTATTTCAAGCATTCCTGGAGGAATCTCGAAATGATTCCTCTCCCCGCATCACCCGATCCATGATTGACCCGACAACGTCCCAACATGAAAGAGATTCCCTATTGAATATCTTCTGAGATTCGCCCTTTCAATATAGATTTAGTGACGCCCGACTTCCTATCCTGATTTCTATCATATTCTTGATACAAATTTTTCAAAAGACGATATATCCCCTGCTCCCATCCCCCGATTATCTCGAATATAATTGGTTCGAAATCAAATTGTTATGAAGGGCATGCTTGCAAAATTCCCTTATCTCGTCGTCTGATTTCTGAATACGCAACCACAATATTAGCCGGATTCGGAGATTGTCGTCCAATCGTCACAGAAGATCTTCCAATTCCGGTGCAAGAGGCTTCTGCTCCCAAAAGCACCAATTAAGAATCAGAAATGCGTATGGACGTATAGGGGGCTTATACTCTCAGAAAAGGCAAATCCATCACCACCCCGAACAAGAAACGAGACCAACCAAAAATTTCGTGCTCTCCAAGACACCTCGACGTGCACAAAAACCCGCCGCCACCCCCAATTAGAGAGGCGTCCCAGAAAGACGAAAAGCAAAAGAAAATAACGAAAATTCCACCAGATGAGACGTCGTCTCAAAAGTGAAACCCATTTATAAATAAGGCAAGAGAATTGTTGAGACATCACGCCTCCATAAAATCTCATAGAAGGTTGCTCTCAAGCAGCTCAGAAGTTGAATTCGTGTAATCGTCCCCGCCGTATACGGAGATACCAACACGAAATGCAAAATTATCTGGGAGAATCTCCGCCATTCGTTCTGCTTCCATATACCCGCCGGGCGGCGTCCCTCAGCATCCGGCAAAAGTCCTCCAAGCTCGAATTTGGGCCACATTGCCGCTTCTCGTGCAATCTTGATAATCGTATCATATAAGATATAGCACATACGAATCCGATATTCTCTTGATATATAAATCATATTATGATGATCCAAAATATCGAGAATTTGCATATAGAAGGATCATCCACCATCATGGTGTCTGAAGGAACAAGATTTTCCCTCATATATCCAATCCAAATCGTATAGAACTGGAATCAATGACTATAATATTGGATGAAAGAGAATCTGAACAAATATTGGGAATATTCCCAAGTCAATCATCGATCCATTTGGCTTTGCAGGCCAGCAGCCTAGCAGCTTCGCCTGGACCGCTGCCCGCAAGAAAGTATACACTTAATTTTTCCATAGTTACCTATATCAAATCTCGATGATTAAGATGATATATTGATTATCCAATCATAAGTGAGGCAAGAGAAGATTCAGAACCAATATCCGATCAAGATCGATATCCATATCGATCGAATCTTTTCCGAAGGGATTTGTCAAGATCATTCCGCCATAGCAATAGCCGCCCGAAAGAGTCTCCCATTCTACACCAGAATATCATGAATGAATAATCCTAAATCCCCTCCATTTTGATTGGAAGAATAATCTATCTCCATTGAATCTCCGATAATTCAAAAAATGATTCAATATCATCATCTTAGAAGAAATCAATCCGAAGATTCCCATATCCGAGATCATTTCTCCGAGAAAAAAATCGAAAATCCTTTCGGGGATTAGAAATCGAAAATTCCCGGAGAGCAATAATCATAAAATGGGAATGATGATTTCCGATAGGAGCGAGAAGAAATATAAATTTAGTTTCGATAATTATCATATCAAAATACAAATCAAGCGATATTTATTTCTTCCCAATAATGTATATTCATCTTTTTGTTTTCTCATCTCGATCAATAATAAAGTATCCATTAAATCATTATTATATATAAAGACTTATTACCAAAAATTCCATTTTTACATTAGAAAATTTCCAAACCAAAAAAACATTTTTCCAACCTTAAGTCTTCATGAAATCTCCACTTATCTTCTTATTGACCCTGATAAAAATAAAAGAAGAACTTCGAAAAATAAAAACAAAAAAAATCTCATATATGGGTTCGGTGAAATCCCATTTTGGAATTTTTGCAGACGATCAACATTCCTTTGATTCTCCCTAAAATCCAAACCCTAAATCTCTGAAGCCCGAGACTCAAGACAGGAAGATGTCAAATATCTAAAGCCGCCTCGGCCTGCTCACGCAGACAACACGCTATCAACCCCAAACTGAGCTTTGGAGGTGCTCTACAGTAAGGTCCCTTTTTGGGGGGTCCCTTTGTTTATAAAGCGCCGTGTTATGTAGGAATCCCAAACGGGAACTTAGTTTAGAGAACCACTCCTTTTTTTTGTCACTGCGCTAAGGCCAGGTTAGCCTTCTCCAAGCCTCTCAAGACTCTTTGGCCGGCGGGTTGTTGGAGAAGATCCTTTTTTTCGCAAATCTTCCTGGGCAGAGTTTCGGGCTTAGGGTTGATCATCTGACTGGGAAGGGGGTGTACCGAACCCACCCCACAAGCCCGGAATTCTCAACCACCAGTTGAAGTGAACAGAGGCACCCTAAACCCTGAACCCTAAACTCCTAAACCCTGGGGGGGCGCTCCGTGGACCGCGGAGGTTCCAAGCTGCAAGTGGTCCTCTAAGTGGCCGGAAAAAGAGTTCCTCGAAATCAGGTTCGTCATGAACCCTGAAATATTCACAAGCTCTCAAGGTCTGGATCTCACAGTAAAGCTTGAACCCCTAAACCCCTAACCCCCGAAACCCCTAAACCCCTCAACCCCTCAGCCCCTGAACCCCTAAACCCTCAACCCCTAAACCCCTAAACCCCCTAAATTCCCTAGCATGTCATACCACAACTTCCCCCCCCCTTGAAGCACCCTGAACCCCTAAAACACTAACCCTAAACCCCTAAACCCCCTAAATTCCCCAGCATGTCATACCACAACTTCCCCCCTCTTGAAGCACCCTGAACTCCTAAAACCCTAACCCTAAACCCTAAACCCTAAACCCTACTAAACCACAACTTCCCCCCCTTGAAGCCCCAAACCATGCTTCAATGCAAGACCCTAAACCCTAAACCCTAAACCCTAAACCCTAAACCCTAAACCCTAAACCCTAAACCCTAAACCCTAAACCCAAGCGGCTTTGCTTCTTCGTAGAGAGACCGCGCTTCGCCTGCTCTGGGGAGTGAGTGCGTAAATACAATAATAAAGAGTGAGAACGAAACCGCCCAAAAACCCCCATTCATAGTATTAACCAGGCGGTAACAGTATTAATGAGTCCAAGAGTGCGGGCGGTTACTATCTTCACTTCATGCATCACCCGTGTCATCATGAACCTGTTAACCGCACGAATGAAATGAGCCCGCCGTGTGGTAAGAACTGTATTAAAAGCATGAATGTAATGAACGAAGTGAATGTAATGAATGCGTGTGTTACGTCCACGCTTATATTAATTTCACGCGCATTATTATTAAAACGCCCGTAAAACGCCCAATCATTGGTAAAACTCAAGCCTTTAATAATACTGTCCCGTGAAGCGGATAAAAGCATTAAATTAGCGTGTTTTCCGGAGATTCGTGCGTTCGTTACTTTTAATAGTGCGTGATCTACATTCTTATCTTCGTGTGCGTTCTTTCTCTAATTCGCATGTTAACGCACACTTGCAATATAATTCACGCTCTTCTTCACGGATCACCAGTGAAATAAACTAATGTCCCAACTTAGGATTTAATGTGTGATTCATGCGTTTCCATCACTCACGGGTTTCTAATACTAAATGTACTGCCTCAAAGACCCTGTCATCCAAACCTGGGCTCGTTCATACAATCATTACCCTCACTCGCTGGTATTACAATAAGCCTGTTGTCCCGTGAATAGAACTTCCTTCATGAGTGCACAACAGGCTTATAATAAGTGACAGAGTGAATAAGCGAGCGCATGAACGAACGAAAAAGCGTCATGAAAGTACTAATAAGGGCGCACATTAAGGTCTTTTTACGCGCCCCTATAAAAGCCCTATTAATATAATACGGGTTTAGGGTTTACGGTGGAGGGTTTAGGGTTTAGGGTTTAGGACTTCACTTGGGGGAGCCTGAGGAAGTTGAGGGTTTAGGGTTGGGGGTCAGCTTGACCGAGAAGCAGCCTAGACTGCAGACTGTTTTCGCGTTTACTCATTCTTGTCTTCGCCACGACCGCTTCCAGAGGTGCAGCCGCTACATAAGGATCTTTGGATAGGATCGAGGAGTCTCTTACTTTTCCGAGCATTCTCGTTATTTTCATCCTCTTGCGGCGCACCCAAGCCCCTAAACCAGGAAAAAAAAGCCCTACGCGCGCTACCGCGTCGCTTTTCAGTCAGCTCCCGACCTCAGTCGGCCCCCAGCGCATCCAAAGCAAGTTTCCTGGGCCCCTTCACGCTGTTGACCCTTTGGAGCAGCAGGGATTGTTACTTCCCTGACAAAGGTTAAAGGTTGAACCGGGGCCCATGCTTGAGATTAAAAGCTGAAGGCCCTGAAACCTTCAAACACCTAAACGCTAGGCCCTGAGACCTAAAAACCAGAACCGTGTACCCTGAACCCCTACACTCTAAAGCCGAAAAGCCAGGGCTGGCTACGGATAAACGCTTATAAAAAGAAAGAGCCATTGCATTGCTAGTCTAAACTTGTTGACACAAGAGAACTCTACCCACCAGCCCAAAAAGGAAGGTAATCTAAGAAAATCCTACCTTGCAACCGCAACCCCAGACAGCAACAAGAAAGAACAGCATGAGGATTTCTTGTTAGGGACCCGCGCCCCGCCCCCGCCCCAAGGAATAGGACCTGATGGTCGGCGAACGGGGTCTCAACATATTAGGTGCTACCTTAAGGCTTGTCAATGTTAGGGGGGAGTGTTCCCTGAAGACCTCGTGTGGCCTGGTCGCCCTGCTTGCAGCATGGCAAAGCCCATGTTGCAAAGAAGAGCCGCCCCCTCCTGGACGCACAGACAGAGTGTTGTTGGAGCCTGCAGCTTAAGGTGGGGTCTAAAGAGGGCCTCGTGGAAGGGATCCTGTAATCTTATTCCCCTATGTAACCCCTATCTATCTATCTATACATATATATATATATATATATATATTTGTTTTTCTAGTATGAGGCAGGAACCTTTACGAATAATGTGTCGATTGTTCTGTTTCTTAATACTATTATATACACTGCACCGTGCAACCACTGCTATCATTACCACTATCACTACCATTAGCACTAGCACTACCACTACCACAACCACTATGAGGGTTTGGGACGTCTGCTACTTGGATTATGGGATTTAGGGTTTTGAGGTTGAGGGTTTGGGACCTATCCTACTGTGTTTTTGGAGTTTAAGGTCTAATACGTCGATTTTGTGGTTTCGGGTCTTAAGGTTGAGGGTTTGGGACTTCTGCGACTTTGACTCTTGATTTCAAGGTCTTAAGGCCTTAAGGTTGAGGGTTCGGGACATCTGCTACTTTGATTTTGGGGTTTCGGATCTTAAGGGTGAGGGTTTGGGATACCGAATACTTTGCTTTTGTGGTTTCGGGTCGTGAGGTGGAGGGCTTGGGGCCTGCGGGCCTCAGTTGCCGCAAAGCGAAACCACAAATCATAGGTTCTTTTTTCGAGCTCTTCGGCTTCGGAATTACACTCCTTATTTGAGCAAGATGCGCGGGCTCCCCTGCGCTAAGAGTTAACTCCGAAACCATGAATCGTCCTCCGTTTTCATCACGCCTTGCTTTGTGTAGGCTTCGCGTGCCTTGCCTCAGTGTGGGCGCGAATCTGTGGTTTCGGCGACCCTAGACTCTAAACCCCAACCATCCAGCCTCCAGGTTTAGGTTTAGGGTTTAGGGTTTAGGGTTTAGGGTTTAGGGTTTAGGGTTTAGGGTTTAGGGTTTAGGGTTTAGGGTTTAGGGTTTAGGGTTTAGGGTTTAGGGTTTAGGGTTTACGGCTATAGGGTTTGTGTCAGGATTGAACCCAGAACGATGTACTGTAGCTGATGGTGCTATGGCTCATCTTTAAGGAGGCCCTCTCGATCTGCTCGCATGAAGATGAAACGTGAGTTGAGGAAGTCCAAGACAAGATGACACACAGTACAACCACTGTAACATAGACCATACATATGTCATACCCTCACAATTGAAACTGCGGATTTCGACGTGGGTTGGGTTCAAGAAGCCAAGGTTGCCCTGAGGGCACTTGGGAATCAACCTTGGATTCAGGTAGATAACTGGTAGATAGACAAGCGCTACGTACCTAAGCCGCCGACCCTCAGCATGCTGCGACTATATGAATTTTCGGGTTCATAGGGTTTATAGGGCGCAGAGGAAATTTCAATGGGGTCGAGCCCCAACGCAGAGATACCCCCGACGCACTGAACACGGCTAGAAGCCCACTATTTCGGGCTTCGGATTTAGGACAGCAGCACGCAATCAGCTCTGCCTTCGCGCTTAACCCGAAACCCTCAACTACGGGACACGCTAAGGTTTAGGGTTTAGGGTTTAGGGTTTAGGGTTTAGGGTTTAGGGTTTAGGGTTTAGGGTTTAGGGTTTAGGGTTTAGGTTTTAGGGTTTAGGGTTTAGGGTTTAGGGTTTAGGGTTTAGGTATTACGGTTTACGGTTTAGGGTTCTCTCGAACCTCAGAAGGGAACCTATCCCAAGGCCCTAGTCAAGATCGAGCGAGGCGCCGAATGCTTGCATGGCGGCATCGAAATTGCCCATGCGTCCGTACGTGGCCCCAAGGCCTTGGGGTCTTGGGGTGGCTTGGGTATGGTTTAGACTAAACCCTAAACCCTAAACCCTAAACCCTAAACCCTAAACCCTAAACCCTAAACCCTAAACCCTAAACCCTAAACCCGAACCCCAAACCCCAAACCCTAAACCCTCCATCCTAAACCCCAAACCCTAAACCCTAAACCCTGGGCTGAAGGCTTAGCGCCGAAGGTGTTCTATCCCGGGAGGGGGTCCCTGACCCCCACCTAGGCGGGATCTTGGACCTTGGATGAAAGTCCTCGCTCCACCGCTCAGGGTTTGGGGTTTAGGGTAAGTTTAGGGTTTAGGGCTTAGGGCTTAGGGCTTAGGGTTTAGGGTTTAGGGTTTAAGGTAGGTTTGGGGTTTAGGGTTTATTGTAGGTCCTTAAGGGAGGGGCGGTTCATGGGGGGTAGGTACCTAGAAATCCTTAGGGAAGGCGAGGGAGCCCCTAGAGGTAGCAGTATTGGGGGCACCTTGGGTTGCATACCCCCCTTGAACCCCATAAACCCTAAACCCTAAACCCTAAACCCTAAACCCTAAACCCTAAACCCTAAACCCTAAACCCTAAACCCTAAACCCTAAACCTAAACCCTAAACCCTAAACCCTAAACCCTAAACCCTCAAGACAAAATAAATAGAAATTGTATGTGGTATCAATCTGAATTTTCCAAGATATTTGTCTAAACAGCTGACAAACAGAGTTTAAGTAAATTAATCCAAAGTGGGAGGCCGGCAGGCCAAATGTTCAATTTACTTAAACCTCTGGGGCCTTCAACCAAAGCCCAAATCGCCTCCCAAAGCCCAAAATTGGCTTCCAAAACCCCAAATTGCCCCAAAGCCCAAAATTAGCTTCCCAAAACCGAAAATTGGCTCCCAAAGCCCAAAACTGGCTCCCAATCGAAATTGGCTCGCAAAGCCCAGCTTTAAGCTGAGGCCCAACCTTGGTTTTAGTGCCAGGTTCAGCCCCACCCCAGCCCCAGTCCCAGCCCAGCCCCCTGAGCCCCACCCCAGCCCCCAACCCCTAGCCCCCAGCCCCAAGCCCCAGCCCCCCAGCCCAGCCCCAGCCCCAGCCCCACCCCCCCAGCCCCGCCCCCAGCCCCAAAAATGAAAAGGTGGTTTCAAAAAAAAAACGTTTCGGTCAAAACGTTTCGGTCAAAACGTTTCGGTCAAAACGTTATTGGGACCCAAACCCTATACAATTTCTATAAACCCTAAACCCTAACCCCTCCCAGAAGAAACAGGTTCAGGGCCAAAAAAACCTCCAAAGTAAAACCTGAACTTCCGCTCAAGGGTTTGCGAGAATGGGCTTATGACGTCGGGCTTCTGGGGGACAAGGCTTTGGGGTTTTGGGGGTGAAGTGTTCCGGTTGTAAGGGGTTAGGGTTTGGGGTTTAGGGTTTCTTGGGTTGGGGTTCAGAGATGCCAGGATCACCTGGGACGAGATTCTGGCAACCAACTGAAGGCGGGCGAATTGCATGTAATATATTGTGTAAAATAAACCGACAAGTACTATAATGTACAGTTTTAGCAAAAGAATAATATGATAACAGAACAAGAATAATATTCGCAAACTATAAGAACATCGTAAGGAAGCAATGTAAGAAAGTTTTGAATAATACCATAATTTAAGAACATTGGAGTATAAGTAAGGCAAGAAATAACAATAGGATGATTCTAATTAGGCAGAAATGTAGAATCATGATAACATACTATCATAGTATGAACACAAGAATACAACAAAACATAGAACTCTGATAATTTAACCGCATACTAAGGTAAGAATGTAAGAGCTTCATATTATAATGTGATACTACAATATTGCATTAACATAACAATAGATGTCTATACATATACGTGTATGTATGTATATATATATATATGTATATATATATATATATGTATATATATATATATATATATATGTATCGTTACAGAATAGTACAATAATATAATATTGTATGAACATGATAGTATACTCATATAATAGTAGAATCATGTAATACAACAAAAGAATCATACAATAACACATGTGTATGTATATTTATATATAAAAACATAAACGCATTGTTTATAGTAGTATTGCCTCCATTCACATTGATGACGTGGGCTTTCGGCAGAAGATCTTGAGCAGCAGGAAGAAGCCTTACTTGCTGAAGGCAGCCCAGGCAGGGAACGCCCGATTCGTGACCCTTGGTGGCAGCATGGAGGCTCCAAGGTAGCCGGATTGACATAGCCTCAGCCTCTTTGGAGCTTGTTGCAGCAGTACTGCAGGAGCCTAAATAACTCCAACATCACCCCCTTAAAATAAAGCACTGAAGAGTCACCTGCATCGCACGATGCAGTGCAGCACTCCGGATGTCCATGTGGTCAGACAGGTCTTGCCAGATCCGCAAAGCCGCAAATGGTGCGGATTGGTCTAGTTCCCTATGTATTTGGATGTGCATCCACCAACACTCGAAATTTCAAAAGCAGACCATCGGAAGACCTGTGCACCCCAACACTGCCCCCATCGTTACCCACAAGCTGTTGCATGACTATAACATTAGAATGCTTCAGCCCAAGAGCCCATTCTCTTTCAATAGGCCTCTACTGTACATCGCATTAGCGTGTTCCAACCGGTTTAGGGTTTAGGGTTTAGGGCTGGCATAAGCTTCCCCGAGCCACAACTCACAAACCCAAGTCCTCGGCATTGGCAAACCCCACAGTCCCCAAATCCTCAGCATTGGGCTCATCAGGACGTGGGCACCTTCAGCGCCGACCAGTGTGCCCTGCTCCTGATGTTGGGTCGCGCTTCCCCAAACCCTGAACCCTGAACCCTAAGCCTCATATCCCGAAACCTAAACCCCGAACAGCTGTGCATCGGTTCCTCTCAACATACATTACATTACACTACATTCCATTACATTACATTACATTACATTACGTTACATTACGTTACATTACATTACATTGCATTACATTGCATTGCAGTACATTGCATTACATTACCTTACATTACACACACATATTTTGTTGAGATGGCGGCGGGCCATTTGGGGCTTGAGGCGAAGGAGGGATGCGGATTCGGGGGAGCGGTCGGAGATCGATTGGAGGTTTAGGGGTTAGGGTTTAGGGTTCAGGAATTGGCTAGAAGTGGCTCGGTGCTTACGAACGAACTCCGCTTCATTCCGCACACAGCACACCCTAAGCCCAAAACCCTAAGTCCTAACATTTAACAGGCTGAATCGCAAAGCCCCCCAAAACCCCAAACCCCAAACCTCGAAGCCAGACCCCAACACCCTCAACCCCGCACCTTGTGACAACCCTAAACCCTAAACCCTAAACCCTAAACCCTAAACCCGATAAACTCGCTCCTCATGCTCTTTGCGCTGACTCTCGAGCTCGGCCACAGCCTGGGCCTCGGCGTAGAGGGTTGCAAGTTGGCTCTTTTGGGGGTTGAGGATTTGGGGTTTAGGGTTTAGGGCTTGGGGTTGAGGGTTTAAGGCTTGGGGTTGAGGGTTTGTGTTTCGTTGAGCAGGAGGAGGACGGCGGTTTGCGCAGGATTTGCAATTGCTTCTTCGTTGTGGGCTCGCGGGGGTCTGTGTCCCACGCCATCCGACTTGATTGCATACTTCAGGCTTTCACTTCGGCGGTAGTGCAAGATTTACTTCGCAACACCATGACCCTTTCATTTGCATTCCGACATGCGCATCTACATGAAGGTCGTTCATGTGAGAACCGGCCGAAGGCGGCCACATAGTTTGCAACCGTAGCTTTTCATCCCTGCAGCTCCCAGACCTTGCTTCATGGGCATGCATATATACATATACATATATGTGTATGTATGTATATATATATTCTATATATATATATATATATATATATTGTATTATGGAGGTTTCAAATGCCCCAGACTAAGTCACAGCCAAGTTGACAATACCTACCCTAAATTCCCCCCCCCCCCCCCTCCCCCCCCGAAACCTCAGAGGCTCGCCGCCGAAAGCGCAATGACTCGTGTGGTCCGAACATCAACCCAAGCTGCGGTGGCAGAATCCGCATGGCGGTGCCTCAGACGGAAGTTTTGGGTTGAGGGTTAAGCTTTTAGGGTTTAGGCCCTAAGCCCGAACTACGCCCCAAGACCCTTAGCTCTATGAGCCCTATTCCCCCCCAAAACCCTAGGCCCGGTCACCCAAGATCCCTGACTACGTATCGACGACACGAACGCAAACGAAGCGCGAGTAAGCTGAAGATGTGGAACTCAATGAGGATTAAGCAAATTCATGACAACATTCGATTGGATTGAGGTTGGAAAGCCTTTTTCAGGAATCTGAACGGGCGCTGTGCGTATGTTTCAGAACAGGTCTTAAATCATGATGGGGTCCTAGGCTAGGCTCAAGGCGGGCTTGGGAGTCCTGGACAAAATGGAATCTGGTTTGGGAATCCAAGTGGGAGAAGGTTTCACCCTAAACCCTAAACCCGAAACCCTAAACCCTAAACCCTAAACCCTAAACGGAATGGGCCATGTAAGGTTTAAAGCATTTAAGAAGTTTGGGGCCTCCAGGCGTGAGGGGTGGAGGGGGGGGGGGGCCATTCAAAGCGGGAGTAACCCTAAACCCTGTACCCCTAACCCCTCACTCCTAACCCCTAGCCCTAAACCCTAAACCCTAAACCCTAAACCCTAAACCCTAAACCCTAAACCCTAAACCTTAAACCCTAAACCCTAAACCCTAAACCTAAATCCTCAACCCTCAACCCCAAAGAGTTGAACTCTGAGACCCGCGGCCCGCTTGGTTGGGATGGGCTGTTCCCCGTGGAAGGCGTTGCGTTGGCCAAGGAGGCCTGAAAACCCTAAACCCTAAACCCTAAACCCTAAACCCTAAACCCTAAACCCTGAACCCTGAACCCTAAACTCTCAACCCAAACCCCCTTCGGGCTCCAGAATTGCACACGATGCGACTAAGACCCTAAACCCGCAACCCTCAACCCATATACTGGCTTTGACAGATGTGCCCCAAAACCCCTACCAGTACTAGGTTCCCCAGAAACCCCCCAAGACTTTGTTAAAAGTGAGGGGCCCCCTTTTGCGTAAGCGGTTATAGGGGATCCTAATTAACCCCAAACGGGAGCAGACGGGTTTCAGGCTTTAGGGTTTTAGGGTTTGGGCTTAGGGTTTAGAGTTTTAGGGATCTGAGCAAAAAAAAAAAAGAATCCTGAAAAGAAGGGCTTGCAGAGCCTTTACGGAAGGGGAGGGGGGCCAAAAGCCTTCTACCCCTCAAAGCCCTGATCCCTAGAACGGACCCTTAATCTTATTCCCGTATACAACCCTATATATACCTTGTATAGTCCCTATATACCTAAGTAGCCCCTACATTCTTTAGTCCCTCGCCCTGAACTCCTGAACTAAACCCCGAGACCTTTCAACCCTAAACCCCAAAACCCCCACAACGCCCCTTATGACCCCTTCAAGCCCTAAACCCTAAACCCTTCAAGCCCTAAGCCCTAACCCTGAATCCTAAACCCTAAACCCATGGAGAAAGCCAACCTGCAGCTTGAAGATCGCCTCATCCTGAGTTCCGCTTTCAGGGTTTAGGGTTTTTTTTATGGCTAGTATAGAAGTTGTGAGAGGTTTGGGTCCGACATAGTTTTCACCGACACCTGCTTTCACCGAAACGTTTAACTGTTTTGGGATCTTGCCACTTTTGTTGGGGTGGGATGGTTCTGTGGTGGGTTTGGTGAGTCTTTTGGGGGGCTTGGTGGGGCGATATTTTCTGTTCTCCTTGGACCCAGAATTAGCTGCTTCTGAAGACCAAGCATCTCCAGCATATACCGCCCACGATGGGCAAGTAACTCCCGATTTAAGTCTTCTTAAACTCTTATTTCCAAGTCGTTTCCGGTGGAAGCTCTTCAGAGGGTTGGAGAGGGTGGGGAGTTCTCCGGTTTCGATGTAGACTTATGCAGGCGAGAGGGCTTAGGGTTTGGGGTTTAGGGTTTAGGGCTTAGGGCCTCGCACACACACTGCCTGGGGTTTCTTTGAGAGTTGTGAGGGAGCTTTTGGCTACACTGAAGCTGCACTTCTTTCTAACAGAATCCGGAAGGCGGAGTTGTGAACCTGCCCAGGCAGAACGCGTCAAGCTCGAAACCTGAAACCAGAGAAACACAAGCAGTCTCATGGCCTCACTCCGAAATCTTCAGCCCTCAAACATCAAGTGGTATAATACGGTCAACCTCTTACACTAAACGTTAACTCCCTCACCACAAGACCCCGCCCTCCCCCGTGAAGAACACTGCAGCCCTGCAGGTAAGGCCAAAAGAGCCAAGCATCTACCTCCTGAGCTCGCGCCGTGTGCCTTTGTCGAGCCAAGTCGATAATTCGGGTGGGTGGGGCAGGGGTGGTGGCGGGCTGGGGCGGCAAGGCCACAGAGTCCCTAGGGTTTAGGGTTTAGGGGTTAGGTTTTAGGGTCCTAGTACACTCCCTACGCTCCTGACCCTGTTAAGGACAGCTTTCGAGCGGTTTGGTTTTGTAGGAATTCGACTGCACACGACCACCCCTCGAAACGAAAGCCCAAGACCCTAAACCTTGCCGTCTAATTCTCTTCGAAACCCACACAGCATCCATCAGAATGGCCTGTTGTCCCAAACGCCCCAAGTGCCCAAGCCGTTCTTTCTAGGTATAATGAGGCTTAAGGAACCCATCCTGATTCCCAAGGACAAGGCCAGGATCGACGGGCATCTCATGAGCATGCACTAATCATTAACCCTAAACCCTAAACCCTAAACCCTAAACCCACAGATCACTCTCTTCAAAACGGGGCTGGTTGTTTTAGCATGCATGCAAGATGTGAGTTGGAATGTTTCCCCTGAAGCCCTGTCCTTACTAGGGATTATAGGGGGTCCTATAATCCATATTAAGGACTGTTAGCATAAGCGGGAACATGCTAAGATGTGAGGCTTAAATGTGGGGATTAGCCCTAAACCCTAAACCCTAAACCCTAAACCCTAAACCCTAAACCCTAAACCCTAAACCCTAAACCCTAAACCCTAAACCCTAAACCCTAAACCCTAAACCCTTGACGCGTGGACGAATCACTGAGGCGAGCGCGTGCCTTCCTTTGCGTAGAACTGCTGCAGGTCCTGCAGCACCTTGCGGCAGCGACGACAAGAGTGGCAAGCTGACCCTGAACCCTAAACCCTAAACCCTAAACCCTAAACCCTAAACCCCCCTACCGACAGCCTTGTGAGCCCTTGCAGGTTCCTGGATAGACATGCAGAGATGATCACAAACACCCTATGAATGCTCAGCTGCCTTAACCGCACCCTTCAGCCTTCAGGCAAACACTCGAGGCTTTAGGGTTTAGGGCCTTTAAGGTTTAGGGGTTCAATAGATTCAATAGACTCTGCCAGTACTTGCACCAAAGCTCCACAGCAGCCCCCTCGAGCCCCCAAGGTTTCACCATGCGCCATCCCGAGCCTGAGGTTCAAAAAGCTACTCCGAGGGTTTGGGGTTGAGGGCTTTCAGGGCTCAGGGCTTCAGAGTTCTTAAAGGGTTCGAAATGGAGGGGGCTTCTGAGGCTCAGAACCATCATCGCAAGTGTCATCCCGCCTCTGTGTTTAAAACTTTACTGCAGTCCTGCATGTGAAATAGGCATTATCTTGATTAAGGCGACTCATGTGTTTTTTGCAGGAATTGTACTTATGAGTGTGTGAGTCTGTCCGCTTCATACCAATCACCGTCACCAGAGAGACTTCAGCTTGACAATCTTGTTGGGAGAAACCCTAAACCCAAAACCCGAAACCTGAAACCCTGAATCCTAAACCCTAAGCCCTAAACCCTAAACCCTAAACCCTAAACCCTAAACCCTAGGGGGTTGCCGAGAGGTCTCGAAGGCTCGGAGTTTCAGGCTCCAGCGGCAGAAGGTAAGACTGAGAGCAGTAGAGATGGCAGCACCGCTGTTTAGGGTTTAGGGTTTGGGGTTTAGGGCTACGAACATATTCAACCCCTGCCCCTCAAAACCCTAAAGCCTAAACCCTGAACTCAACATCACAAGCACTACAAGGCCCTGAGCCCCTGAACTTGCCCTTATAACTACCCATGACCCTTCTCAAGAAGCCCTAAACCCCAAATCCTAAACCTTAAACCCTAAATCCTAAAACCTAAGCCCTGTACCAACCCCTAAACTCCAACTTAAAACCCTAAACTTCCCCAACACCTACACCAATCCTAACCCTTAAGCCCTACATCCTAAAACCTTAACCCTGAACTTGCCTCCAGCGCTCTTTCGGGCTCACCTGCGCGCTCGTAGGCAGCCGCCAAGCTCCTGAGAAGGCTTCAAAGGCCCTAAAACCCTAAACCCTAAACCCTAAACCCTAAACCCTAAACCCTAAGCCCTAAGCCCTAAGCCCTAAGCCCTAAAACACGTGAGTCGACAACCCTGACAGCCCTAAAACAACCCCAAATACCTTACAAACACTGAAGTCCTCACACCCCTAAATCCCACTTTTTAGCAAACAAAACCTAAATACCCTTTAAAGAACTTAAAAGGTTTAAACACTCTAAATACCCCTAAATCCCACTTTTTAGAAAACAAGCCCAAAATACCCTTAAAGCAACTGAACAGGCCTGAATGCCCTTTAAGCAACTTAACAGCCCCAAATACCCTGCATGCCCTAAACGCCCTGAGCCCTCCCAGGACAGGTCCTACTATTTGCTCAAGAACCCCCCCAAAAACAATGATAATCCCCTTATAACCCTTGTAGGGCAGCATGTCTCTTTTTTTGGGGGGTTCAAAAAAAAGAATAACAATCCCCTTGTAACCCTTAGAAGGAAGACTTTCTCGAGTTTTTTGGCTAACCATCTTACAAAAAGGGTACCCTTATTGGGGTTAGTTCCGGTATAAGGGAACCTTCAACCGAAAAAAGGGAAAAGGGCACCACTGGGCTACCGAGTTGGGGGTTCTCAAGCCCTAAACCCTAAACCCTAAACCCTCAACCCTAAACCCTATCCCCGTCCTTCGCGTGCTGAGGCCTTCCCGGGTCTGCGAGGCGCCCAGCTTGGTCTCGATCTCCATCGCCTGACTCAGGCCATGGGGGGTTTAGGGTTTAGGGTTAGGGTTTAGGGTTTAGGGTTCAGGGTTCAGGGTTCAGGGTTCAGGGTTCAGGGTTTAGGGTTTAGGGTTTAGGGTTCAGGGTTTAGTGTTTAGGGTTTAGGGTTTCTTTGGGATGGGGGGGGGGGGGTTCAGGGCATAGGGTCATGGCCGTATACGGCTGTGTCTCGCCCCGAGGCTGGTTGCGCTCTGCAAGAGTAGACTGTGGAATTTTGACGGGTGCTTAAACCTATAAGAAATACAAATAATTTACATGTTTAAAAATATTTTTCTCAACCATGAACTAGTTTGGGGTTTAGGGCTTCTGAGAAGAGCCTGAGGGTAAGAGGTTCTCGGGCGTTTAATCCGTCATTCTTAGAAGGGGTATATAAGGGGTTCCCTTCTTCTAGGGGCCCAGTTTCAGGGACCGTGTAACTGCCCTAAGAATCCTAAACCCTAAGCCCTAAGCCTATGCCCTAAACCCTAAACAATCATGAACGCCAAGCTGGTAGGCCCTCTGCTGTGGATAAAGGGTCCTGGTTCTCCACAGGAGTAGAAAGGGTTTAGAGCCTATTTTGGGGGCCAGAATAATTAGACTAGGGTTTTGGGCGTCATCTTAGTAGATTGATAAAGGGACCCTGAAGGAATACTATCAGTAATTTTTCCGACCCCGATTTTGCGTGGGCCAGCAAGAACAAGAAAAGGAAGATCCCTACCAGCGCGGGACTGTTGCTGAGAAAATGAACCATCAACTTGACATCAATCTTGATCCTGAATCTCCAACCCCAAATCCTTTTAACCCCACATCCAAACCCCTTATACATCGTAACCCTTCGACGCCCTACACCGCCTAAAGGCGCGAAAGATATACCCTCAACTCCTGAAGGCGACATCGTCACATCAGAATTCCGAGCCACGCTCCTCCTCAACCCCCACTGAACCATTTAGAGCCCTCCAACCAAAAAACTTGAAAATACCCCCTAAACCCAAGTCTCGCAGCCTAAGCCTGAACTCTAAACCTCACAACCCTAAAAATCACGACCTCAAGCGCGCCGAAACCCGAAACCCAAAAACCAAACCCCCAAACCCTAGACCCTAAAGGCTTGCAAACCCTCAAAGCATTGCCTGGCGCAGCTCCCTGAGCTCTCCAGAAATGTCGCCACGCTCGCTCTGGAGAGCAGCAAGATCTTTCAGCCTTGGGCAGCGTTGCAGGACGCAGTTTAGAGTTTACAGGGTGCATGGGGCTCGGAGGCTCAGGCGTTAGTTTCGGGGATTAGGGATGGGATTTTCAATTTTTAGGAGGGTGAGGCTTAGTTTGTGAGGACTTCATGGTGCTTTGGGCTTCGGGCATATACTGGTCTTAACATGCACGTGATGTAATGGTGCATGCTGCCTTCCCGTTACAACCCGCCCCTGCCCTCCACCGAATATTGGTTTGGTTCGGAAAACTGTTGACCAGGTGGCAAGGACCACCAGGTGTATAGCACTCGTAGAACTTAGTGTTGCCAGCTGGTCATATGAACCGCGTTAACCACCACTGTTCCACCCAAAAACCCTAAATCCTAAACCCTAAACCCTGAACCCAAAACCCTAAACCCTAAACCCTAAACCCTCACAGAGTCCGGAAGACTAATCCTCTGCTGCCTACACCCCTCCTGGTGCAGCTCAGCTACAGCTCGGCTCCCTCCGGACTCTCCAAGCCTAGGCAAGGTTTCAGTCGGAAAGGTTTAGGGTTTAGGGTTTAGGGTTTAGGGTTTAGGGTTTGGGGTTTGGGGTTTAGGGTTTAGGGTTTAGGGTTTAGGGTTTCGGGTTTCGGGTTTAGGGTTTAGGGTTTAGGGTTTAGGGTTCTGCCCCTTTGTTTCAGGAAGATACATTACTTCACTCTAAGGAGCCATTATACAAACATGCCTGGGGTTTAGGGTTTTGTGCTTGCGAAAGGGTTTAGTCTTTGTGAATACAGTTTAAAGTTTAAAGTATGTCCCTGGGCTGAGGGAGAGGAGTCAGGGACAACAGGAAGCGAGCCCAATGCTTCAGTACCCCACGCAGAGAAATATACCTTGAGAAGAACTGAGGTGTTAAAAGTCCAGTCCTAAACCCTAAGCCCTTGAGAGGCAGTTCGGCCTGAGGTGCAGCTGGCGTTCCGCGAACATGTGGGGGCGGGGGTCGCGAACAACCCAAGATCTGTGCGTTCAGCAAGACCAAGGTTGAACCCCAAATCCCAACCCTGAACCCTAAACCCCTAAACCCCAAACCCTAAACCCGCCTAAACCCCAAACCTCATGTCCCCGAAGTTGCTTTTTGTGGGCTAGTGCCCTTTGTGAGATTCTTCGGAAATCGGCGAAAATATGCATTTGGGCTCTTAAGTAAGCAGGTCGCAAGACCTCGACCTCTCAAATCTGGACGGGAGCTCCCATAAAAATTAGGGTTTGGGGTCAGGGCTGGAGTCTTCACCCTGCCGAAAATATTTTTGGAGCCCTCTACTACAAGCTCCTTTGTGAAACCCCGAAAGCTTTTGGGGGTCTAAGGGCAACCCGTAAAATCGCTGGGTTCTCGCACAGCCGACGCTCTGGAAGGCGTCCTTCGCACGGCTCTTGGCCTGTGCCACAAAAAGGGTTACCCTAGGACAAGTTCTTTTGCAAGTAAGGCTTAGAGATTAAAATAAACGGGTGCGTTTTTGTGTCTAAAGGAGGTTTGTAAGGGGAACCTAAGCGCACCAAAAAGGGAATAAGGGTACTACTGGGCATCCTTTACAGGATCAGGTTAGTTCAGCGTAGCCCACCAACAGTAGCTTTTTCGGTAAGATACCTGAACAGAGGCCCCAGAGTCCCCCCCCAGGTCATGGGTTTCCCTACTACCCCCCCCCCCCCCCCCCACCACCGCCATACTACTCCATACTACCCACCTGAAGTAGGTATGGGCGGACTCGGGGATGGTTTTAGCGGAGGTTAGTAGGGGAACTCATGAGGACGGGAGTTCAGGGGGGGTGGGTACCTAGGGAACTTTTGGGAAGCTTAGTGGCGAGTATTAGGGAACCCGGGGGTACATGACCCATGCTCCCCTTTAACCCCCACCCTACACTGACACCCTAAACCCTAAACCCTAAACCCTAAACCCTAAACCCTAAACCCTAAACCCTAAACCCTAAACCCTAAGTTTGCCATACCCTACACCCTTGAGACCTTTTGGGCACCCCGAGCCCGAACCCAACCTTCAAACCGCCCTATCCTTAGAAAAACCAGAAACCCTGTCAAACTGTGAACGCTACCAACCCTATATTTATATTTCAGCCCTATGGCCCATTCCGAGCCTTCTAAACCCCACCCACGCCTGGACGCCCTAAACCCTAGACCCTAAACCCTAAACCCCAAACCCTAAACCCTAAACCCGAAACCCTAAACCCTATACCCCAAACCCTAAACCCTAAATCCTAAACCCCAAACCCTCACTCCAGCGGCCCCCACCTTCAGCGCTTCCTCGTCGCGCCGGGCGCCGCGAAGAGCCACCCCTAGCGACGCCAGGGCTCCTCAATGCTCGACTCGAGTGGGGTTTAGGGTTTAGGGTTTAGGGTTTGGGGTTTGGCGTTTGGGGTTTGGGGTTTGGGGTTTAGGGTGTAAGGCTCCAGGGGTTGCAGATCTTCGGGGTTTGTGGGTTAAACAAAACTGTTAATTTGCGACTGTACCCGAGTATTGAATACGTTTCGCCTCTCGACACAACAAGTGCGACAGTTTCATGTTACCCTTTACGAACATAAATATACCATCACCGTATATAAAGAGATATATCTATATACATATAGACATGTACCAACAGAGTAGTGTGTGTGTGTGTGTGTTTTGAAACTTGTTGGCTGCTATTCCACTGTACTGCAACGTTTTCCATAGCTAACAAACTACTTGCTGGCAGGATTTGACATAGCAATTCTGTAATATCAACTTGATTTCAAGAAGATAGCACTCTTGCTAAGATGTAACCTTACTGGTGTAGCTATAACTTTATGTAATAAACTTTCGCTTCAAAACTCGGGGTTTCGGTTTTCAGAGCTAGACGGGCTCAGAGGTTAAGGGCTTAGATTGGAGACTCAGGGCTTAGAAATGGACGTTGCAGACTTGCCTGCCGAAAAAAAATGAAGGCCGCGTAAGGGAACGTCGAGTGCAGCCAGGGCACGTGCGCTCTCCAGCCCGTCCCTGGCCTGAACGAAGGCTGCAGGAAGGAGATTGGGAAGGTAGCGAGATGTTTTGACTTTGTGAGTGGGGTTTAGAGGGTGTTAGCTTACAGTTTGTAGGTGGTCTGAGAACCGTATGTAAGGGGCCGACACGCAGCAATATACCGCGAGAAGAAGGATTGGGTTTTTGTGGTAAGGGCTGTAGGATGAAGCTGGCAAACCTAAACCAGTACATCCCAAATCCTGAAGCGACAACTAATGAATCGTCAGCAAAGTCAAGTCCCAACCCTATACAGACCCTGAACCTCAACCCTAAACCCTGGAAGCCCCATAAACCCCAAACCCTAAACTTCCTGGCCTAAACCCTAAACCCCTAAAGCCCTAAGCCCTAAGGCCCTAGGCCCTAAGGCCCTAGGCCCTAGGCCCTAGGCCCTAAGCCCTAAACCGAAACCAACCGTCATGCACGAGCAAGAGGCTGTGCCTGAGTACCCTCGGCCTTGGTCCTCAGGTCTACGGCCTTCTGAAGGTCCTGCGAGGTTAGGGTTTAGGGTTTAGGAGTATGTTGTGTAGCGGTTGAAGCTACAAGGCCTCTATAAGGCTTGGATGATGGGTTTTGGGTCTAGGGGCTGAAGCTTGAAGCCTTCAGTCGTTTGTAGAGTTGAACTGATAGCCGTCCATCATTCAGCTTCATCCTAGAGTCCTAGAGTCGCTTGTTTGCTGGCATGTTGAGGTAATTGCTGCCTGAGCAAGGGCCTAGGCTCGTAGGCAGTCGGGACTCTGCAGCTCACTTGTTGGGTCGGGGAGTTGGGATAGCAGTAAACCTTAAACCCTAAACCCTAAAACCTCATCAACGTCAGTCTCTTGGATCTCCTCACGCAACCATGCAACTGTACAGGGTTTTGTTAGCACCCCCGGCATTGAATTTTCCAATGTGCATGTGCACATGTGGTATATCCTCGGTTGGGCTGCTCGACTGGGCGTACAGTTCGAGTGTCCCTAAACCCCATCAATGTGAAATCTAAACCTTTATACACCGTTTCTATTGCAAAGGGGCCCAAAAAACGAAGTCTATCAGGAATACCACACCCTTAAAGGAAAGCGACAGGGTAGTTATTGCGAACATCCTGGCTATAAGCGCCGTTTTGCAGTGTTCGCACCGGCGATAGCACTTCTAGTTAGAGTCTGCAACTCGGCAGTTGCTATTCAACTTGATGGAGGAACTGCTGCTGCCAGAGGGGAAAACCCCCTTACGGATCCCGAAGATCGTGGGCTTGATGGCTGCAGGACTGCATGTACGGGATCCTGTGCTACCCCCACCTACTGAACAGCTTGTGTTGGGCTGTCTTGTGACAGGGGAGTCTCATTTCTCCTACAGCTCGACAAATACATATGAGCTCCGAAAGACTGGTTGAAAACCCCAAGCCCTAAAAGCCTCAACCTCTCAACACCTGAACGATCGGGCGCCCCACCCCCCCAAGGGTTGAGGTAGTTCTCTTGGTCCTTGATGGCTGCTTCCCACTCCAAGGAGGCAATCTTCTGCCGACCTGCTTCGGTTTAGGGTTTAGGCTTTAGGGTTTAGGGGTTAAGGTTTAGGGTTTAGGGTTTAGGGTTTAGGGTTTAGGGTTTAGGGTTTAGGGTTTAGGGTTTAGGGCCTAGGGTTTAGGGTTTAGGGTTGTTGAAGTTTTGAGCTTCAGGAGGTTGAGGGTGTAGAGAGGGCTTAGGGCGGAGGAATGTTTGGGCCAAGCTCCCGCAGGCACCAGGCGCCGAACCCCAAACATGCTACGGCCACAGGCTGCCCGACAGTCTTGTTTGCAACTCAACACCTCAATTCCTTCACTGCCTCGTGAACTTAGTGAACCCAACCAAACCCACAAGCGCAGTCAGTAAAAAAAATTGGATGGCCCTTAAACCCCACTGAACAAATACTCCAAAATCACATGATCCCCTTAAACGCGATGAGGAAAACACAAGATGTCCCAAGGGCCTAAAAGCCTCTGCACACATACTCCTAAGTATGGTCCTCTTCAACCCAATGAGGGAAAACCCTAAACCCTAAACTCTAAACCCTCAACCCTAAACCCTAAACGCTAGCGCAAGTCCTAAGCCCAACAGCGTGCTAAGCTGCTGCGATGATTTTGTGGCTACTGTGCCTCGTGTCTCCAGGTCCACGGACTTCTTCCAGACCTCTTCGCGCTGCATTTTGGCCGTCCTCTCAACTGCCTGAAAAGCAGCAATTTGGGGCTAAGGGATTGATACTTTGGGGTTCTTGAGAAACAGGCTTTGGCGTCTCCAAACGTAGATTGCCAGAAGGCTGTGTGGAGTTCAGGAAGGATGACCCATGTTAAAAGCTTGAAGTATTCAACCCTGGCGGCAGCCCTCCAATATCAAAATGCCACGGACTTGTCATGTCGTGCCCCACTGCATGGCACCTCATAGTTTGGCCCTGCACCCGTGCCGAAAAAAGAGCCAACGGCTCACCTTTCTGTGCATCCTCGGAACTGAACTAGTAAGCCTGGACTCCTCCTTAACTTCCTCAACTAAGGCATTCCCACACAACGCTCCTGCACTTCTGTCCCCTCAAGCATGGCCGAAGGAAACCTGGGAAGCCGCACCCCTGACGACGCCACAGCTTGCACAGCTACTAAGCGCAAACACGTCGATGCCCCCCCCCCCCCCCGAGCTCTATTCCCGAAGCTTACAGCCCCCTCCGAAGCATCAAACCCCGAACCTGTAAACCCTGAAGAAACCCTTCAACACAAACAAGCACATAAACCTACGTACACCCAGCCCCGAGAAGGAAACACCATTTCCCATAAAGAAATCCGTGGGGAGGCCCCAAACACAATCAGAGGGCTCCATTTTAATGGGTTCTACGAGTACCTCCTAATTTGTCCTGAAGGTCCATGGCCTCTTGCGCGGCGCGGCCCTCCACCTGCTCAATCTCCTGCGAGCTGCAGCCGAACTTCTGCAGCTTCTCCTTCCTGCGGTTTAGGATTGAGGGGGGCACTGAATCGCAAAAGTGAGGATTGAGGGGCTTTCGGGTTTCTAGAGGGCTTTTGGGGGAGATTGGTGGCTTGGGGGTTTATGGGATTTGTTGAGGGTCTGCGGCGATGAAGGCTCGGCTTTGGGAGCTCTGTTAGGGTTCAAGGTCTGGGCCTTAAGCGTCCCCTAGGGCCACCCAGGACCTCTATCCCAAAGCTTGAGAAATTCCTCTAGAGTTTGGGGTCTTGGGGACCTCTTGTGAGCCTGTTGGGGCGCCCCACCCTAAACCCTAATTAAACCCTAAACCCTAAACTCTGGATCCAAGTTTTGGGGTTTCAGGTTCCTCGAGGAGCCTGAGATGAATCGATGGAATGTAGGGGATATGCGGAGTAACGCAGAAAGAAAGGTGAAAGACCACTGACTCGACTGCTAAGCTAAGGTTGAAGGCTCAGGGAATGCAGTTTAGTGTTTCTGCGAACGGCCTGGAAAGGTCCGATACCTGAGATCTAGGAAATATGCCCTACAGGCTCAACAATCCGCAACAACCATACCACATCGATGGTTCGGACCAGATACCCCGGAATTAGAGTCCTTAGGGCCGCAGGGTACAAGTGGGGAGGCGCATCAAGGCGAAACCACCCAACACTTTCCCTGCCCCCCGCGAAGTCTCTCCATTCTGGGCTCCCATTACACCTGGTGATCGGTTTGAAAGCTGCATGCTGCCGAGAGGCTCGACCTGTTTGAGGCTGCCTTCCAGGAGCATGCCTGGGCAGCAATGTATTGTTTTTGCTTGTTTCTATATGTATGCATATATATATATGTACAGATCTCTCTCTCTCATATATATACATATATATATATCAACAAATAGGTGAACAAATGCGTATACTAACATTGCTGCAGACTGTGAGGTGCATTCACTGGTACTTTCATGCGATCCGAAACAAAAGTACCAGTGCGGGCATCAAGCGAACGAGAACAGTGATATTCAAGCCCACCCAAGCTTAAGGTTTAGGGTTTAGGGTTTCGGGTTCCGGGTTTAGGCCTAACAAGCTTGCCTGCAAGGGCATTGCTTAGATGTGGAGATTGGAAAGCAAACGATCTGCAAGACATCTGCTTTAAAAAAGCACGGCCCCCAAGACGGGAAAACTCGTCTGAGAATGTTTTGCAGAGTTTTGGGGCGCAACTCAAACATGACAACGCCGTCTTCAGGATCGCGAGCGAATGGGCGCGCTTTTCAGATGTTTCCACAAGCTAAGCTTCTTTCAAGATGAGAACCTAGCGCGGCAACAGCAAGCAAGCCTCTGAATTGCAGAGTGCAATGAAGGGGAGGGCCCCGAAAGCCCTAAAATCTGGACCCTTCATCTAGGGACCTTAAATCTAGGGACCCCAAATCTTGAAAATCCAGGTACCCCGAATTCAGCGACCTTAAAACTAGGGAGGGTTTAGGGTTTAGGGTTTAGAGTTTAGGGATTCTAAATCTAAAGACCCTAAGAGGGTTGGGCGACCCCCCCGCCTTCCACAGAGCCAGCGAGATCGAGCTGAGTGAAAATCTTCTTCGCCTCCTGCCGGCGGTGAGCCCCGAAGCCTAGGAAGCTTCGAAGTGCCCCTCAAACCTCAAGGTTTAGGGTTTAGGGTTTGGGGTTTGGGGTTTGGGATTTGGGGTTTGGGGTTTGGGGTTTGGGGCTTAGGGTTTAGGCTTGGGGTTCATCTAGGGTTTAGGCTGACTTCCTTTCCGAATTGGGGAAAGGGCTGGTTTCTTGGGCTGAAAAGAAGCGGGTGCCGCATAGCCTGCTTGGAGGTTCTGGGGTACGGTAGCTACATTAAGGCCGTGAGTAAAGCCATTGTGTTTCAAAACCTCCCGACGTGAACTCTCTCTCTCTCATCGAACCCTACACCCTAAATCTTTCCCTAAACCTTTCCCTAAACCCTGAACCCTAAACCCTGAAGCCTAAACTTTAAACAACTCATCCTGCGCAAGTAAGCGGTCCTGTAGCGCCTCGAGAGCTTTGTCGTCCTCCTTCTTGCGCCTGTCTTTGATTTTCAAAAAACCTTACTTGGGGTTTAATTAAAGTTTAGGCGGTTTAGGGATTAGGGTTTCGGGTTAGTGGTTCGTAGCAGGGATTTGAGAATTAGGCTCCGAAGCTTATCCCTTGAAGTGTCATATGGGGGGAGAGGGAGATTATAAGGCTCCCAGTGCTTTATACTCTAAACCCTAAACCCTAAACCCTAAACCCTAAGACCCAGAACCTCAAAGCGGCTAAGCGCGTTTGGAGCCCCAATGCCTTAGGGTTATGGATGTTGTGGTCTACAGATATTTTGGGCAGGGCTTAGGGCTTGCGTTGGAGTTCAGGGTGTATATACACGCCTGAATCTGTGCGTAGCTATAACATGCCCCCTTTCTATGTAGATAGATATATAGATAGGTAGATAGGTCTATAGGTGTAGATAGGTGGATAGGTAGATAGGCAGACAGGTAGATAGGTAGATATTCATAGGTAGATAGGTAGATAGGTAGGTAGGTAGATAGGTAGATACGTAGATAGGTAGATAGGTAGATAGGTAGATAGGCAGATAGGTAGATAGGTAGATAGGTAGAGGTAGATATAGATAGATACATGTTTTTATACGGTTTAAGGCTTCATTGGGTTTCAAGGTGTAAGGTTGGAAAGGGTCTAGGGTTTGTGTGGGGTTGTGTAGGGGTTGAAGAGCGTTTGGGCCCGAAGGGCACCAAAGCTCCAGGGTGTAAAGGTTTAGGGATTCAGGGCCCAAGGGATGCAAGTCCTAAACCCTAAACCCTAAGCCCTAAACCCTAAACCCTAAACCCTAAACCCTTTCAACTACACCACTCTGATACTTGGACTGCCACGGGGCTGTGCTGCAGGAGCATGATCCTCTACGTTTTCTAAGGGCGTCCCCCAACCCAAGCGTGGTAGGGGCCTGTCACTTAATTGAGGGCTATTCGGTTCTCCAGGTTGAAGACGGTTTAGGGTTTAGGGTTTGGGGTTTGGGGTTTAGGGTTTAGGGTTTAGGGATTTCGGTTTGAAGTGTTGTCTTCCTCCAACGCCCTTCTTAAACCCACACCCTCGAACATCTCGCAGGCATGGACATGCATCGGTTTTTGGGACTCAGATGAAACGTGGAAGGCTCGTGGGTGGTTCTAAGTAGGGTTACAAGTGCCCTACATAAGGACACAACCAGTCACATCTCCGGCTAGCCTACGTATAACCCTACGCCCCTACGTTCAACTACTCATGAATCTCCAGGAGGCTTTAGGCTCCAGGGGTTGGCAGGTTCTGCCCGGTACTCTGAAGTTGGGACTTGTTTGCTCCTACAGCCCGAGCTTTCAACCCTAAGCTTTCGTCCATTCCTTGCAGGGCCCGAACCCTAAAGCGTACTCACCGTTTATGTAGCCTTGAGCCGCTGAAAAACCATCGAGTCGCTGAACCCTGGGTTGAGTTTAGGGTTTCAGGTCCCAACGTCATCCCAAGGTTGTCTTCGGATGTCATCTTTGGGCCCAAGAAGTTTCCCCCAAGAGTCCTCAGAGCCTTTGAAGGCAAATCCCCAAACCTTCTCTTTGTCTTACGGTTGGTCAGTAGGAAGTGAAGATATAATACAACACTGACCATCATGATGCTTCTTGCTGAAGAGCAAGTGCGTGGCCTCTGCAATGAGCCGATGTTCGTCATTAGCAGCCTCAGCTCTTCCGGCAGTAGGAAAAGGGGCTACAAAAGGCTGGGGGGTGGGGTTTGGGGTGGGGCTGCGGTTTTAGGGTTTTGGGGTATATTTTGGGGTTCGGATTCGATCTAAGGGCCCAAATATTGCGTCCTAGCGCATCTGAAGCAAAGCCATCCCGCAGTCGCACTCGTTTTTCCCGTAGTTCGAAGCGCAGCATTCGTGAATGCTGCAAAACAATTCATATCTAGATGGTCCGTCAGCAAGGCAGCACGGTCACTTCGACAACAACGAGTGGACGATGCTGCTCTCGCCTTGGTGGAGATAGGCGAACGGGCAACGCGGGCGGGCGCCCGATTCGAGCAGTGAGCCTCCGGTGTGCTGGGCATCATTCATCATCTCGGACACACCTGCTGGATTGTAGCCGCCAGCCCAGGCATTCTGTCCGAGACCAGAGTCCGCCTCCCCCGGATCGACATCACTGTACCGGTTGTTGGCACCCTCGTCAAACCAGAATTCCTCATCGTCAACAATGGGGGTCCAGTCTTCTCGAATCATCAAGTCGTTCTCGAATCTGTCATGTCCTAGATGGCAAGGGTGCCCCTACTAAGCTCGCAAAAACATCTAAGCCCTGAAGCCCCACATGCTTTGTGGCCCAACAGCTGCTAGGCTGGAGCTCGCGGGACAAGACGCATGCTTGGCATTTGGATGCATTTTGGCAAAGGCTCGGAAGAAAAGCTCGGTGTCCCCGAACTTCGTCGCACGGAACTTGGTACGCATACTCACGACTCCGATCTTCGTCAGATTCGTCTTGGGCTCTGCCGCTGCATAGATGTGGTAGAGGTGCGTCTTGGCGTTCCTGTGCGGTGAGACTCGCTCCCCCAGTGAGCACTATGGGGAGGGGGGGGGGGGGGTGGCCTACCTCACTGGACAGCATTCTTTGTAGAGCAGGTCCCGTAATACAGTGGGGTGATTGAAGCTGCTCCTGAGATCAGTAGTCTAACTGCTCTTGCAGAGGAAAGGAAAGAGGGTGTAACATCTCTGGGCCAAGAGTCAGGGTGCCCAGCTGCTCTTGAATGTGCTCAAACTTCTCATTCTTGAACTCCGCGAACTTCTCGCGAATAGAGTCCTAGGATGGCACTTAAGACCCTCTGAAACAAACTGTTCCTATATATCCTCTTAAACCCAAAAAGGGAAAACATTAAGTTTCCCAAGGGCCTACCTAGAGTCAATAGGCCGCAGGCACAGCACGAACGGGAACTTCGTGTCCTCAGGGAGCACTCCTGGCTCCTCCGCCCATTGCGACAAGCCGGTGGTGAAGGGGTACCTGCAGCTGCATCTGCGTAGTTAGTAGGAACTACCTTGAATTGGGAGGATATCGCCCATATAAGCTGCAGGCATATGGGAGGTTCCCTAAATCCATATATACATATACATATATACACATATATATATATATACATACATACATACATATATATATATATAGAGAGAGAGAGAGCTGGTGCCCAGAGCTTAGAGAACTCCCAGGTGCTTCGAGGCCGTCCGGAACGACTTGAGGAGCAGCTTCTCGGCAAATCCCTTGTCCCTGAAATCCGACAGCTTGTTGCCTTGGTTGCTGAGTTCATAAACCCCCCCCAAAAAAGTGCACACTGTCAGTTTTATAGGGGTTACAGTATCCCCAAAAAGTGTATAAAGTGTACTCACTCAGCTTCTAAGTTGCACAGCATGTGCTCAAACTGGCTGAAGCCTTTCCTTACAAGGGCACCATCACTCGAAGCGCGCCGCACCCGCGCAGGATGACTATGAATGCTCTACAGGCGCAGCACCCCTAATCAAAAAAAGTTATAAGCGCTGAAAGACAGGCTTCTGGCCACGGAGGGAGTACAGCATGAAGGTGTTCACACTCTCCTCGTTGTCACGGAAGACCTTTAGTGCCGCACCCGGCGCCATCCCGTCCGCCTTGGGAGCACCTGCTGGCCCAATGCGAATGAGCGCATTCCTCAGAACAAGAGTTGGGGTTTAGGGTTTAAGGGTTGGGGTTTAGAGAGTTTATGCTTGAAATTTGGGGCTTGGGGCTTCGGGCTCTAAGAGCCCAAAGAATGTCAAAGGTTGCCTGCCGCGCCCGAGAGTCTCTTGTGTCTCCTTAAAGACACCCGTGTACCCGGCCTCTCTGATGGCATCCTCGTCCCAAACCTGAAGTGCCGGGAATAGAAAGGGTGCCCTGTTCAGTTCGAAGGGGCTTATCAGGGAACCTAAACCCTAAAAAAAGAGCATGAGGACCCACTCTGGGTCCTAGTAATTAAGCATAGGGATATAAGGTGTGCGTTGAGAACCCACACCTTCTGTTGTGTCAGGCAACCAAGGACTAGGCTTGGGTTCTTCAGCTCGGGTAAACAGAAGTATGGGCCTAGCTATCCGGACATATTTTCCTACTCGGCTGGTACTCGTCACTGGCTGCGCAGGATGTTTGAAAAATGACAAGAAGGTGTGCAAGCAAGGGCAAACGGGGACGTAGTGAGAGACCGCTTAAGAATCAAATCCGCCTAGAACGGACATGCGAGGCTAACCCGTTGCAACAGCCCAACAACTGCGAGAAAGTACATCCCTGCCACGTTTCCGCGAGACAAAGCGAGTGAAGCTCCGAAAAAAAGGTGCCGGCATGAGCTCCTAAACTCCTAAACCCTAAACCCTAAATCCTATAAATCCTATAAATCCTATAAACCCTAAACCCTAAACCCTAAACCCTAAACCCTAAACCCTAAACCCTAACCCTAAACCCTAACCCTAAACCCGGAGCACGATGTGGACCATGGAATGCGCATGCGACCTAGGCGTGTGCGCCCTTTGTCATGTCGGGCAATGCCAAAACCTTGGTTTGATGTTGGGATGCTCCCCCTTATACTAACAGCTCCTTAAGAGGTTTAGGGTTTAGGGTTCCTTCATAGGGATTATAGTACCCCTTATTATAACCCCTATTAAGGACTGTTAGTATAACGGGAAACATCCCAAGTTTGATGGATGAAAGCCGAACTTTGCAGGCAGGCCTGCACCTACGTAGGCGAAAGCTGGGCAACCGGCCACATGCGCTGCGCCGCCACCCCATGCTGGAACCCTCAAAGTGGTGCCGCACTGTTCTGTTCTGGAGCTAAATTTTCCGAAGCCCAAAACCGGACTCTCAATGGTTGCTTCTGCATTCCACGAAGATTTCGAGCTTCGGGTTGAGCTAGCTCAGCCAAAATCGCGATTCTCGGCTCTCGCCTTCAGGACACGACTTAAGGCTCTTGGGGCAACTTTAGGCCCTTCACCCCATAACCCTAAGCCCTAAACCCTAAACCCTAAACAACCCATATCGGCACGCAGCAAGCTTGACGCCAGCGATGGAGCCAATGGGGTGGATGGCCTTGATGTGCCCAGGCGGCATGCCAACATCCTCCAGGGCCAGGGGGCGGCGGCTTGCTGGAACCCACCTTTCAAGAAATCCTAGAAAAAAGGGCTGCACCACTCACTTAGGGGCCTTAAGAACAGGGTTTCTGGCATTTATACTTGTATAGGATCAAAAACGCACGGCAGACCGGCAGAACCCCCAAAAGATCGTAAAGGGTCCTGGCGCCACGTAAATGTGGTTGTCAAATCCTCCACGAAGTACCTGCAGTGAAAACTCCATACATCTTGAAACCCTGAAACCTGAACATTGCCGCCAACAAAATGCAAACACAAGCATGCCAGATTCTTCAAAAGTGCAGAGACATCCCACGACTTCTTCCAAACCCTTTAAGAAAGGATTTACGGTTCCAGGGTTCAGGGAACTCGTTCTCCTTCCTGCGCTACTCTGCCTGAGTTTCTCAAAAGCACTTTAAACCCCTTCCAGCCCCCCCTTCCTGCCCTGAACTTCTCCACCCAACCCTAGCACTTCCCCCCCCCCCCCCTTCCCCCCCTCTCCCCCGAGGCGCTTCAGGAGATGGCCCAGGATGGGGATCTCTCCCACCGCGGACATCAGCTTCAGCGGGGCCAAGGCGGAAGGCGCCTCACCCGGCTCGTTGTCGTCCTTGCGCGGACTTTGGGTAGTTTAGGTATTTGGGGGTCTTTGTAAACCCTAAACCCTAAACCCTAAACCCTAAACCCTAAAGCCTAAACCCTAAACCCTAAACCCAGGGTTCAGGGCGTTTGGTGCTCTGGGAAGGAATCGTATGTAAATGGGCCGCTTAACCAGATGGGCAAGATCAAAGCAGATCGCAAGGCGCAGCCAAGTGTCTCTCCACACCTGGAGCTGGCGTTGCTGGGCTTAGTGTTTACGCCTCCCTAAACCCCCAAACCCTAAACCCTAATTAGACCTTAAACACCCTAAACCTACCGTATACTCGGTATAGCCAGTACAAACCCTTAACACGATTCCTAGCCACTCCCCAAAAGGGCCAAGGGCAGGGCAGGGTTTTATAATTTATAAGGCAAGTCGCCCTCTGGTCCATGGCTGGGTCGTGGGGTCACAGGCACACAGACAAACACCAAAGCTGTGTAACCCCTAAGCCCTATAATGTAACGACCTAAATCATCAGAACATGGCTTTGGGGGTTTTTATAGCAATATATATATATATATATCTATTCTTTTTTGAAGGGACCATAAGGGACAACCATTTGTAGCTATTCCGACCCCTGTCTTTAGTGCCCTGAACCCCGCAAAAGCTGTAAGCCGAGCGGCCGAACCCCAGACCTGCGCCATCTTCGACTGCGCCGACCCGGGCTCGGAGTTGCGGCCAGCACTGCTCTGCATTCCTCGTATCAAAAGTAGGTTTGGGGACTTGGGTATTGGGGCCTTTCAGGGTTTAGGGTTTAGGGTTTAGGGTTTAGGGTTTAGGAATTTCGTATCATACTAGGTTTACCAGCATGGGCTATTATACTCCTCAAAAAGACCCTTTATAAGGTTGATGATGGGGATTATAGGGCCTAATAGCCCATCCTGGTAGGGATTTGGATATTAGGGCCTACTAGGGTTTAGGGCTCAGGGTTTAGGGTGTAGGTGCCCTTTCTAGTTCAGGGGTTCAAGGGTTAGTCCCTGCCTAAACTAGGAGCCGTGACTTCTCTTGTGGCTGCAGCTTACCGTACCCCATTTTCCCCATACAGCCATCTCTGGCTTTTGGGGTTTAGGGTTTAGGGTTTTAGGGTTTTAGGGTTTGGGGTTTGGGGTTTAGAAGGTTTAGGCTGTGCCTCTCAGAAGTAAGCGGCGGCCACACTCTCAGAGGAGCCAGTGAAGAAGGACAGATTTCTGATGGCTGGGTATCGGGGGTCCTCCTTGCCCTTCACGCCATAAACCCTAAACCTAAGCATGCGAGCTTGGGCGACATGATGCATTTCGGCCAGCAGCCGGGGGGGGGGGGGGGGGGGGTAGGCTTCATTCGTTTTCCACGAGTCTTTGGGCTCTAGTTGGGCTGGCGGTTCGTCTTGATGTTCTTGTGGGATCCCCTTTCGGGTTGAGGCAAGCCAATTTTCGAAGGCAAGAAGACACCCGGCTTGCCGCGACTGATGTTTATCATGGTATTTCAGCGCGGAACGCAAGTAGTCTCTCGCGCCAAGGGCTTCCAACCCCGGTGAGCGTAGGTCGAGCTGCCCTAAACCAGGTTCCCAAGCCTTGCTTGCAGGTAAGGACTATTCTGGTTGGGCCACCAAGAGCCGTGCCTGTCCCCAAAAGCGATTGCTGACGAGAGTCCCATCTGTGACATCTGCGGAGTGGAGCGCACAGCTGCTGCCGCCGCCAGCAATGTGGCAAGAAGCACAAAGCGCGCCATGAAGCGAAATAGGTTTGACAAAGAAGGAGGGGATTGATTTGAGATCTGACAAAGCTGCTCTTGAGCCGGCAAGAGGTTCGACATCTTCCGGGGACGCGAGCCAACGCTCACAGAACCCGAAAGTATACCCCCAAGCCCTTGTATAAACTCACCCTAAACACCAAAAACAAACCCAAAAGCCCCAACAAGTGCCAACAAAAACCCGACAAACCTTAAAAACCCTTAAAACGCCCCCAAATCCCTGAAAGCACGAAAACCCCGTAAACAGGCCCCAAAACCCCGAAAAGCGTTAAACAACCCTAAAAGCCCCGAAATAGAAACTCCCAAAGCTGCTTGCTGAAAACCCTAGACAAGCCCCAAAAACCCCAACATCCCTAAAAGCCTCAAACCAAAAAACTAGAAAACTCCCACAGCTGCTTGCTGAAAGCCCTAGAAAAGCCCATTAAACCACAAAAGCCCCCACAACCAAAAAAAACCCAAGAATCCCTAAAAACCCTAAAAACCCCCAAAACCCTAAAATCCCTAAAAGCCCGAAAAACCCTAAAAGCACTAAACCAGAAACTCCCACAGCTGCTTGCTGGCCCGCGGAGCGCGCCAAGGCTCTTCGACAAGCTCCGGCTCTCCTGAGAGCTCCCCCCCAAGGCTAGGTTTAGGGTGTGGGGTGTAGGGTTTGGGGTTTGGGGTTTAGGGTTTAGGGTTTAGGGTTTAGGGTGGGTTTCGGGTTCAGGGTTTAACAGGCCCGCAACAACAACCTTATGAACGTACCATCTTGACTTAGAAACCGTACCATCATGAGTCTTTCTACGACTCCTTACCTCTATCTTCCAGTTCACTGGTCCTGTTGTTCACCCATCACACCTTGAGACCCAACCTCTGTTTCCAAGCCACTAAGAACCCACCCTCGGGACCCCAACCGCAGGACTTACTATATAATATTAATTGCCCACGGGTACACATCTCTAGCCCACAGTATTAATAGCTTAATAGCCGCTTCTTGGAATCTCTTCGCTGGGTCACTTACCTCTATCTCCAGAACACCTATATTATGAGGATAACCGCATGAACAAAGAGAACGAAGCCAATTGCAAAGACGTGAATATATGAACGAATGCGCGAATGGAATGAGAGAACGCGGTAAGCACGCCATTTTTACATGCACAAAAGGAATGACTTCGTGAGCAAGTAAATTCATGCTTCTCGGGAGAAGGTTTAGAGTTTAGGGGGTTCGGGGATAGGGTTTTTTGGGAAGCATCGAAACTTCCCACAGATCACATTCTGTGAAAGCCTTCAACTGAGAGGTCCGTTTGCCGAAGGTTCTAGGGGCCATGCCACTGATTCAGCTAGGTTGCCCAGTAACCTAGGATTAAAAAGGGTGCCCTTTTTTGCTTAAAGGGGTTTATAGGGGAACCTAGAGCCCCCAAAAAGGGAATAAGGGCACTACTGGGCATCCTAGTCAGGGATAGTTCAGACAGCTTAGGGCCCTTCAACCTCACATCGGTATCAGTCAGGCGACGTAGCAGATGTCAATGGCCTGGCCATGGTCAGGATTCCCACAAGCAGGGTTTAGGGTTTAGGGTGTAGGGTTTGGGGTTTAGGGTTTAGCTCTGAACACTTGTTCGACTTTGCATCCTCATAAGCCCGATAGGGGCGAACTCGGGCCTATTGAAGCTCTCAGCGCGAAACTGACAACCCAAAACACCAGACCCTCAATTCTCAACGCCGCCTCCCAAAACATGCTTAACACACGAAAACACCCCCGCCCCCCCAAGTTTATCCCGCTCCCCAGTTGCGAACACAATGCTCGCATGATGGGTTCTTTGTATCTTCGAAGTTTTGCACGGCTTAAAATGCCCGCAGGATGGGTTGGATAGGGATTCCTCTGGTCTTGGAAGCAAGCGCCCAAGCCAAGGCCGAGCCAAGCCCAAGCCAAGAGTCAAATGCAAGAGGACAAGGCCGAGCCCGCATCTTTGCAAAAAAATCCCCCCCCCAATAGCTTAAACCTAAAACCCTACTTGAAGGCATAGATACCAAACCCTGCAACCCTACACCCGAAAGGCCAAAACCCAAGACTAAAATCGAAGGAAAACCCCCGAAGCTACAGCCCTTAAACAAAACCTCAAGCACTTTAAGCAGAAACCCTAAACCCAAAACCCAAAACCCTAAACCCTAAACCCTAACACATCCCCAAAACCTCGGATTCCACGACCGGAGCACCTCGTCGAAGGCCTTGGTGGCCTCGGCGAGCTCCGCACGGTGGCTGCGCGCCAAACCTTGTAGGGTTTAGGGTTTAGGGTTTAGGGTTTAGGGTTAGGGTTTAGGGTTTAGGGTTTAGGGTTTAGGGTTTAGGGTTTAGGGTTTAGGGTTTAGGGTTTAGGGTTTAGGGTTTAGGGTTTAGGGTTTAGGGTTTAGGGTTTAGGGTTTAGGGTTTAGGGTTTAGGGTTTAGTGTTGAGGGTTTAGGGTTTAGGGTTTAGGGTTTAGGGTTTAGGGTTTGGGGTTTAGGGTTTAGGGTTTAGGGTTTAGGGTTTAGGGTTTAGGGTTTAGGGTTTAGGGTTTAGGGTTTAGGGTTTAGGGTTTAGGGTTTAGGGTTTAGGGTTTAGGGTTTAGGGTTTAGGGTTTAGGGCCTCCAGGGCTGTAGGGGCCTAGAGGCCGTTAGAAGCCGTAGAAGCCTGACAAAAACACCCTATTGCAAACTTGGGGGTCAAGAGCTTGGTCCTTAGTCTTTGCAGTTTCATTGAGCTTGGGTTTCGGGTTTAGGGCCTAGGGGTTTGGAGTTTGAGGGGTCGGTTTTTTTGGGGCTCAAGTCTTTTCTGAAGGATGTTGAAGCTGGAGGTAGACTCTACGCATTTTCGAGAGCTCATGGCACTAAGGACTTGCAACCTCCGAGCCGTTACAAGAGCTGCGTGGGGGTCGTGGGCAGAAGCGAAGTGTTGAGACAAAGATGACTTTCGGTTCCTTGCAGCTACCCTGAGGATATAGTATCAGGCAGTTTCATATTCTACGAGTAGCTTAGGGCCCCATAGCAGCCTGCCACACAGGGCAAGAGTCGCGTCCTGAATCAGAAAAACCCTGAACCCTAAACCCTAAACTGCAAGCCCTAAATCCTAAACCCCTAAACCAACTACAGAAATGCCATGCTAAGCTGCCAATGTTGCGAAACAGCTCGCCGCCGCCCACGGTCCCTGAGCGCGCAGTTCTCTTTGCGTCTCGCGTTGAAGGTCTAAACCCTAAACCCTAAACCCTGCTGGGTTCGTTCAGGATTGCTCTGAGCACCGAAAGTCGAAACAGAAAACCCTGAGCCCCAACCGATGACTCTCCACTGAGCCACTGGGTGCCAAGCCCTACAAACCCCAGATTCCGGTTTAGGGTTTAGGTTTAGGATTTAGGGTTTAGGGTTTAGGGGATAGGGCCCGCTTATACGAACAAGTCCTTCATAGGGATTATAGTACCCCCTATTATAATCCGATTAAGGACTGCTAGTATAATGGGTAACATCCCAACTGAAACACCATCACATGGCGGGGGCGGTGGGGGCTGACCGGGGGGTAGCGACCCCAGGAATTACGTCAAACCCCTAGCTACCTTGAGGAGTTCGTGGCGTTTAGGGATTACCTGAGCCTTTTGCACCGCAAACAGAAAAAAAAAACAAGGGCTGTCACAACATGCCCTAGCGAGCCCAATGCGCCATAATTGAGAGGTTTAGGCTTCAGACCTGGAAGTGTAGAAAAGGGTACCTGCAACAAGTTTAACGTATGATGAGGGGTATTGGGCTTTCTGGGAAAATGCCTCAGACCTTTAGCCTCAACCTCCAACACCCCTGAACCCCACAACGACATCGCAAAATCACCCCCCCCCCCCCACGACGAAGTGTTTTTCTGTTGGAGTTACGGCGTAGAGATCCAGCAACCTCCCTGGCCAGCGAGAAGAAGGCTGTGAAAACTGCAGCGTGGAATGTGGAGATTGTTCGAAGTTCTAAGCCAGGGGATCCATTAAAGAAGGTGCACAAAAAACGGTAGATGTACGGGTCGCACAACCCCTTTGGCGAAGCCTTCAGGGGGTTCTGGACTCGATGAAAATCAGCATGAAAGCCCACACCTGGCCCTGACTGCACCAAAGAAGAAGCTTGCCTGATAAAACCATACCTTAATGTAGCCCCTAGATACCCTAATCAGAACCCCTTGCAAAACAGAAACCCTACTTAAAGAGACCACCAACCAATATAAAGCTTGCCCCAACAATCCCTTGAAGCAAGTCCATGGGGCCTGAGGTGGCCTTAAACCCCCAACTGCTATTTGCTTGCGACCCACCCCCCCCCCCCCCCCCAAAAAAAAAAAAAAAAAAGAAGAAGATTCTTCCTCATAAGGTTGCATGTTTTTTTGTTTGGGGGGGGGGGGGCGGTTTAGGGTTCAATTAGGGTTTAGGGTTTAGGGTTTTTTAGGCTTTAAAGCTTGAGCCGGAGGTCGTTGCAGGCCCAGCTTGGCGCGCAGCTGCCGCGACTGCTCGAAGTGCTGCAGGGCCTTGTCGGCCTCGCCTGTGTGGATTCAGGGGCTTAGGGTTTAGGGTTTAGGGTTCAGGGTTAGGGTGTAGGGTTTGCTTGAAGGTTCATGGGTAGTTATAAACCCTAAACGCTAAACCTAAACCCTAAACCCTAAACCCTAAACCCCAAACCCCAAACCCCAAACCCTAAACCCTAAACCCTAAACCCTAAACCCAGAGGCACCTTGAGCCAGGCAGACGCCCCCCATGGCGCGCTGGAGCTCGGCGGCCTCGATCGACTCCCCGGTGCCGGTGCGGCTCCTGCTCGGGGATCTTCTTCTTTGGGGTTTACAAGGTTTAGGGTTTAGGGTTTAGGGTTTAGGGTTTAGGGTTTAGGGTTTAGGGTTTAGGGTTTAGGGTTTAGGGTTTAGGGTTTAGGGTTTAGGGTTTAGTGGCTCCTGCTCTTGGATCTTCTTCTTTGGGGTTTATAGGGTTTAGGGTTTAGGGTTTGGGGTTTGGGGTTCGGGGTTTAGGGTTAAGGTTCAGGGTTTAGGGTTTTTCCCCCTGGTTCTGGGTAGGAACGCGGGCCCGATATCGACCCTGTACGGGATTAACAAGGACTTCCCATATATGATCCTCTTAAACACACGAAGGGAGTATAGAAGCATCCCAAGGATATATACCCTAGACACAAGAGTACCCTAGGAATAGCAAGGGTACTCTTTTTGGTTTAAATGGGGCTAGCAAGGTAACCTAAACCCTAAAGAACGCGAATAAGGGCCTACTCTTTGTCCTAGTACCCCTAAACCCTAAACCCTGAACCCTAAACCCTAAACCCTAGGGTTCAGGCCCCAAGTTATGGGTCTCCTGATCTCCCTCGCGCCCTCCAGCACCGCCAAAGCTCCGGTGAAGTCGCCCAGCATCTGGCGGAAGCAGCCTGAGGGGTTTAGGGTTTAGGGTTTAGGGTTTAGGGCTTAGGGTTTAGGGTTTAGGGTTTAGGGTTTCGGGCTTAGGGTTTAGGTTTAGGGTTTAGGGTTTAGGGTTTAGGAGCGCTTGGTGGCTTTTGTGGATTTGGGTTGAGGGCTGAGGCCTGAGAGGCTTCGCGGTATCCTTACACGCAGATCCCCTTCAACTCCTGAACCCCCAAGCCACCCTAAGCTCTACTTGGAGGTTCATGGGTAGTTATAGGTAGGGTTGTAAGTAGGGTAACTATAGTTATGACTGGTTATAACCTGATGTTTGGTACTTATAACCCTAGCCACCCCAAGCTCTACTGACTGTCTTGTCATAATATGGAGTCTCCGAAGTTAGGGGTACCGTATAGGGGTCCTGATTCTAAGGGACTCCTACTTTTCGGGATCGATGTTGGGGGTCCCCTATTTTCGTCAACCCCATATGTCTTCCGCGTTATAACCCTACAAACCCTAGGCCCTACAAAACCTGAACCCTACAGACCTCTTGATTAAACTCCAGAAGCCCCAAACCCTAGAACCCTAAACACATCCGAAGGAGACGTGACATCCTACGAAGCATTAACCCTAGAAGCCCTAATTAAGCCCTGCAAACCCTAAACCCTACAAGCCTTAAGCCCATCTCCCAAGGAGACTTTGCAGCAAGTGCCGCTGAGGCGGCCGATGTTCAGCAGCAGCGCGGCGCCCTCGGGGGAATCCAGGGTGCCAGAGGCCTCGTGGATGCCTGGTTTAGGGTTCAGGGTTCCTGAGGTTTAGGGTTTAGGGTTCAGGTTTAGGGTTTAGGGTTCCTGAGGTTTAGGGTTTAGGGTTCCTGGAGTTTAGGGTTTAGGGTTTCGGGTTCGAGGTGGAGTTTCGGGTCTAGGGCATTCAAGAGTGGTGCCTATCTTCGGGCGGCTTAGTTGCAGTTCTTTTGCAAGAACCCAGCTTCGAGACAGGGAGGCCGAGGGCTTCTTCTGGTGATTTTGGGCCATTCTTTTGTGGTTCAAACTTGTTCATTAAATATTTGGCTGTATAGGGTTGAAGGGGGATATTGGGTTTGGGAGTAGGCCCTAAACCCTAGCCCGGCTTTTTGTGCTTGTTTGTTCCTTCGTGAGTCTTTGGGTCTCTGAAGGTTTTGCGGGTAACATGGCGTCTAGGATCCCCCTCACACCCCACCTGCAACAAGGCTCGGGCTTCGGAGCTCGTGGGGGTTTTAGGGTTTAGGGTTTAGGGTTTAGGGTTTAGGGTTTAGGGTTTAGGGTTTAGGGTTTAGGGTTTAGGGCCCCAACCCACCAACGGAAACACAAAACTACTGTCGGTACTTCCCATGGGGGTGAAGGTGTGCCAGGGGTCGAGTGTGCGGCATCCCATGTTTGCCACGTGAGATTTAGAGGTGCTTTGGGAGGGTCCTAAGAATCTTCCCATACCTTCACGGCTTAGGGTTTAGGTGGCGAATTTCAGTATCTTCGGGGTTTTCTAAGCACAAGCGCCGAGTGCACCCTAATCCGCATGACGCCCTAAACCCTAAACCCTAAACCCTTAAACCCCTAAACCCTAAACCCGAAACCCTAAACCCTAAACCCTAAACCCTAAACCCTGCGCGGCCAAGCTTCGCCAGGCTTCTTCGCAGGCCTCGAGGGCGTTGTGCCAGCGGCCGAGTGATGCGACGGCCACGCCGAAGTTGGTCAGCAGCCTACGCTCTTGGGGATTTGGGCTGTGGGGAGTTTCCGAAAAGGGTTTAGGGTTTAGGGTTTAGGGTTTAGGGTTTAGGGTTTAGGGTTTAGGGTTTAGGGTTTAGGGTTTAGGGTTTAGGGTTTAGGGTTTAGGGTAGGGGTATCCTTTTGGGGGGTCCCTTTTAAGGGGATTCTATTCTATTTGGGGCTGAAAAGGGGTACCCCAATTTTTGGGAAATGCCCATGTAAGTTGCCCCAGAGCCTGGAACCTTTATAAACCCAAAACACCGCTTATGGTATATGCCTAGGCCTAAGCCGTCAGTCCTGCACCTAAACCCTCGAGCTTTTCTAGGATGTACTGGTTGATTTTGTCAGGGGGTAAAATGCCCCCACCCATTACACTCTGCCCCCCCATTGCCTATGTAGAATCCCATGTTCATTACGCAGGTATAGCGCCTTAGTGCCCGAAGAACCCTTGCTTCCCCACGCCCCAAAATGCTGAATACTCCCTGTGTAGCATGTGGCCCCTTAAGTAGCCTAAACGATTTAGCCTATCTTTTAGCCCCGGTAGTTTGGCTGAAGCCGCCCAACAGACCTGGCTACTACCTGCTGTGTAACCCTACTGCACCGGGCTTGCACAGCGTTCGTGGCCAGTTTGCTGCATGGCCATAAGTAGGAGCACATGCGCGGCATCGCGTTGAAAAAGAAAATAAAGAGGCTTCGATCGGAACTCGGTTTGGGAGAATTTGAAGGCATACCATGGCGACGATCGAGGCATCCTGTGGCGTGCTAAAGCTTAGGCAGTTTATGCTTCAGCGGTTGATAAGTCTTATGTGGGCTACTCCACAATACATTCTTCCCCCTCCCGCCTTGCTCCAGCGGGGGTGGACAGCGTTCCCAACTGCTCGCGAAGGCGTCGCGCCTGGGGCACCAGCGGGGACGGCGCATTTCGGGTCTCACGTTCGACAGGGGTTTCTGGGGTTGGGGTTTGGGTGTTGTATGGACATGTACGAACGAAAATTCTAAAACCCTGCGTGAAAATTTAACAACTAGAACGCGAAACCGTCCAACCACAGATTGCATGTTCCGAAGCAGTCTAGGTTAACGCTCCCGCATCGCTAGACAGTAAGGTTATGGCGGCCCGACTTAAAATTACCAATATGAAACTTCAAGTTCATTGAAATGCCTGCAAAATCAAGGGGCAAGTGCCTGAGCAAACGAAAGCCTTACCCTTAGACTCTCTTGTGCGCAATGCAGCCCTTGAGCAACAAGACCCATCTTTCACCCAACACTAAACCCTAAACCCTAAACCCAAAGCCCTAAGCCCTAAGCCCTAAGCCCTAAGCCTGAAGCCCTAACCTCATCCTCAACCAAAGGCAGCTTCGGATTGGGGACTGACCGCCTCCTGGAAAGTGGCTGCTGCATCCAACAAGTCACCTGGCTTAGGACATGGGGTTTAGGGTCTGGGGATCTTCGGATGGAGGCTTTACCTGCGACTCAAATTGCCTGCAGTCGACGAAGAAAGTGGCAGGTACAGCTATGGAGCCACAGCTAAACCCCTGCATGCGACACACAAAGACCCAATAAACCTAGAACCCACCCACAAAAGCTGATTCCCAAAAGAACTCTTGTACCTATGCCAAGAATCTCGTCAACCCCCAAACCCTCCCTCAGCCCCAAAAACCCAACTGTAAGCCTTGAGTCCCCAAAGCCTACTTTTCCGCAGTTTGCGCAAGGATGCTCGGAGGGGTTTTAGTGACAAAGCCTGCACACAAAAACATGTTTGGAGTTTCCCTAAACCCTAAACCCTAAACCCTAAACCCTAAACCCACTTCTAACTACCCACAATCCTCCCAAGTCGTCAGGCCGCCTTTCTTGCGGAAGGCAAGGCCCAGGTTACGCAGCAGCTCGAGGCCTCTCTTTTGCTGGGTTTTTGGGGTTTAGGGTTTGGGGTTTGGGGTTTGGGGCTTGGGGGTTTGCGGTTTGGGGTTTGGGGTTTGGGGCTTGGGGTTTGGGGTTTGGGGGTTTGGGGCTTGGGGCTTGGGGTTTGGGGGTTGGGGTTTGGGGTTGGGGTTTGGGGTTTCAGGGTGTAGGGTTTAGTGCTTTGGGATGTTTTGGGTCTGGTTAGGGGGTGCTTTTGGGTGTTTTGGAGGGGTGTGTAGGGTGTGTGTGGGGGTCTTTGGGGTGTTAGGGTGCTTGCGGATTAGGGTGTTCTCGTGGTGTTTTGGGGGGTGTTGTTTGGGTTTAGGGTGTGTTTAGGGTGTGTTTTGGGGGGGATACGGGACCACGCCAGTGAAAAATGAAAGGCTACCGCTGGGTCCCAGAACAAAGATGTTGCCAACATGCAAACCCTAAACCCTAAACTCCACCACTCCACCAAATCGTGCCCTACACCCTGAACCTTAAACCCTAAACCCTGAACCCTGAACCCTGAACCCTAAACCCTAAACCCTAAACCCTGCACTTGGACAACGGACCTGTGGATGGGGCTTTGGGACCCAGCAGTCCCGGCCCCAGACCGCAATTCCGGTGCAACCTAGGGGACAAAGGAAAAGTCCTGGTTCTAAGAACCAAGAATAGGGTCACAACCAGTGATAACTCCTCAGTCCTACTTCCCCTCTCCCCCCAAACCCTAAAACCCTAAAACCCTAAAACCCTAAAACCCTAAAACCCTAAAACCCTAAAACCCTAAAACCCTAAAACCCTAAACCCTAAACCCGAAACCCTAAACCCTAAACTCTAAACCTAACCCCCCCCCCCAAAAAAAAAAAAAAAAAATCCTCAAAACGCCCCTTACCGAAGAGAAGGCTCAGGAGCCGGCCATCCTCGGTGGGCCAGGTGCCCAGGTGCTCTAACAAGGCCCGGGCCTCTTTTCGGGGTCTTTGGAGGTTTAGGGTTTTTTGAGGTCTAGGGTTTAGGGTTTATAGGGGTTTATAGGGGTTTAGGGGTTTAGGGGGCTTAGGGGGCTTGGGGGGCTTAGGGTTTAGGGGGTTTAGGGGTTGAGGGGTTTAGGGGTTTAGGGCTTTAAGGGTTTAGGGGTTTAGGGGTTAGGGGTTTAGGGGTTTAGGGGTTTAGGGGTTTAGGGGGCTTAGGGGGCTTAGGGGTATAGGGGTTTAGGGGGTTTAGGGGGTTTTGGGTTTTTGGGGGTTTTGGGTTTTTGGGGGTTTAGGGTTTTTGGGGGTTTAGGGTTTAGGGTTTAGGGTTTAGGGTTTAGGAGTTCTAAGAATACAACGCGGTCTATGGTGAAGACTCGTAAATTGCGAGATAAAACCCTGATCCTGAACATAGAACTGCTTAGGGTTTAAAGGCATGGGTTGAAAGGCGTTTAGGTGTGCGCTTATGGCTTGCAGGCCAAGCGCTTGGGGTCTTTGGAGGCGTTTTGGTATAAACTGCTGGTCTCAATGCTCGGGACGCTCAGTTTTTGGCGTTCTGGGCCTCGCAATTCCCGGTCTTGGGCTAAGGCCGCAGTGCGAGCTTAGGGGGCGTATAAGGGAAATCAGGACTGGGCTGAGACCCTAAACCCCTAAGCATGAAGAAGGCCATTGGGGTTCGAGGAGTGGAGCCCACAAAACCCTAAACCCTAAACCCTAAACCCGAAACCCTAAACCCTAAACCCTAAACCCTACACAAAACCCTAAACCCTAAACCCTAAACCCTAAACCCTACACCCTACACCCTAAACCCTAAACCCTAAACCCTAATCCCTAAACCCTACCCATTTGGGGTGCGGGGAGTGGCTCGCGCCTCCTGGAAGTCGCGGATGGCTCCGGGCCAGTCGCCCGTCGAGAAGCGAGCGGTGCCTGCTGAAAACCGCAAACCCCAAACTCTCTTAGGGTTTAGGGTTTAGGGTTTAGGGTTTGGGGTTTAGGGTTTGGGGTTATTATGATGTGATAAAATATAGTATAATAGTGGGATAAAAACAACCTTGTGATATGTATATGTATATATACTGATACTCTAATAGAACTCCGAACCCTGAAGCCCTGAAAACCTGTGGCCCTGGAACGTTAACCCGACTGAAAACCCTATAATCCTACACCAAAAAATCCAAAAACCTGTAGAACCTTAGTTCACTCAACGCAAAACAAGCAGCGTGTGGCGAACCGAAACAAGAAACCAAGTTTTTTCGATTACAAGTTGTTCAGTTGCCTTTGGGATATTCTGCGCTGGCGTTCGGGGCTGCTCTCGACCTCAAAAACTTGCCAAACACCCTAAGCCTCAGACCCTTCTTCCTCCTCCTCCCCCCCCCCCCCCCCCCCCCATGATGGGAGCACAATCCTATGGTGCTGGAACACTATAGTACTGTAATGTGATAATACTCAGACATCCCCTTACAATTGGAGTGTAACTGTTTCTCTGTTTCAGTTTCAGTTCAGCTTTCGGTGCAGCCTTTCTCAGGGGGGAGACTTTCGGTCTCAGTTCCAGGCTAGGGGATAGGATTAGGGGGACCCTTGGGGATATAGACCCTCTGAATAAGGCCCCTGTCTAAGAGAGCCAGAAGAGGGTTAAGAAGGGGTTCCCTGTTAAGGGTCCCCCTTATCTTACCTAGGACGGCTTAGTTTCACCATTTTCCCCAAAAGGGCAGTGTCCGTTTCAGCTTCCCGTGCCGTCGACTTTGGGAAAGGTGAGGGGGAAGGTCGGTTTTAGTTTCAGCTTCAGCGCCGTTCTGAAGTTCTTGTTGAAAGCACAAACAAAGAACTACTGGTCCCCTAAACGCCGTGGTCAAGAACAATCTACCTTATGAGTCCCTGTATACCCAAGTACTTCCCCCCAAACAACCCCCAAATAACCCCTAGGGTCCCTTTTAAGGGTCCCTCCTTTAGTATAAGCCCTAAACCCTAAACCCTAAACCCTACACTCTACACTCTACACCCTACACCCTAAACCCTAAACCCTAAACCCCTAACCCCTAGCCCCTAAACCCTAAACCCTAAACCCTAAACCACCTCGGTTCGTGAGCAAGGCCGCCCCCTCCACGCTCCGCAGGGCGCCGGCACGGCCTCGCATCTCCACGGCCTTCGGGGCATTTGTGGGGTTTAGGTTTAGGGTTCAGGGTTTAGGGTTTAGGGTTTAGGGTATAGGGTTTAGGGTGCAGGGTGTAGGGTTTAGGGTTTCGGTACGTAAGCTGTAAACCCCAAAGATGGTTTCGTGCTCCCAAGCCCTTGGGACCACTTCGGGATAAAGGCCCGAGGCACGTACCCCAAGCCCTTAGTAAGCCCTCAACGCCAGCCAGCGAATGTCACAGACCCTCGCTTTGAGCTTGAGGGCTTGAGGGCTTCAGGGGGTTTCAGGCTTTAGGACTTTTGGAGTTTCGGTTGTGAAGCCTTGTAGCCGCTAGCAGCTGGCAGATTCGGGACTCGGGCCACTCGGGTGTTTTAAGTAAGTGCCGGGCTAGGGCTCGAATCTATGCAACACTTTGGGCGTTTCACGTCTCGGTAGCGATGGGCTCGGTCACTAACCCAAAGGATCGCAAACATGGTCAGAGAGGCAACTCAGAAATTGGATGCGTTATGGGCAAAAGTTCGCCGGTTGAGTGAGCTCTGTGGCGAAAGTGGGACATATGGTAAAAGTGGGACACTGGCAACTTGTAAAAACCTCGTTTATATCCAGTCAAACCCAAACTTAACAAATTTAAAGAGAAAACAATTTGCAACAACAGAGCGCACAGTGTTGACATCACAAGAAAACACTGTTTGCAGACTTGTTACCCCCCACGCACCACACATTAAAAAAAAACAAACAACACAAAACCCAGACACGCAGCCGCACAGGGAAAAAGAGGAAAGGGTACAAAAACAAAGAAAGACCGCAAGAGGAAGAGGGACAGAGAGAGCGAGCAAGCAAGAGAGAGCAAGAGAGAAAGTGAGCAAGGGCAAGCAAAAGAGCAAGAGGGATAGTGAGCACACACATTTGTTGCACATCTGTCCTTTTGCAAAGCCGGCCATGCACATCCCAGGCTGCTTCGATTTTACACGGACACAGCTCTGCTGCGTACACATTGCACACAGATGAGCTGAGACATTGCACACAGATCAGCTGAGGAGTTTTGGGGGGTTCACTTCAAGCCACTGTGCAGGGGCTGGACCACTGCACATGCACACAGCTCACAGTACACCAGGCCGTGTCACAACACAGCTCTGGACAGTTATTGCACCCTCCCATGCTCACATACATCAGGATCACTGCAAAGTTGCCTGAAGCCTCAACACATGGCACATGCCCCAGCACACCGCTACGTGTCACAACGATTGCAAAAATCACATTGCAGGTAAAAAACCAAATGTAGTAGCGCTGCAACGTACTGCGCTCGAGGGATCGGGAATGTGATCGATGAGCCATGCCTGGCCACCATAACCATGAATAGCAGGCACACAGGTTGGGAGCTTGCAGATTTCAGTATTTCTGAACCTTAAACTGGAACCCCCATCAGCCCTGTGACCTCAGCTAATAAAAGCCTTGCGATTTCACCCTAATTTGTATGGCCAGGACACTGATAATCTGGCCATTCATGTCCTCTGACGCGAACGTATGATAATAGCGAAAGTTATATCCTTAGTACATCCATCAGGAGCACCCTGCCTTTGCACTTTGCAGTTTTCAAGGCAACTGCTGCTGCTGATTCAGGCACTTTCGCGGAGGCTGCAGGCCACCATCTCCAAGCAGCCCTGGGCTCTTGGTTCAATTCCCAGACCCTAGAAAGAAATAAACCAACACCTGGAACTTGTACCCTAGATCTGCTTCTCTAAGAGTTACAAGACCCTATATAAGCCCTAAACCCTAAACCTTGACTCTTTACCCCCCCCCCCCCCCCACCGTAAGCCCTGAGAGCCCAGTCTTCCAAGGTTCATGAAGCTTTGGCTTCACTGGGAATAAGGGCTCCCCATCCTCTGCTGATAGCACACCAAGGAGGCCATAGGCATGCATCGCAGCATCCTTGACTGCACTGGCCCATGGCATGAGCAGTACGACAACTTGCTGGGGTAAACAGTTTAGGGTTTAGGGTTTAGGGATCCTGCAGCTCACCCACAAGAGCTATCTGTTCATGGCAAGTGGCACAGCATTCACGTATCTTTGTGACATCTTCATCCCTCAGATAACGCTTCGCCTGCTCGACTGCATTGAGCAGCTCGCTGAGGTAGAACCTGGGATGCAAGTTGGTGGGCTTGAACTTCAAGTTGGGCTTGTCCTAAATTTAGGAACAGTAGCATATTCAGATGGTGGCTATTGACACATACGGTGCACCCAGGCAGCATGCACTGTCCCAAACACTTCATCGTAGCATCAGCAGGGTCATCTTTGAGCAGGAGAACCACAGTCTCAGAAAGCCAGGCCGTCATCACCCGGGCCTTTGATATTCAGGCCATGTCTTTCATTAAGTGTTGGGCTTTCATGTAGCAAGCTACCCGGCCATGAACTCACACAGACTTCAAAGACTCAAGCCCAGGCTCATGGTAGGCTTTGACACTCAGTTCACGTTCTCCATCTTTCCCACGAAGCAGTTTGGCTGTAAACTTGGGCTGGGAATGCCTTTGGCAGCTGGGTTGCAGCTAGCTCGCATTAGCTCAGACAGATCGGAGTATTGGCCCAGTTTCATCCAACCTCCCTTAACTTGCAGCAAAATTTTAGTGCAGCTTAAGTGACACAATGTTGCGCTCACGGCAAAAGGCTGTGAATTCAGCGTAGGCCGCATTCAGCTGCTCGGACACAGAGCCATCGCCCCAGACACCCTCAAGGAACACACAAATCATAGATTTGGGGTTGGTATGCAGGTTCGAGGCATTTAGGGTTTGGGGCTAGTTATTATTTGGGTTTAGGGCTTTTCTATGCAGCACACTGACTTGGAGGGCCTGCTTCATCAAGATCTCAAGGCATCCTGCCCCAGCCCATATCAGCATTCCCAGGTTCAACGTGTGTAGGGAACACCACCTGACCATCGCCGGGTGAAAGCCACGGATGTTCAGAACATAGCCTGAAGAGTTTGTTGCTGGCAGTGAATTTCAAGTCTCTCCATAGACAAACCCCCCCCCCATGTGTCAAGTACTAGTGCTGCCATAGCTGCTGCGCTGACCATCGGCTCCTGGGGCACATATACTCACGAAACTCTCCATGTCGCGCCGCGGGATCTGGTCAAACTGTTCCAGCGTGTAGCCTTCGAAGAAGTTCTTCTTTGTGCAGGTGCAATGATGGCACATTGCAGAAGCTGCCCAGTAGGCCTTCAAGGACATCCACTCCTGAAGGGTCTTGCGATAATTGCTCTACAGCCTGAAAACAACAAACTCTACACTGAACCCGAAGCCTTGAATCCCTTGCCATAGCCATAGCCCTCAAGCATACTCTTTATAGCAGCAGCAGCAGCAGCAGCAGCAGCAGTTGCAGCCCACCATCAAAGCCCCCTGATTCCCCACAGTCCTTGAAAAACTTCCAATCGCCTCTCAGCTCAACGACAGCACCAGCTATCCGGGTTCCATGGAAGGTAGTCCCCAAATCAGTCGCACACGTTGTTGGGCGGGTGATGTCCACATGGTCACAACGGCCCTCAATGAGGATGGGCTGCTCTGGATGGCACCCCTCGAAGAGGAGATTCAGTGACGCCACAACCTTGGACCAGGGACAGGGCTTGAAACGTATATAGGAGTGGTTTAAAAAACAGTTCAGCCCAGAAGCTGGCTTCATGAAGGCCTGGATTGTTGGGAAGCCACATGAGTATGCCTGGGGCATGGGTTTATGGCTAATTCAGGTTGCGCTGCAGTTTTCAGGCCTTGGGGCATTCAGGACTCACAGGAGGCCCTGAACCCGAAACCCTAATCCCACTTTTTAGGGTCCAGGCCTTAGGGTTTGGGGTCCGAGGGCTTGGAGTGAATAGGGCCACTAGGGATTTATGGTTTCGGGCTGAGGGTTTAGGGATAAAGGTCTAGGGTTAGGCTTTACTAGGGTCTGGGGCTTTAGGGCTTAGGGTTTAGATTATTTGTCGGATAATTTTAGGGCTTACAGTGAGATTGCTTTGAGGGTTTATCAGGGTTTGGGTCACGCCGCCTCTTGGTAGATGAATAAAGGCCAATGCGTTGTCATACTGTTTTTCCACTCATCGACTGTGCATCCCAGCATGATGGTGCTAAGTTTGTCACCATTCCGGTTGAAGCGAGTGTCATCTCCATAGAGAAATAGCGGCAGGTGCTGCGGGGTTGCCGGGTGCTGGGCACCCCACACAAAGTGATCCTTTGCATGCTGCCAGAAGCTTCGGATCTCGTCCGGGTCGATGCACAAGTGGTTGTACTTGCAAAGGTGCGCTACCAGAATGTGAGGCAGCACGAGTGGTAATTTCCTCGAGCATGATAGCACATCTCCAGGCTACCCAGTTTGGGGGTTTGGGGCTAAGGGGAGCACACACAAGCGCACAGACCTTTCAATCACCTCATCCGTGACCAAACTCTTGCGCATGGGTACAATGACCCATTCTAGCGGCACCTGGGATGTGACCACTGCAAAATTCTTTCAGGGCCTCATGACATGACAGATACCAAGACAGTGCTTCGAAGTTGCAAGATCCATCCTTTTCCCCAGAGTCACCATACAGTCGCGCTCGATGTTCTGCTTGTGTTTCCCCTGACACCCAGCACGACGAAGCTTCTCAGCGACAGGGCGCAGGGATTGTCCAGATTCAGCCATCTCCTGCACACATATGGACATAGGCGACTTCACTCAACAGACTAGACTCTGAAAAATCAATCAGCTGTCCTGGTGGGTTTCTTCAAGCATGGCTCTGGCAGCAGTGAAACTGAGGTCCTGACCCAGGGTGACATGGACGGGTCTACTGCTGAAGGCAAGGGCACGGGCATGATTGTTGCAAGTTTCACATTCCCTGCAGTCCCCTTTGCCCACACACTGCAAAATATGTCGCCCAATCGGCCCCAGCGGATCATCTGCATGTGGATCTTCTGCGCCAGAAGCAGGGCTCAGAATCATTGCATGTATTGGGAGGGTGGTTTTATACATGTGCATCCCAGCACTGCTCAATCATGAGTGGCCCGGTCTTTTCGAAAGATGTGCACCAGGATCCACCCGGAGTACAGGGTAGCTAGACTCATCAGAAATCGCTCAAAGGCTTGAAGCACCTGATAACACAGGTCGGTAGCGATGGCCCACTGTAGGCCGTCAAAATGTACACTAGAGCCTGGTACCGATTCGTGGAAAAGTGCACTCATCTAGATCACTACAGAGAGGCAGCTAAGTGTTGCTTCAAAATCACAGCCTCTCTAGCTAGATATCCTTGGTATTGCCAGCATCACCCAGCTTGGACTGATAGTTAGCGCAAGTTTAAGTATATTGTACCTAGCTACAGGAAAGAAAGCCAGAAAGCTGTCTGCAGCTGGCAAAACCACCCCAGGTCAAAACGTGCTTGAATCTCCCAAGCTCCAGCTTTCTATCCCTCGGAGGCACTGCGTGGCCATCACTTCTTCTTCCCAGCAGCTTTGGATTTGGCTTTGCCTTTGGCTTTCGCCTTCGGCTGGACCTTGGTTTGCAGACTTCATGCACATCTAGTCTTGGTTCGTGGGGCTTGAGCCTAGACCCTAAACCCTCAACCCTAAACCCTTTTTTGCTTCAGGGCTCGCAGGGTCTTTGGCCTGTGAGAAACGCTAAAGCCTAAACCCTATACCCTAAACCCAAAACCCTCGACCCTGAACCCTGAACCCTGAACCCTAAACCGTGGGTGTGAGCACCTCCAGTTCAAGGCTTGGTGAGGTTTGGGCTTGTGAGGCTGATGATTCGGGCTTTGCAGAGCTTCTAACATAGCTATAGTGTTCCAGATTCCATGCATCCTGGGTACGATCTTCTTGATTCCACCCACACTGTGTGCACAGTCTGTCACCGACTGCCCAAGCTCATCCAGCATCTCCTGCACATGCTCCCCATTCCCTTGCTCCAGTGCATCATTCAGGGACTGCTTTCCCTGCTCCATTTTCCCAAGGTGGAGATCAAGATCACCAATGTAGCCGTTGCGGACAGGCTGCGACCTGGCTGCATGATCATAAAATACATACTAATGCAAGGTTGTGATCAAGACTGGGCGCACATGGCTTGCAATAGTCAGGCACACAACGCTGACAAGGGACATCTCCTTATTCGTCTTGGCTCTCAGCTCCTCCTGCAATACCCTCACCTCTTCCATCTTTTCGTCCACTTGAACAAGTTTGCGGTTGGCCTTTCCCGCGAGGGCAGAGGATATCTTCTTTGTCTGTAGCCCTTGATCACCCCCCTCAGTCTCCGTCTCATTGCCAGCAGCAAGTGCATCTGCTGGGGCAGGGGTGGGCAAGGCAATCGACAGCGGCACATCGGTAGAGCTCGAGCTTGCAGATCCGATGCCTGGCACGAGCTGCCTCATCATGTTAGGCCTCAGCCATTTGTGTTTGCTGGGGATTGAGCTGGGGCATTCAGGGCTTCTGGTTTCGGGTTCAGGGTTTAGGGTTTTTGGGTTTAGGGTAGTTATAAGTAGGGCTGAAACATGAGGTTTTAGGTTTAAGGGTTTTTGGGCAGTTTGAGGCCTTGTGGGCACTTCTGATAGGGTTCACAAATCAGGCTGTCTGTTAGGGTAGGGTTGAGGGGGAAAATTTGGTTTAGAGAGCTTCGGGCCTTCAGCCCCCTAGGGGCCTCGAGGAATCCTGAAGCCCTCAAGCTTGAAGCCTCAAACCTCACACCCTGGCCCAAAACCATAAACCCTCACATGGTGCATTTAGGGGTGTGCCCAAATTGCATGCAAGTGGCAACAAAAAAGCCGAGCCCTATCTGCCGCACGAACCCTAACAGACCACAGACAAACCACAAACTCAGGGTTTTATTTGGATTTGGAGGGCTTAAGCTGGAGGGTATTGGAGGGTATAGAAAGCCCAGGCACAGGATTGCCCTCGTGTCGGCTCCGTCCATCTCCATGTCTGCATCGAGCCCTGTCGTCAATGAGTTTTCATCGGACGTGGTGAGCTCTGTAGACTCCCACACGCGGAACAGCTCTTGGTCCTTGCAAACAGACATAGGGGCTCTAGCACTCAAGGTAACTCAGCATGTAAGACAGTGGTAAAATGTAAGACCAAGTCGCAGGGTCATCATGCAGCTCTGGATGTTTCATCCAGTGTGGAGGATGATGCTCTGGGTCTGCCAGCTGCAAGTTCTTCTTGAGGGTTCTTATCTTGTCGGCATTTGTTTTGCCGTCTCTCTTGACCAAGTCCTTGTACTTCATGTACACCTCTCGACCTGTCATCCTGACTGAGGATTTTTGTTCCGCACGCATGACCAGTTTGCTTGTCAGCCAATCTCCACCACAATTCAAGTATTCGGCAAAGAGGGACTCGAGGGCCTTGGAACCTGAGCACACAAGAATGGGGGTTCGAAGGGGCTTAGGGTTCCTTTAGGGTCGGTAAGCCAATTTGTGCTTCGATTCAGAACCATGGAAAGCCGTGAACATTGAGGGACCCCAGCGTTTAGGACCAACTTCGGGCTCAGGGTTCCTGAAAGGGGCCAGTTCAAAGCCTTTAAAGCCAACTCAAGGTTCGGATTTACAGTTGTCAGCCCAGGCACCACGCTTGGCATTCTTGGCGGCTCGGGTAACTTCTGGCGGGCACTGCCTGCCTCGGGTGCTGCTGGTACAAGATTGCAACTCTGAAGCACCTATTTGCATTTAGAATTTGAAGGTCATGGCACTTTTCAGCGACCGTCCAAAGCGGACGTAAATATTGTGCGCGAGTCTGGCATCACGCTGCGCTTCTGTTTCGTCCTCCTTCAGTGCCAGAGACTCGCTCTGCAGCTGGAACGAGTTGGGTCGTTTGAGTGCCAGGCTCACAGCAGACCCATGCTTGTGCTGCACCTCCTGATCCACCTGCATTGGCACTGCGCATGCTCCACCCGCATTGTTCTGGCTGTCTGCCTGCTTTGTTGCCGGATCTGTCATCACCTCCCCAGTTTTCTGGACCTCACTTGTTGGTGGCTTCGTGCTTAGATCTGTCTGGGGCATGTTCTGCTCAGCTGTGGCCCGGTTCTGGACCTCGCTTGGCGGCACCTTGGCAGGATCTGTGTGGAGCTCACTTGTGGCCCCGTTCTGGACCTGGGTTGGTGGCACCTTGGCGGGATCTGTGTGGAGCTCACCTGTGGCCCGGTTCTGCTCGGTTGGCAGCACCTTGGCGGGATCTGTGTGGAGCTCACTTGTGGCCCCGTTCTGGACCTCGCTTGGTGGCGCCTTGGCGGGATCTGTGTGGAGCTCACCTGTGGCCCCGTTCTGGACCTCGGTTGGTGGCATGTGGAGCTCACTTGTGGCCCCGTTCTGAACCTTGGTTGGTGGCATCTTGGCAGGATCTGTGTGGAGCTCACTTGTGGCCCCATTCTGAACCTCGGTTGGTGGCACCTTGCAGATCTGTGGGAGCTCACCTGTGGCCTCGTTCTGGACCTCAGTTGGTGGCACCTTGGCAGGATCTGTGGCCCCGTTCTGGACTGGTGGCACCGTGGCAGGATCTGTGTGGAGTTCACCTGTGACCCCGTTCTGGACCTGGGTTGGTGGCACCTTGGCAGGATCTGTGTGGAGCTCACTTGTGGCCCCGTTCTGGACCTCGGTTGGCGGCTTGGCAGGATCTGGGTGGAGCTCACTTGTGGCCCCGTTCTGGACCTGGGTTGGTGGCACCTTGGCGGGATCTGTGCAGAGCTCACCTGTGGCCCCGTTCTTGACCTCGGTTGGCACCTTGGTGGGATCTGTGTGGAGAGTTGCGCCCCCCCCTGTGTTCTGGACCTCGGTCGGTGGCACCTTCATGGAATCTGTGTGGAGCACGGTTGCGGCCCCCTCATTGTTCCGGAATTGGGCTGCCAGCTCACGGGTGGGAAGTGTGGCGCACACAGTGTTTTCCTTCTGCTCGGCACTAGCCAAGGCCTCAGCTGGGCCAAGCACCTGGCCACTGGGCAGATTATTGGGTGAATCTATATATATATATATGTATAAGTGAAGTGTATATATATATATATTAATGTGTATATATATATATATATATATATATATATATATAAGTATATGTATATATACGTATACATGTATATACGTATATATGTATATATATATATGTATATATGCGTATAAATAAATAAATAAATAAATAAATAACTATATATATATATATATATATATATATATATTAGCCCGGTTCTCACAATTCCCCAGCCCCCCCTCCCCCCCGCCCCTCCCCCTCCACATGGTATGGTCCCCCAACCCCCAACCCCCTAAACCCCCCTTAGCCCCAAACCCTAGAACCCTATTTCTTTTCTTTTTTAAATCGAGTATAATGGGGCAGTCAACAGCTCTTGGCAGAAATGGGTTCTGGGGTTGCACCAGGGATCTGTGAACAGTTTGCAGGTTTGCAGCAGCACAGCCAGCTCCCACACATACACCCCGGCCTGCTTCCAAGTGTCAGACACTCCATCCTCAAGCTCTTGCATGAGCTGGTCGAGGTCAGAATCGATCTGCTGGTTCAGGGTCACATCCATGTCTCCAGGCTCATCACTTGAGCCACTTAACTCCCTTACCACACGTGGCCCTACAATCTTCCACATGCTCAGAATGAGCTTCGCAGCATCCTCCACAGCACAGCGGGCTCCGGCATCGAGCGTGTACAGATGTGCATCTAGATCAGCTGACTTGTCAGCCCGCCATTTCTCAGTTGCAGCAGCCTTCTTGTGCAACACTTCTTCATTCATCTGACCATTGTTACACATCGCATGGAGCTTGTCGATCCTTACATATTCGACACAGCACATGCAACTTAAGCTTGCAGACCTGCAGCAACACAGCAGAAGCACATCGACTGACATCGGCTTCGAGTTTAAACAAGTCTAGATTCATGTTGCTCGCCTGGGCCTCAACAGATGCTTTGAGAGCTGCTGTCCGAGTTTGCAAGTCAAGAAGGGCATCCACCTTGGACCACGCCTTATTCACAGCTTCAAGACCTGGCTTCAAAAGGTAGCTCAGCTCGTACGGATTGAAGTCTGACTCATGAGCGCGGCGAGCCAGATCACCATCCACACACTTGTGGCCATGCCGACCCCAAATTGTTTCAAGCCATTCAAGCATGAACTGGCCACCTTCAACATGAGGCAGAAGATCCTTGAGATCTAGAGCATAGCATGCTTCACTGCATGGCAAGCCGAAGTAACCCTCTGAAATGATCCTTTCAAGGTGATAGTCTGGCGAGGCTTCACAAGCCTCCAGCTGCGCGGCCACGACAGACAGGTCTTGGCTCTCACCCAGCTGCAATGTAGTCAGAGTGTCAGGCCTTCTCAAAGTAGATGACCCCACTCCTTTCTTATGCTTGCACCCCCCTCCCCTCCTCCACCCTCCCTTCTTCCTAGGACAGTACCGTAGGGAGGGTTTAGGGTTTAGGGTTTAGGGTTTAGGGTTTAGGGTTTAGGGTTTAGGGTTTAGGGTTTAGGGTTTAGGGTTTAGGGTTTAGGGTTTAGGGTTTAAGGTTTAGGGTTTAGGGTTTAGGGTTTAGAGTTTCGGGTTAGGGTTAGGGGTTAGGGCTTGGTAGTGTTTTGGGTTGAGAGTGGGGTTGATTGTAGGGGAGCCATAGACCATGAAAGGGGGGCAGGGCCGAGAAAACACAGCACACAACCATATAGGATACTGGTTGCTGGGCCGTGGCTGAGGAGTTCAAGCTTCAAGCATGATTTTCGTAGCCAAGGGTCCTGATGAGCTCTGCGCGCTTGGATGCGGCTCACAAGCCCCCTCCTGCAAGAACCCCTATTGCTAAACCCTCAACCCGAAAGAGAAGCCAGAACTGCACTACGCCAAACACAAAGACAACAGTGCCTCGAAAGTCAGTGTCTTCATAACCGGGGTGCCACCAAACTTAGGTCTCTTCAACTCCGGGGATCGAATCGGTGTACTTTTCGGAGTGGCCATTGGGTTCGGAGTTGAACTTGGGCGCCTTCCTTCCCCTGGTGTCTCCATCACCACATCCTTCTCCAACTTTGCAGGGGTTGCTGGTTGGAGGGTTGCCCTGGCCGGGGGTGGTTTCACTGGGGATTTGGGGTGGCTTGGGGTCTGCGCGGCTCTGGCATGTCCAGCCTGTCCGGTTGCAGGCATACGGCCATCCACTGACAACCCCACCTTCATCACTGCTTTTGGCACTGGCTCAACTGGCTTGGCTTGGTCTTTGCCACTTGGACACACGGCAGCACTTGGTTCAACCTTGACATTGTTCAACTTCGGAGAAGGGCAGGGGGCGGCGTTTCCACTTTGGGATGCTTCAAGAGAAACACACAACCCCATCATGAATGCAAATAAGACACACTTGCTAGCCGTCTTCGGAGGTGGAGGCTTCTTTGCAGCTGGGGTCCGGGATAAAGCTTGTTGTGCAGTTGTTTTGGAGCTGATACGAAGTTGTGGCTTTGACAGACCTGTGCCACCAGTATCTCCTGCCAGCAGAGGGTTTGGGGGCTTTTTGGGTCGGGAGAGGCCCCCGCCGGCGGGGTGTTTGGGGCGCGCAGCGGGTTGGGGACCCCACCCACACCCAGAGTTTGAACACCCCCCCACCCCCCCCCCCCCCCCCCCCCCCACCCCCCCACCCCCCCCACCCCCCCCCCCCCCCCCCACACCCCCCCACCCCCCCAACCCCCCCCACCCCCCCCACCCCACCCCCCACCCCCACCCCCACCCCCCCACCCCCCCCCACCCCCCCCCCCCCACCCCCCCACCCCCCCACCCCCCCACCCCCCCACCCCCTCACCACCCCCCACCCCCACCCCCCACCCCCCACCCCGCCCACCCCCCCACCCCCCCCCCCCCACCCCCCCACCCCCCACACCCCCCCACCCTCCCACCCACCCCCCCACCCCCCCCCACCCCCCACCCCCACCCCACCCCACCCCCCCCCCCCACCCCCCCCCCCCCCCCCCACCCCCCCCCACCCCCCCCCACCCCCCCCACCCCCACCCCCCCCCCCCACCCACAACCCCCCACCCAGCCCCCCCCCCACCCCCCCACCCCCGCCCCCCCCCCCCCCCCAACCCCCCCCCCCCAACCTTCATTGGAGGATTTGCAGTTCAGATAGGGTTGGGGCGGGGTTAGGGTCGAGAGTTCAGTCTTCCAACCACCCCATGTGCCTCCAGCCCGCTTCATTGCCTGAGCAATCTCATCTTCTATATTGAGCGGTTTGCCTTGGCACATAGACAAAAACTAGTCGCAGAAAGCAGGAACATTGCACTGATCATCATGATCATTGCACTATCATTCGCAACTGAGGCACCACTGTCAGACATGGCTCCACTGCACCAGCAAGGCGCGGCCGGCTCCCAAATAACGCAAACTAACGGTAAATAACGCCTAGAAGTCTCCCACAGGCCACTTCTAACGCCAAATAACGCCCTCTAACGGCCCTCTATTCCCAGGGTTAGGCCCCAACTAACGCCAACTAACGGCGAATAACGCCCAGAAGCTCCCCACAGGCCACTTCTAACGCCAAATAACGCCCTCTAACGGCCTGTTCTTTGTAGGGGAAATGCAAATAACGCAGTCTAACGGTAAATAACGCTTAGAAGTTTCCCACAGGCCACTTCTAACGCCAAATAACGCCTTCTAACGGGTCGTTTGTGGGTTGTGACTGGAAATACCTCAGAATCCTGGGGTTCATCCGACCAATCTGCAATCAGAAGCTCGAGGGACTTGAGCATGCAGCACACATATGCGTGTCTACATGCCTCCACAAACATGTGCTGTGTTGGGCACAAAGCCGAATTCACATGTCATGTTTTTTTGCACACATATAGGGCACCGGTAGCACAGTCGGTCTAAGCCGTGTCTCTTCTTAAATCGCACCCCAAGGTTGTCTTAGCCCGAATATTGAACACAGCTAGCAAAATCAAAGGAGTAACACCCTAAGATTTAATCTGAAGACTCCTTCAACCAGAGCAAGAACCTACGACGGTAGCAAATGTTCATCCGTCCCCTGCAGGCTCCATGGAATTTGTGGATCTGGATGGAAGCCATTGTTCTCCATCTCCTTGGCTGCATTGCTTCAGATTGAAACTGATCAACTCAGCCCCTATATTCCAAAAACCCTAAACTAAACTGACACCAAGACCTCAACCCCTAGTACTCAGTCAGCTCTACATAAGGTAAAGCCGGAATACAAGCACCCGAAACCAAAGTTGTGGGTCAAAACTCTTTCTCAAGTGCAGGCAACCCTCATCCAAGAGGAAGGCCTGGAAGATGTCAAAGCAAGACTAGAAAAGCAGGGTGTGCACATAGATAATTTGCAAGCAACTGTTTCAAAATGGTTGCTAAACACTGTGACTGGTGGCTTCAATCGCCTTCAGATCTGCTTGCTTGAACCCAAACTTCAGTATTTGTTTCGCCTGACCACCAGCATAGAGCTGTGAAGTCAGGATGGGCTGACACTTGCCATCCAGTACCTCCGATGGGCATATCAAGCCTTCGATTTAAACTTGAAACCCGAAACCGAAGCTTTGGGTTGGGACACCCTGACACAACCAGCTGCCTCAGCATGCTTTTCAGCCACAAAATCCCCATAACTCCGGGGATATGTTCCCGTGTCCTGCAAGTTTTTGCCTCCAGTCCTCAGATCACAGGTAGGGGTTGGGATGGCTAGGGTTGACATGACATCTGAAGGTCACCAGCTGTGGCTACCAAACACAGTTGTACAAATCCCAGCTGCACAGCGACTTTGCCAGTAGAAGCATTGCGCTTGCGCTTGACAACTTCGAACTGGTTTCGGAGCACCACATTTCTCAACGACTGGTCAGGGGCTCCGATTTGCATTCCAACACAGCACCCAGCTCGAAAACTCGACAGAACCAACCCACTGACACACAGTCCTTGCGGAGCTCCTTCGACATTCTGTTTGCTCGATGTTGTAAGCTCGGAAGCCATGGTGCACTACCAATAGCAAGGGACGGCTTCGGGGTCCAGGAGCCGAAGCATCCCATAAACCTTGAGAAGCAGGGGTCTGGTGACATGAACTCTGGCTTGAACAAATCCGGACACTTTCGGCCAACATGCAGAACAAAAACTTTGACCAATCAGCCAAAACACCAGGTCACGTGAAAGTGTGTGATGTTGGCCACTGGCACATGAAGTTGTAGTAACGCTCGGATCCACGGCAGCTGAAAAACGATGGAACTTCGAGGGTGTTCAATCATCCAAAAGATTTTTCGGGCAAGGCAAAGTGCCAGCAGAATGCTGACACGGCACGCAATGAGATTGTGTTGTTGAACCCATTTCGACCGGACATTGCCAAGCGGCTTCTGTGCACTCCTACGATGCCTTGATTTGCTCACCCACGTAAAGCTTGTGCAGGGTAGAGCCACATAGAGTAGCCCGGACTCAGCCAGCCGCAATGTCTTTTGGATTGCCAAAGCAAATCCTAACACAGTGCAGATGTTCTGCTCTTCAGAAATCTTCACATCAAATTTGCTCCTTGGCGGGCGAGGAACTCAGGCCCGAAGATGATAATATGGAGAAAAAAGTAGGGGGTCCTCATCCTTAAGCCTCAACATGAAGAAACCCTAACGAATCGAAGTAAACATAACATCCTAAAGCACAAAACTCAGAACCCTACCACCCTGAACTCAACCAATAAAACTCAACATCAAAATTCACACCCAAGTCCTCGAATCTAAACCCTAAACCCTGAACCCCAACAAAACCCTAAACCCTAAACCCTAAGCCCAAATATAGAATGCGAGGCTCGATCTGTAGCCAAGCTGACCTATGGAATCACAGTGTGCCAATTTGCAAGTTTCGGGTTTTCTGCAAGCACTCTCTGCAAGTGCAGGGTTTCAGGGTTGGGGCTTAGGGTTTGGGTTGCTATCCAAGGCTCTGAAACCATCGGCAACCTGACCTGCCCCGGCAAACAGCTCCACATTGTGGAGATCCTTGGCTGCAAGTCAGTCCATGGGCTCGGGTTTTAGGGCTCAGGGTTCTGGAGCGGTCGATATTCTTGCAAGCATGGCACACGCTGAGAGCTGCTCTGGGACACAGATCCAACATAATCACAGAGATGTATCCTGCAGCAAACATACAGATTTGCATTGTTTTGACACCTTTACAAGAAGATAAGTCGACAAACCCACACACACACACACCCACGCCCACGCCCACACTTACACCCACCCACCCACACACACACACCCACGCCCACGCCCACACTCACACCCACACACACACACAGACGCCCACACCCACAAGTACACACACACACGTACACACACACACAGACAGACAGACAGACAGACAGACAGACACACACACACACACAGACAGACACACACACACACACACACCCACACCCACACCCCCACCCACACCCACACACACACACACCCACACACACACCCACACCCACACCCACACCCACACCCACACCCACACCCACACACACACACACCCACACACACACACACAGCCACACACCCACACAGTCCAGGGACTGGAGCCAAGCAGCACTATACCGGGCATCCCCATCTGAAGTAGGATCATCACTTGCATCGCTGACAGGCATAGCGGACTCCACCGACGATTTGTCTGCTCCATGGCCAGCACCAGTGGTTCGGGCAAGGTGTGGTCCAGGCTGTAAACGGTCTGGGGCCTAGACCCCCCAAACCCCTAGCCCGAGGCCCCAAATCTCAACCGGGTACCCTTTGTTTAATTTGGTACACTGCACACTTTAGTTGCCTTTTAAACCCTGCAGCCTAACATACAGTGCACAAGTGGCAGTCTACATGTACCAATGCAACAGTACAGCCCAACAACTTGAGCTGTCCATGCTTTTGCAGGCACTTTTGTTGTGGCATGCCACGTGCAAAACATGGGCTGCACCAGGATAGCAACAACAGATCACAAGCAGCGGTTTCTCCTTTGCAGTGTCGCCCCCTTCACGCTTGCGATTTCAAGTCGCACGCACGTAAAAGCATGCTTTGCTTAATTGCATGGGCTTCATGTGCTGGGCATGACTTCAGGCCCTTTGCACCGGAAAGGAGTAGTGAGCTTAGCTAGGATCATGGGTTTTGAGTGGATACATGTGCCTTGAGAAGCCAAGCCGGGCAGCACCCTACATGTAAAATTGTGCGCATACGCACAAGTCACAAAAGCTGCTGGCGCCCCACCCATTGACGAGAACACTTAAGTGCCACACATGGTACACTACAGCAAAATGTGACAGCCAAGCAACAGTAGACTCAAGGAGCCACATCGGATCCGTTTTGACCATCGGTCGCAATAACACCGTCAGATCGACCTGACAGAAAGCTGTGTTTGCAACGGGCTTAACCATGCTCAAGCAGTTTGATTGCTTACTCAGATAAAGGCCTTTCTGCTCCCAGCCGGCAAGGACTTTCGCCTGCTTCCACCTCAACTTACCCCGCAATACTAGCGCGCAGCAGCTGGCTATGCTGACTCTAGACTCTAGACTTTAGACATACTTTTTTTCGAGTTCCAGCTAGCAACGCAGCCAAGACACAGGCCACTGATAGCTTCAGCATCGCCTTGCCTCCAGCCCATGCTTGTGCCTCCTTTTTTGTCAACCTTGTCTTGAGTTCAATGTTCGTCTTATTCGGGAAGGGTCTGGTCTTGAAAGTTAAAGCTGCAGTCCTGTCACACTCCAGCCATCTGGTACCAGTGTCTTTTTCACATAAAAGGCCTGCTTGTCCAGGCTGACAGTGATGGAGCCACAGATCGTCACGTCCATGTAGGTCTGCTCGGGGCATGTAGCAGCAAAGCTCCTCATGATCCAAGCATCAAGGCTGTGCAACCAGCAACATAGTGCGCAAAACCGAAACTCTGAGCCAATCAACACATCCTGAATTGAGACAGGCCTCTTCTGCCGGAAGCTGTCCCATGACCAAGTAGGGCTGAGAGCACCCACAGGCCGGCAATCATTCATGTTAGGAGCAGCCAGCAGAATTTCCAAAGAAGCCCGAACCTTGGCCATTTCGGCCTCCTCATCCTTCTCCTTAAGCTTTGGAGCCTTCTTAACCCGTGCGGGCACCGATGAATCCAAGGCTTCATCTGGCCCCCGCACTCCTGGCGCCGCGTCTGCGACTGCCGACTCTTCTGCCGGATCTGCAGCGGCTGCCTCTGCCTCACCTGCAGCAACTTGATCCTTCTTGCGCTTGCCAGCAAGTGCTTTCTCTGCCGCTTCCTGTAGGGCATAGGTTGCAACACAGGGGTTTGGACTTAAAGCCAAGGGCTTGGGAATCGAGGGCTGAATGATGACAAGGGCTTTGGGCGCAGAGGCAGAGCGCAGGCAGTCCTCCCGCTTGGCCTTGCGAATGTCTGCTTGTCTCTGCCGAAGATCACCGAATTGCTTGCTGTGATCCGTGGGCAACAGGCCATACGGAAACGGTGTAACCATGTTGGGCGGAATCAGGGGCTCACGGTCCTGGCAGAAATATATGCACAAATTCGAAGCAGGGGGAACACTGCTAGGTCTTGGCATTATATATGTATGGCCTTGAAAGCCCCATTGCTGGACGACGGCTTTGAGCTTCTTGCAGCCTCCTGTTAATATAACATGCATCGATACCACACAAACCACTCAATTAACTTATATTTAGTTTCTTGAACAAACACACGCATGTTCTGGATCAAGGCACAGCAGTCTCATTCCACTTCCGCTTCGTGGGCTTCCCAGCAGCTCCTTTGGAGTCCTCAGAAGCGGGTTTGTTTGCCATGAGGGTCTGCCCTTGTTCCCACGACCTATAGCCCATAATACCTGGAATCCTAAACCAGGGTTGTCCTTGTCAGAAATGTCCAGGCTTTGCTTGTCCAAGTGCTCCTCGGCTTTCTGGCATTTTTGGGTTAGGGTTTAAGGTTTGGGTTTTTAGGGTTTTAGGTTTTGCTATTAAAGCGGGTTTGGTGTTTCTGGTTTATGAGTGATACAGCTGACAAGATTGCTGGAGCCCAGCAGTATTCCAGCAGCATTCAAAAGGGTTTAGGGTTCAAGGTTTAGGGTTTAGGCTAGTGTTGAGGGTAGGGCTTAGGGTTTAGGGTGTACTGAAATGCTGAGCCCTGATCCTAAACGCGGGTTGTCCTCCACAGGGATATCCAAGCCTTGCTTCTTTGCGCGCTCCTATCAGCATTCTGATCATGTCTGATCAGCAGTTCTCAAAGTACAGCTTTGGGGCTTATGGTGTAGGGTTTCTGGGAAACAGAGTTTAGGGAGCTCATAAAGCCTTGGACTCAGACCCCAGCAGGTCCTCGTCAGCTTGTTGAAACTGACGTAGCAAATCGCCCCACTCCTCCTCTGTGGGCACCCAGTAGTCCTACCAGACAAAGCTATAAATTTAGCCTGAGCAGTGCCAGCAGTGCATCTAATAGTACCGAATAGCCAATGACACACATGCCGCCTGGCCTCTTCATCGGCAGTGCTGGCAGTGCCAGTCGCACAGCGGCTTTTCGAGGTTGAAGGCCGCACTTTGGGCTTGGCATTGCCATCTGACTTGGCCTCAACACAAGGCTGGCAATAGTCAACCCATGCACATAAAATGGTTGCGCCTCCATGGTCTATCCCCCCCCCCACAATGGTCTACAGTCTCGCCTAAAACCAACCAGCCAAAGCCCAAAGCCCTAACGAAGCCTTAATCCCTAGCCCTCAACCCTAAGCCCTAGCCCTAAAGCCTAAACCCTATACCCTAAGCCACACCCCACACCACAGGGGGGAATTCTAGGGGGAGGGAGGAAGGGGGGGTGTGTTTCCTGGCCTCACCATGGCCAGCAGTCACACAGCACTTTTTGGAGCTCGTGGGACGCACTTTGCGCTTGGGCACCTCAAGGCACATCCACATCATGAAGATTGCCTGTCGAACACAGCTCCATTCCAGACCCAGCCTGCGCTCCTTCTAGCCCAGACACTGGCACCAGCTCAGCCTGCAACAGCTCTAGCACACTGCATACACACAGCATAAGCCCACAGCAATATGGCAGACATGCTGCAATACTTCTTGACTGGGGGGTCCAGCACCTCAGGGCTGTCTGCCCCCAACACTGGCTTCACAAGGGCTTGCGCCACAGGGTCCAGAGTCTGAGAACACTAAACGTGTTGGGCTTAGGTTGTGCTCAGGCTTGCGTGTAGGCGAACACAAACCATGCCTTCCAAATTTGTAATCACACTAGAGTTCGAAGCAGGACATTTGCAAACCGACTCGCTCTACATCAGAGCTGCAGATGTGTAGGGCAGGACCAACAACATGCCACAACCTTCCCACCTCATCAGTTGTCTCCACCGGATTCTTCACAGGCACCGAGCACACAGAGCCCGCTGCCGCAGCTGCATCCTGTCATAGGGCCAGGAAGACATGAACTCCGACCCTACCTTTCCCCACCCCTTCCACTCCTCCAACTGGGTTTCGGGTTCAGGGTTTAGGGTTGAGGGGTCAGGGTTTTGGGTTTTAGGGATTAGGGTTTAGGGTTTTCCACCTCCACCCCTCCACCACTCTTCCACCCGTCCAACAGGGCTAAGGGTTTAGGGTTGGGGTTAGGGTTTAGGGTTTACAGTTTTCGTTTAGGGTTTCTACCGCCACCAACCCCCTCCAGCATACTGTTCCTAGCCCCAGCCTTGGGGTCGGAGCACACAGTATCAGCCGTCACAGCGGCTTCCTGCACATTATATTGCAAGGCATTGATCACAACAGGACCAAGTCTAACTCACTATTGTCTCAACACAAAAAGGCAATCCCCACCTCATCACCAGATGTCTCCACATGAGACATGGTCGTAGCCACCGGCTCAGAACCTGCAATATCGGTTTCCAAGGCTGCTTCCTGCACAGGGCCAGGCATTCACGCACGACTTGCAATTAAACAATGTTCGAAGAAGCTGTCACGACACAATTGTTTCTTGGAGAGCCCTCCACATCGACTGTCACAGCTGCTTCCTGCACATATATGATTCAGCCCCGGCGGGCCCCCCCCCCCTCCCCCCTACCCCCCCCCCCCCCCAAGGGTACCCCCCCCCCCCCCTGTGGTGTGGTTGGGGGTTGGTTTTAGGGTTTTAGGGTTTTAGGGTTTAGGGTTTAGGGTTTAGGGTTTAGGTAGGGTTTAGGTTTAGGGTTTTTAGGGTTTAGGGTTTAGGTTTTTTTAGGGTTTAGGGTTTAGGGTTTAAGGGTTTTCCCCGCGGATGGGGTACTAAGATGATCCCCCCCCCCCCCCCCCCCCCCCTGTGGTGTGGTTGGGGGTTGGTTTTAGGGTTAGGGTTTAGGTTCAGGGTTTTAGGGTTTAGGGTTTAAGGTTTAAGACTTAAGGTTTAGGGTTTCGGGTTAGGGTTTAGGTTTTAGGGTTTAGGGTTTAGGGTTTAGGGTTTAGGGTTTTAGGTTTAGGGTTAGGGTTTAGGGACCGTAGAGTAGGCTTGGGGGGGGGGGGGGGATACCATGGGGGGGGGGGGGGGGGGGGGGGGGGGGCCCAGGACGCTCGACGCTGAACCATATATATGTATGTTTTTGTATATACGTGCACATGGACTGCTTCACTACCCCACCTCATCATCCGCTGTCTCCAGAGGATTAGCCACATGTTCAGAGCCCACGATATCGGTTGCTGCAGCTGCTTCCTGCGAGTGCACAGGGCCAGACATTCACAACAGGACTTGAGATTTAAATCAAACTAGTCCCCACCTCATCGCCTGTCTCCAGATTGCTCATAGCCACGCGCGTTTCGGAGCTCATGATATCGGCTGCAGCAGCTGCTTCCTGGAGCACAGAACTCCTGACTTGTAGTCTATGACAACCTTTCCCCACCTCATCACCAGCTATCTCCACAGGATCAGCCACCCGCAACTCAGAGCCCACAGAATCGGTTGCTGCATGTGCTTCACGTTCCTGCACAGGGCCAGACATTCACAAGAGGACTTGAGATTTAAATCAAACTAGTCCCCACCTCATCGCCTGTCTCCAGATTGCTCATAGCCACACATGTTTCGGAGCTCACGATATCGGCTGTAGCAGCTGCTTCCTGTGCACAGGACTCCTGCATTGTAGTCTGGTGAAAACCTTTCCCCACCTCATCACCAAGTATCTCCACAGGATCAGCCACCCGCAACTCAAAGACCATGTCGGTATCGGTTGCTGCGTGTGCTCCAAGTTCCTGCACAGGGCCAGGCATCACAACAGAACTTGAAATAAAAGATCACCAGTTGTCTCCACCAGATTGTTCCTAGCCACCTGCAGCTCAGAGCCCACAGCATCAGCTGTTGCAGCTGCCTCCTGGACAGGGCCAAGCAATACGCAGCACTACTCATCGTTTAGACTCATGACCACATCCCACCTCATCATGACCAGCAGGTGGCCCAACGGGATTGCTCGTGACCGGTTCAGAGCCCATGATATCAGGATCGGTTGCTGCAGCTGCTTCCTACAGATGCAAAGCACAAGTACGGCAAAAGTTCCTTTACTGCCATGTACTCGCCACATCAATCCAATTCCCTGCTCCTCCTCATCAGAGAGAACATCAATGGTCAGCACGGAGCCCAGGCTTGAGCTGTCGGTCTCACTACACAGCTCCAGCGCTGCAGCCTGCCAGAAAAACTACTGTACTTTAAGTAGCTGAATCAAGACTCAACACAAGCAAATCTTGGACGTCACCAGACTCCTCTTCCTCACTCGCAGGAGACACCGATGCAGCATCCGGCAGGCCCACATCATCTTCACCGGCCTGCAGCAAACATACCCGTCGGTACACCCCCACCCCAGGGCACCGTCGGTGCAGGGGGGGGGGTGGGTGGAGGGGGGGAGGGGGGTGGGGGTTTGGGCTGTCTTCCCAACCCAGAAAAGTTGGGTTTGGTTTGGTGGGAGGAGGGAAGGGGGAGGGGGGGGGGAGGGGGGGAGGGGGGGAAGGGGGAGGGAGGGGAGAGGGGGGGGAGGGGGGCTACAAGGGAGGGGAAATACAGCCATCAAGGGCTTAGGTTTAGGATTTGGGGTCTGGGTTTGGCTTCAGGAGTCCGGGTCCAAAAGGGGTTTGGGTTTAGGGTTTAGGGTCTAGGGCTTAGGGCTTAGGGCTTGGAGGTGTGTAGGGTTTAGGGTTTAGGGTTTAGGGTATAGGGTATAGGGTTTAGGGTTTAGGGTTTAGGGTTTAGGGTTCTTTAAACAGTACACTGTGCACAATCCACACACACACACACACACACACACACACACACACACGCCTGGGAACTCGAAGCACTGGATGTGGAGGATAGTCTGGCAGGAACAGCCACCCCATTGACACGATAGTAGAGGCTCTTGAGCACGATGAGTTCTGGCTGCCTGCAGGGAGAGACACCAATCTGCACACTTGAAATTCGCACACATTTTAGCTACATATACTGATCAGCAGAACGAATTAACTCCTTGAGTTTGGCGTGCGATGAAGTTTGTCCATGACATAGCTTGCCATCATCCGTAGCTGATTCCCCTGCACCTCTGACCAATCCTGCCAGACAACAGCTCAACCACACCAGACAAAAGGCTCATATCATGATCACGTGTCAGAGAGGTGGAAAATATGTATGGCCTTTATTTTCTTTTTCTCGCCACGTTGGGCGACCTGGTCGCGAGACCAGAATCCGTGCAGAACTCCCAAGTAAAGCACCGCTGCCTCATCAGCAAGCAGTGGCTTCGAATCACAAACCACAGCAAAACACATGTGGGGCCACAGTTCATACATACAATACACATCCTGAGCATCTGGCACGATGCTCTTTGTACGATATCAAGTCCTTGGCCTCTGTGATGCCCTTCATCAAGGACACGATATACATCTTCATTATCGTGTAATTGGTTCTGTTCTGAAGGTCACTCTGTGCCACCCTTACATCCTCCACCACCACAATCCTCTTCTCCTCAGGTCCACAACAATGATTACAAGAAAACTACCCAAAACACCTTCATTTTAGAAGCAGCAACAACAACAACATGAAAAGCCATCGAGTCACTTTGTCCTCCTTGATCTTCTGTAAGTTGGCTTCCACAAAGCTACGCAAAGTGTCGACGACTTTGAGGGCATCTTCCTCGAATACGCCACAACATTATAAACAACACTCCCCTGCTAGCACCAACTGCCACACATGCGCACACACACACACACACACACCACATGTTTTATAGAACACCGGTACCCAGCTTCAGTCACAAAGAAACGCAGAGGTCGAAGTACTTGCTTCCCGTTCACAATCTGCCCGTTCGAAAGGCGGGCAGTGCCATCCAGGCACTTGAAGTGTGCAGCTGCCATGCTCGCCAAAGAAAAGAGTACTACGTAGTAGCACAATCATCTATACTCTACTCGAATATACTGTGTAAAATATTGCGATTCCACACACATGTGCACGATAGGGCGCCTGCGCAAAACTCATTACACATGCGCTTGAGGGCATTGCAAGCAGCTGCATCTGGCACAACACTGCACACCACCCCATGATCTTAGAGCACAGGGGTCAGGGTCCGGATTCAGGGTTTGTGGTGCACACCTCTCACATCAGTAAACAATGGGCACACAAGACCGGGAGGGCACACCTGCAAGTCGTCTTCTCTTGGCTGCATGGCAAAGAACCGCCCAGTGGCCAGGCATGGCGCAAAAATCTGCAATGAATTTAATTTAGACTAGGCTGACCCAACTGGACCCTGGCACCTTAGGGCTGGAAGCTTTAGTAATCATCTCCAACTCGAAGAATCTACCACAGAAAGTAGTGCGTGCACCAGACCTTCACCCATGGATAGGTCACTCACTCCAGCATGTCCATACAAGCTTGGCCCAGCACTCACCAGGCACAGCCCACAAATGCACAGAAGCACATGCCATGAATGCACTGCTGCACATCTCACCCAAAGCACATATTGCCGCACACAACTCTGACTAGGCACACACTCATACCCCACACACGCACACACAAAACCACACACACAGAGAAGACAAGAAAACAAGAGAGAGAGAGAGAGAGAGAGAGACAGACAGAGAGAGAGAGAGAGAACAAGAGAAGAAGAGAAAGAGAGGAAGAGAGAAAGAAAAAGAGAGAGGCAGAGAGAGGCAGAGAAAGAGAGAGAGAGAGAGAGAAAGAGAGAGAGAGAGAGAGAGAAAGGGAGAGCAAGCGAACGAGCGAAAATAACAAAATACACGCTTTAACAGCAGAAGCTTCCCTTCCATACCATTTGATGTACCGCCCTGCCCCCCCCCCCCCCCCCCCCCCCCCCCCCCCCCCCCCAATTTTGCCTGGATGGGTGCAGAATGGCAATGGGATTCTGAAAGCAAGATTGAACATCCAGAAAAAAAAGAATAAAGATAGACAGTAGGCAGATGATAAAAAGGCAGAAAGAGGAAGCACAAAGATAAACAACACATACATGTATGAGCACTTAGATGCAGTAAAATGAGGCAGTGCTGGTTCATGTCTTAGTTTGCTGTTTTTTGGTTGAAAAAGCTGAGTGGGCTTTGAGAACAAAGTGGGCTCTCTGCAAAAGCTGACACGAGTAGTGTTTCTGAACATACTCGGAGCCTTTGGGTAATGTGCTGACACAGCAAGGAGCTCGCCACAAAAAAGCTGCGCAACACTTTGGGGTCTGGGCGCTTAGGGGTTGGGCCGGGGTTGGAGGTTTAATGATGCTTGCGGCTTGATGCTACGTAGGCGCCCACGCGGCTTTGAGTTGAGGCTTCTGCCAGTGTTCAAGAGCTGCATCTGCGCAGCACTCGAGCCCTTGAAAACACTGTGATATCCAACATGTTGAGGTTTTCCCAAGGACAAAACAAAAAGTTCGTTGGTTGCATAAAAGGGGGACCCCTATTTGGGAAGCTTTCCGAAATACCCTTATCAGCCGAACAGGAGAGTCTGTGCATCGTTATCAGGGCACCAACGATTGTCTGGCGAGGGATGTGTTTAGGCCAAGGGTTTGGTGCCAGGTAAGTTTGGGCCAAGGAACCTGCAAAGAGACAAACGAAACCACGAGGACTGCCGAACTTTTGGGACCAGAAAGGGGGGTGGGGGGGGAGTTGGGGGGGGGGGGGGGGGCTACACTCAAACCCAACGCGATTCTTCCCCTCAAACCCCTCTCTGCCGCAGAAACGCTTTGAAACGTCCTTCAAAGATCCCCCTTTACACAAACCCCCCTCCTTTGTGAATCCCCATAATCTTCTGGGGGGCTGTTTGGCAAAGGGGCCTGTGGAAAACCCGACGGTCTAATTCCCTAAACCCGAAATCCCTTAAACCCAAGGGCCGAACAACCGGAACCCTACTAACCCTAACACCCTAACACCCGAAACCCCACACAACCATAAACAACAAAAAACCCCTAACGAAACCTAAACCTAAAAACCCAAAAAACCCTAAAACCCTAAAACAAAAACCCTAAAACCTAAAACCCTAAAACTAAAACCCTAAAACCCTAAAACCCTAAAACCCTAAAACCCTAAAACCCTAAAACCCTAAAACCCTAAAACCCTAAAACCCTAAAACCCTAAAACCCTAAAACCCTAAAACCCTAAAACCCTAAAACCCTAAAACCCCAAACCCTAAAACCGAAAATCTAAAACCCTAAAACCCTAAAACCCTAAAATCTAAGGTTTCGCCACCTTCTCAAAGCTCTGGAGGGCCGACAACGACAACCCTAAAAGCCCTAAAACCCTAAACTTTAAACCCTAAACCCTCAACCCTAAACCCTAAAACCAGTTGAGGGCCGACAACCCTAAAACTCAAAAATCCTAAAACCCCAACAACCCCTAACAAAAACCTAAACAACCCTTTAAAAAACCCTTAAAAAAAACCCTTTAAAAAACCCGTAAAACAAAACCTTGAAAACCCTTTAAAAACCCTTTAAAAACCTAAAGCCCTAGAAGTTTCGCCGCCTTCTCAAAGCTCTGGAGCGCCGACTGCGGGCGCTGTCGCGCCAGATCCATGCCGGCACGGCCGGCCAGCCTCGGGGGGAGAGGGGTTTACTTGGAGGTTTAGGGTTTGGGGTTTAGGGTTTAGGGTTTAGGGTTAAGGGTTTAGGGTTTAGGGTTTAGGGTTTAGGGTTTAGGGCTACTTGGAGGGATTCATGGGTAGTTCTAGGTATGGTTTCAAGAAGGATTACTGGAATCGTATTTAGGGAATTCTATACCCTAGGGCCTGGGGTTTAGGACCGTATGGGGTTTGCTCTTTTACCTACAGGTTCAGAGTAATGATACTTCCCGACAGCTCAGCAGTAAGTAGTATTTATCATCTAGCTCTCGAAGTTGCAGGCAAATCGCGTCCCAGATCCAGGGGCTTGGAGTTGGGGGCTGAGACGTTTGGAAAGGTTTCTGCTTCAGAGCGGAACGTTTCGACGATCCGACTCTCGAGGTAAGACAAGCAACATCCATAGACTCGTTTTGCTACAACACTACTATTGATCTGTTCCGATTTGCATTTATACTCCTACTACAGAAAGTTTACTCTTACTGATGATGCGTGTTCTGCTATTGCGTGGTCTCCACGTTGACATTGTCAGTTTGTGTCTTCTTTGCCCTGAACCCTAGATCCTAAACCCTGAGCCCTAAACCCTAAACCCTAAGCCCTAAGCCCTGAACCCTGAACCCTAAATCCTGAACCCTGAACCCTAAACCCTACATGTGCATTACTCCCTGGGCCCTCGGCACGGCTGCCCGGTGCTCCGAATCACCAGCACCGAGTTGGCGCAGCAGCTGTTCACCTTCGCAGGGTTTTCAAGCAGCTTAGGGTTTAGGGTTTGGGGAGTAGGGTTTATGGGGTTTAGGGAGTAGGGTTTAGGGTTTAGGGTTCTAGATAGTGCCCGTTTAGGGTTTAGGGTACTACTCTTTCAGGTGCCCAACGTACAACCCCCCCCCCCCCCTACCCACATGCTTGGCATCCTTGGGAGGTCGGGATAAAGAGTTGGTAATGAAGCTACACCCGAAACCCTCTAAACCCTCTAAACCCTCTAAACCCTCTAAACCCTCTAAACCCTCTAAACCCTCTAAACCCTCTAAACCCTCTAAACCCTTGATGACTTCGATTTGTGGTGCCGGTCGGGCTCGAGGGCTTAGGGTTCGCCAACCAGCAGGACAAAACAAACACGGAAGCCTGCACGTCGCTTCGTGCACTCAGCGACTTCCGGGGCAAGTCCCCCTCCTCTCCTTATAACAATCATCTTTACCCCCAACCCCCCACCCCCCACCCCCCCCGATCTAACTTTAAACTTAAACTTTAAACGATCCCTATATCCGCCTACAGTTCATAGGCCATCCCTTCTCATTCGGGGTACTCAAAACTGCTAGGTACCCCAAGCCAGAAGCCCCCTGCAATGTGGCCCAGCAGTTGGAAGCCCGGCGCGAAAGTCCTTGCCGACCCTCATCCTTGAACCTACCCAAAGGCTCCAATGTAGAGTTCCTTTTTGGGTTTTTGAGGATTCTCGTATACTATTGTACTACCCCAAAACAGTACTACATAGGATCGTTTGGGTAAGCTACCTAAACCCTAACCGCCCTGACCCCAGCCACAAAGCGCAAACAGCGGCTCTCGTCGTATGTGCGCTCGGCGTTGGGGAAGTCGCGCACGGCGAAGTGAAGGCAACCTGAGAACGGCTTGAGGCTTGACCCAATACCCCTTCACAGGGGAATCGAAGGGTTTTTGAAAAATACGCTGAGCTGTAGTTCTTGGAGTCCGGGGTATTGGTGACTGTGAACAGGTTTGCAAGGGGTATTGGGCCTTCTGGGGACTGTGAACAGGTGTGCAAGGCTTCCTAGGTTGGGCACAGAGCTGTTGCCTTCGGTGTGCTGGCCGCAGGACGTTTTCAGACGTTCAGGAAGTTCAGGTTGTGGATAAGGTCCGGGTTTAGGGTTTTTGGGCTTTGCCGCCCCAAACCCCTAAACCCCTAGATCCTGCACCTCCAGCGAGCTTAAACCCGAACCTACTACAACCCAAGCCCGAACCCTAAAACCCTAAACGCCGAAAGCCTCAGAGCCCTGAAGCAACAAAAACAACAAATCGCTAAAAACCCTACACCCCAAGACCAGCCCTACAAAATCCAAAACTACTAAAGCCCCACCACCCCTAAACCCCAAGACCCTCAAGCCGTAGCACCCAAGACTACTAAAGCCCCACCAGGCGGCCCATCTCCACCAGCAACTGGGCGAAGCCCAGGGTCTCAGCTCGGCGGAGCTGCTGGGACAAACGCCGCGCCTCCTTTCTTTGGGGGTGACTTTTTGGGCCGAATCAGGGGGGGGGGGGGGGGGGCACCCGAGCACGAATAAGGGGGGGGGGGGGCGGGAGCCCTTTTATTTGGGGGTTCAGGGGTATAAGGGACTTCCTACCCTACCCTTTGGGGAGGGATGTTCGGGGTCCCTCATTTTCGTAACATCAATATTGGACCTATAAAGTTATGAGTTCTTAGTAAGGGAATTTGGGGCTTTCTGGGGCAGCTGTTAAAGGGCTATTTCGGGTGATCAGGTAACCTACCTTTAGTTCCAGCTTGCGAAACAACTACAAGCTCACTTTCATCGCTGGGGCTTAGTTCCCAAGCCATCCAGGACTCCCCTGGTCGATTTTGCCCATCACCAAAACATGCCTGACACGATACGTTGCCGAACTATCGCCCAAGCCCCCGCCAACCCCCCCGCCCCCGAAGTTGCTGGACCCCAAGCCAATGAAAGCCGCGAAACAGTAAAACCCTTAACCCTAAAACCCCTAAACCCCTAAACCCCTAAAACCCCGAAACACCCTAAAACCCTAAACTCCTAAACACCTAACACCCTAAAACCCTAAACCCCTAAACCCCTAAACCCTAAAACCCCTAAAACCCCCTAAACCCCCTAAAACCCTAAAAAACTCCTAAAACCCCCTAAACACCTAAACTCCCCTCAACACTGTCCTGAAGATGGAGCAGCGACTGGTCGAAGGCAGTGACGTGGCTGACGGGCTCAAGCCTTCCAAAGCTTAAGGACGTGAGGGAAAGGCTAGGAGGGCTTGGGGGCTTAGGAGGCTCAGGGCTTAGGGTTTTAGGGCTTTAGTTCAATCAGCACCCCCCACCCCCCTTAGAGAGCTGGGGGCCCCTAGAAAGCTGGGGCATCCTTTTTCAAGGAATCGGGCGGGGGGGGCACCGAGGCTTTTTGTGGGTGGGGGAGACCTGCTTGGCCGTAGTAGCCCACAGAAAAACACTCCGGGTAATCTACACAGACGGTGCCTTAACGACAGCACCGTAACTTGTGCCAGTTATTCGGGGTACTGTGCCACGTTTGTCGGTGTTTTTGGAGGTTATATTCACTTTTTATGTGTTTCTTATGTTTTTTCTTTTTTTTTTTTGGGGGGGGGTGTCGGTGTTTGGGCTTTTGAGGGTCTCAGGGCTTTGTGAGCTTCAGGGCTTTCGGGGTGTCGGGGCTCGGGGCGTTTTGTGGGCTCAAAAGGTAAGTTGGGGGACTTTTCTTAGGGTGGGATCTAATGCCCCGAGAAGGCTTTGAAAAGGGGTTACCCTATTCGGACGGACGTTTAAGGCCCTAACGCCCTAAAGGACTTACGTAAACCACAAGCCCGCGCGCCTGAAGCGTTCAATTTCCCGGTTGGGCTGAGGAAGGTGTTTGCATCCGTGAGATCCTTGACGCCAAGATGGGGTTTAGGGTTGAGGGTTTGTAGAAGTCACCGGGGGTGTTAGAGAGTAGCAGGGGCTTTAGCGTTGTCGAGTTTAGCTTGAAGATTTTAAACGTTTCGAGGGTTCCTGGGCAGGGTACAGTGGCAACGCTCACCCACGAGGGGGGGCTGTACAAAGGTTCACGGGCTAAACGCCCTGAACCTGACCCTAACTCTAAACCCTGAAACATAAAACCCTGGAACTCACAGATGCTTCAGAAGAGGATCGACTCTTGTCAGCCTTCTACGGGAAAGAAGACATGTGAATCTGTTGAGAATGAGGCAGTTGTGATATGGGGTGGTTGTTCCAAACTGATGATACCTTTTGGGTTGACGGTACCTAAATATTTAGGTCGCCGTTATATAATAGGGATCCAAAAAAGGGACATCAGGAATCTGTTGAGATTAGCAGTTGTTAAAGTGCCCAACAACCCCCTGGCTGGTTCTTCGTAGGCAATTGAGGGAGAATGAGGGCCCTCTATTATAATCCTTAGTTTCAAAGCACTCTGAGTATCATTGTTCTGAGGTTTCTTTGACGGAAAGGCTAGAGACTAAGCGCAGGAGGTACGGCCCACCGGAAGCTTGCGAACACCAAACAAAACCTGGTCCTGTCATCAATATTTGGAAGGGGATGCGCTACCCCTGAAAAGTGAAAAACCGCATCAACGAATCCTGTGGATAGGAAGAAACCATGTCATGTATAATATACATTTACAAAACAAATCGCCCTCTCCTCTCTCGTGGATTCGGCCAAGCCCAGCAGGAAATACGAGATCTCGCGCGCAAGCCCCCAAACACAACCCTACGCTTGCTTGGACTTTTGGGGCAAAGGGTCCCCTTAACCCTAAACACACCAAACCCCCCCGCCCCCCCCCCCCCCCCCCCCCCCCCCCCCCCCCCCCCCCCCCCACCCCCTTAAAAAACTTAGAGCCTAAAAAACCCTACAGCCAAGCCAAAAACCTCTGACCCCCTCCCCTAACAACCCCCCCCCCCCCCCCGCCACCCCCTCCCCCCCTCCCCCCCCCCCCCCGCCCCCCCCCCAACAAACCCCCCAAAAAAAACCTAAACCCCCTTAAACCTAAAAAACTAAAAAAACCCTGAAGCCCCCGAAGAAGAACCCCTAAAGCCCAAAAAACCTTAGACCACCCCAAAAAAACACAAAAAAACCCTGAAGCCCCCCTAGAACCCTTAAAGCCCCAAAATCTTAACCCCCCCCCCCAAAAAAAAAGAACCTAGAGCCCTAAAAACCCCAAAAAATCGTAAACCCCAAAAATCCTAAAGCCCCAAAACCTTAAACCCCCCAACCCACCCCGCGAGATCTTCGACCAGGACGCTCATCCACCGCGATGTAGCTCTTCTGGGCCTTGCATTTAGGGTTTAGGGTTTAGGGTTTAGGGTGTAGGGTGTAGGGTTTAGGGTTTAGGGTTTAGGGTTTAAGGTTTAGGGTTTAGGGTGCAGAAGCCCCTTCTATACGTTCTACTTTGGAACCACACAAAAGTGACATCTTTGAACAACATGTTTCCTGGAGTTTGACATCCAACTTAAAAACGTATTCCCAGGGGTTCAGGGGTTCAGGGGTTTAGGGTTTCGTCCTCCTGGAGGGTCAACCCCCTGTGAGCATCTGTCCGGCGAAAGCCATGAAGAAGGACATGGAAATCCCCTCTGCAACTCCATAACCTGACTCCCCAAACCCTTATAAGCAGAGCGCACCCACCCCAAACTCCAAACTGAAACCCTGACCCCAATTTAGGCACTAAACCCTTATAAGCACAACAAGGAAACTGCGATGGATTGAAGATCGCGTGTCCCACCCTAAGCCCTACATTGAGTCGTAGAGCATTATGCGAAAGCCGAATTCCAGTAATTCCTGAACCCCGAAAAACAAGACCTCCCCCGACAGCCCAATACCCTTCAAGGAATATCACGACACAGGGGTTGGTATTTCAGGTCAGCCGCTTAAAGTCTTAAAGTCTTCAACCCAAAAATTAGGGGGAAATGTTCAAACATGTCCCCAGACCCCCTACCCAAGAGACCCGAGAACCCTACTTGGAGTAGGCCCTGGAAAAAGAAGAAGCAGCTGTAATAGGAACCCAGAACCCCAAAACTACTATTTGCTAAAGAATCCCAAAAAATGCTAGATAATAATCCCTATATTACCCTCATAAGGAAGAATGTATTTAATTGTTTGGGGGCTTCTTAAGCAAGTGGTAGAAACAGTGCTGAAGTATAGTACTCCAAAACCGAGAGAAAGCGGGCTCTCGGGATGCCCCCTTACGGCCTGGTCGTAGAAGCCCAGCTTTTCCTGCTGAGCTCCAAGGCGTTTCCTGAGCTCCATGAGTCTGAGCGGGTTAGGGTTTAGGGTTTAGGGTTTAGGGTTTAGGGTTTAGGGTTTAGGGTTTAGGGTTTAGGGTTTAGGGTTTAGGGTTTAGGGTTTAGGGTTTAGGGTTTAGGGTTTAGGGTTTAGGGTTTAGGGTTTAGGGTTTAGGGCCGGTTTAGCGTTTAGGGTTTAGGGTCCACAAGCTCTGTAAAGCCTAAGCCGGAGGGGCTGGGGGCGAAACTGTATTGGGGGTAGGGCGCTGGCTTGCCAGAGTGCCGAAGCTGGTTGATAGTCTCGAATTTGTAAGGCCGGGCCTGGCTATGACTTCGGGTTTAGGGTTTAGGGTTTAGGGTTTAGGGTTTAGGGTTTTTTAGGGTTTAGGGTTTAGGGTTTAGGGTTTAGGGTTTAGGGTTTAGGGTTTAGGGTTTAGGGTTTAGGGTTTAGGGTTTAGGGTTTAGGGTTTAGGGCTATGACTTGCTTTGGGCTTCGGGTTTAGGGGTTTAGGGGTGTGGGGGCCTTTTGCTTTTCTGACCCGGGGCTGTAAGGACAAGACGTCTACTTTGAGCTCCATGGCTTCCCCTAAACCCCGAACCCCTACAACCTCATGCCCCAAGCTGTACTAGTCGGTTCCAAAAGTCTGTCCTAAGCCACCCCCTAAACCCTAAACCCTAAACCCCTCATCCCTAAAAACTCCTTACGCTGCCTCTGAAGAAAAAGATTCTCAAATAACATCCTCTTCTATAGGCCCAGTAAGGGAAGATGCTACATATCCCAATGGCCAACTTGGTCATACATACGTACCCGAAATAACTTATACTCAAGAATAAATATAGCTCCCCTTCTCATAACCCCACCTGTAACTACAATAAACCCTAAACCCTACACACTAAACCCTAAACCCTAAACCCTAAAGCCTAAAGCCTAAACCCTAACCCTCCCCCCCCCCCCCAAGCCCTAAACCCTAAACCGCTGCACGGCCTGGGCATGGCCAAGGCGCAGTCGCTCGACTTCGTTCTCGGCGGTCGCGACGCGGACGCTGAGGGAGGCCTCTCGTGCTCAGAGGGTTATAGGGCTTTGGGGGTAGGGTTGAGGTTTTAGGGTTTAGGGTTTAGGGTTTAGGGCTTTAGGACCTCCTGTCCTTCCAAGCCCTTCAGCTGATTGAGTTGGGGGTTTGGGGGGGGTTTGGGGGGGGGTTTGGGGGGGTTTGGGGGTGGTGGGAAGGGGAGGGGGGTTTGGGGGGGGTTTGGGGGGGGGGTTTTGGGGGGTTGGGGGGGGGGTTGGGGGGGGGGGAGGGGGTTGGGGGGGGTTTGGGGGGGGTTGGGGGGGTCGGGGGGGTTGGGGCGGGTTTGGGCTTGGGCTTTGGGAATTGGGGTTTAGGGCTTAATTAGGGCGTAGGGGGTTTTTGGGACATCTTGTATCCTCTTCGGGCTTCAGGGGTCTAAGCACAGCGACCCTACTGCTAACCCTACCTGCCTCCCAGACATGAAGAAACAAGAATCCAGTGTAGTTGGTTTTTAGTTTTCATAAAAAAAGTGAATCCAATGTACCTGTACAAGCCCCCCCCCCAAAGTGAATAAAGCCCCCCCTGAGAGAGTTGATGACTTTAGGTTGATGATCTGATGGCGAGGGGGTCCGAGCAAAGTCAGGCTTTAAGACCTGAGTTGTTTTTGTTATTTTATGTTCTTTTCTCTGACTCTACTTGCAATTGCGCTTATTGCTTTAAGCTACGGAAGTATTTGAGGTTTGACTTGCGCTCGGCAGGTTTAGGACGCAAGGACCTGCGCATTTTTTCAGCAGTCCTTCAGCAAATGGGGAGGGGGGAGGGGGGTTGTGCTGGTCCTGTGTGTCGGGACTTCATTGTGTACAAGGGGCCATACTTGGAGGTTCATGGTACTTATAACCCAATCATAGCTGTACTTATCACCCACTCATAAGCCCCTTAAGTGCCCTAATGTGGCTAAGCCCTAAACCCCAAACCCTAAACCCTAAATCCAAACCCTAAACCCTAAACCCTAAACCCTAAACCCTAAACCCTAAACCCTAAACCCTAAACCCTAAACCCTAAACCCTAAACCCTGAGTCTTAGTTTTCAGGGCACCGAGGGGGCAGCCCAGCCTTTTTGTTGGTCTGCGAAGCTTCGAGAACCAGGTCGCCCTGTCCCAAAGCGCTGCCGGTAACGTCTCCACTTTAAAAACACTACTATAAGGGGCCTTAATGATTAGAATAGGTTTTTTGGGGTTGGTATGATTTAGTTATGTAGGGACCATAAGGGATAATTATTCCTCTGAGCCCCCCCCCCCCCCCCCCCCCCCCCCCCACCCCCCACCCCCCCCCCCCCCCCCCCCCAGAGGGCTGTCGGAACATGAGCGTGATGTCAAGAGCAGCTCGGTGAACCCTAAACCCTAAACCCTAAACCCTACACCCTAAACCCTCAACCCTAAACCCTAAACCCTAAGCCCTGCGGCGCTGGATCAGCTTTCAGGGAGCCTTGAAGCTGCCAGAGGACAGCTGGTCATACTTGACGGCAGCCCGGCCGAGGAAGTCGTCCATCCTCAGAACCCTAAACCCCAAACCCCAAACCCCAAACCCCAAACCCTAAACCCTAAACCAGGATTCCCGGAAACCTTAAGCCCCAAAGCCCCAAAGCTGTAAAGCTGCAGGTCTGAGGGAGCCCCGACGACCTCCAAAACTATTGAGGCATGCGTTTCTCCAAAACCGAAAGAAAAAACAACTGTCCGAGCGATACCTTTCCACGCGAGAATTCTTTGGGTCGAGCGCTTCAGAGGTTCAGGGCCAAAGGAAACGCACCTATGTGTGTATAAGCCTATGCTCCATGTCTTACGTCTCGTATACCTAAGTTCATGAGTACTGTATGACTAAATATGTAAACCTACAGATAAAGCTCATAAAATGTGTATGTATATACCTATATATATATATAGATAGATGTGTGTGTGTATTTTTCTATAGCATATTATATTTCTGGGTGGCTGTCAAAACTATGATCCCTTTTGGGGTACCCAAAATATTAGCTGCCGTCTTATATTCGGGATCCAAAAAGGGGCCATAATTTTTAACAACCACCCCACATAGCACATAAAGCTTTTTCCATGGAACATCACAGATGCATATGCCAGATGGAAGTCGGAGTCCAGAGGGGGATGGGCATTGTGACTGCCATGTGAGCATCCGTGCAGTTGAGGACACAATGCCAAGTACTTGGAGCTCCGATTACTTGCCTACGAAACCCTAAGCCCTAGGCTCTAGGCCCTAAGCCCTAAGCCCTAAGCCCTAAGCCCTAAGCCCTAAGCCCTAAGCCCTAAACCTACTATTTTGGATGTCCAGGGCAGGGCAGGGGTGGGGGGGGGGGGGGGGGGGAGTTGAAAACCTACTTTTTTAAAGGGTGTTGGGGTTGCCAGAGGCCCTGAAGCTCTTGTAAAAGCTCACGGGATGCCATCCATATGTAGGCAATGCCCTCAACACTCAGGTCGTGACCCGCCCAAGTCTTCATCCCAAACCTCGCAAAGACGGGACTGGAAGGGGGTTAGAGTCTAGGCCTTGGGGTCATAAGCTTCTGGAACCCTAAGCCCCGTAGGAGGTTTTTAATAAGTCAGGCGGCCAGCTGGATCACGGCAGAGCGGGGATGCAGGATTGAGGGCGTACACGGGCTTGGGGATGCCGAGGGCTGATCACGTGTCGGCGCCCTCCCCCCCACCCGCCCACGAGATGCCAAGATGCAGGCCCCTGCAGGGGTTAGGGGTGTGGGAGTCGGGAAAGTTGTCCAGGAGCCCGCTCTTTTTCTAAGCCCTCAGCGACAGGTAGGTCCTCAACTGCATTGAAGCCCGTAGCGGCCTAAGCCCACTCCCGCTATCTCTCTCTCTCTCTCTCTCTTCCTCCCTCCCTCCCTCCCTCCCTCCCTGTAAAGGTCTTGGTTGTTGCAGCTTAGGGTTTGGGGTGTAAGGTTTGGGAAACCACATCTACACCGGGGCCTCGAAGAGCAGCGCTGCTCCCTTAGGGACCAGGAGGCTGCCGGCGAAGTCCCAGGCCGGCTGGACGGAGTTCTGCCGTTGGCGCGTTTTTAGGGTTTCGGGGTTTTTGGGCTCGAGGTGCTCAGATGTTGTGTCTGATTTGGGATGTTCCCCTCTGATACTAACAGCCCTTAATAGGGATTGTAACAGGGGCCCCCAAAAACCTCAAAACGCCGGGTTTTTTTCCATGGAGGACCGCGCCACCCGCACATGGGCGGTGAAGCCTCCACCCCACCCCCCACCCCCCCGACCCCCCACCCCCACACCCTCCCCACCCGCGCCCCCACCCATCCACCCCTCCCCACCCACCGCCCAAACCCCAAGACAGCGGCCCAGGCCGAGAAGCTCCCCAAGCCCACTTGCTTCGACGACAAGAAGATTGCAGCAAGGGTTTTCCAGGTTTGGGCTTCGGGCTGGGGATTTGGGCTTGGGGGCTTGAGAGGTTTAGGGCCTCTGGGGTCGGCGGCCTCAGCCGGAGGCTCCTATAGTTTGGAACATCCCAATGTCAAAACTCCACAAACAACCAATAAACCCTCCATCCAACAAGAACACACATGGGAAAAGGCCTGCTTATGGATCCTCAGTTCATGAGATGCTCAAACCCTAAACCCTAAACCCTAAACTCTAAACCTTAAACCCTAAACCTTATCCAGCGCACACCAGGGTCTTCCCTTTGACATGTGACACGTGCCCTCGACCCCTAAACCCTAAACCCTGAAACCCTGAAACCCTGAAATCCTGAAACCCCGAAACCCTGAAACCCTGCAACCCTGAAACCCTGAAACCCTGAAACCCTCAAACCCTGCAACCCTGAACCCTAAACCCCGCCCTACCTTGACAGTCGGCGTCCGGAGCGAGACTTTGTCGCCGGATACGTTCTTGCCATCGCCGGTTTGCAGCTGGCACGTCACGTACCTTGCTGGGCCCTAGGGTTTAGGGTTTAGGGTTTAGGGTTTAGGGCTCCTACCCAAAAACTGGCATCTTGCCCTACCCCAAAAATGGCTGTAGAAGGTTCTAGGGCTGATAGGGGTACACCGCCCATTCTTGAGTGCTACTTGGTACCCAGTAGCAGAAAGCCTCGAGCCGAGAGCAGCACAACTGCCAACGGCAGGGCTTAGGGAAGAGGGTTTAGGGAAGAGGGTTTAGGGTTTAGGGTTTAGGGTTTAGGGTTTAGGGTTTAGGGTTTAGGGTTTAGGGTTTAGGGTGCACTTCAAAGGCTTGACAGTGGCCATGATCGACTTCGAGGCTTACTTGAAGGCTCATGGGCACTTAAAAGTAGGGTTCTAAAGGCCCTGCATAAGTTTATATCTATGGTCTGTAGTGATCCCGCTTTGAACCTTCAAGTAGCCCTAAACCCTAAACCTTAAACCCCCAACCCATAAACATGAAACCTTAAACCTTCAAGGTTAGGCCAACGCCCCACCCACAACCCGATCTGTGCTGCCCGGCAGCGGATCCGACGTGCCCGTGCCAGGGAGCCAGTCTGCCCGCCCTGAAGTTTGCAGTTTGGACAGATACCATGTGTATATATATATATATACAAATTAATGTTGCACCCTGTTTAGTATTGGCCTCCTCTTTAAAGACAAACTGGCCGAATTATTCAGGACATGCTGACTGTTTGGGAGTCCCTCTTTAAAGACAAATCGTCCGGGCGCCGTAAGAAAATTCCACGCGGCGCGCCTTTAAAAAAGATAACCGGGCATCGCTGCCCCTTTTGAACCTATCTAAACTCCTCCCTATTGAAATCATATGAGCCCCCGGGGCCGTGTAATCAAGATCCCATCCACGCCTCAACTGTTCAGGGGGGGGGGCCCCCCCACACTAAACAGGGTGAAACATTATATACACATATATATATATATATTGATATAATTAAGCCAGAAACAAACAAAGAACGTGTATATATATATATATATATGTGTGTGTGTGTATATATATATATATATGTGTGTGTGTGTGTGTGTGTGTGTGTGTGTGTGTGTGTGTGGGTGTGTGTGTGTCTGTATGTCTGTATGTCTGTATGTCTGTGTGTCTGTATGTCTGTATGTCTGTATGTCTGTGTGTCTGTATGTCTGTATGTCTGTATGTCTGTATGTCTGTAGGGATGTCTGTATGTATGTCTATACGTCTGTACTTCTGTATGTCTGTATGTCTGTATGTATGTACGTACGTATGTATGTATGTATACACACATATATACATATATTCATTTATATGTGATTCATGTTCTGTGTCAATATGTACTACGGTTTTAAGGTTCAAGCTTTGGGGTTTCGGGCATCTTTGCCGCTTAGCGTGCAGTGATTAGGGGCGTACCGTTGTTGAGGGCTGTAGCTGTTTCGATCCGGTGAAACACGCACCAGCCGTGGCAACGTGGTGGCTTCTGTGTTCAAGTTGCGTATATGGTGCTGCTGAGTTGTGACGAGCATGGTGAGGTATTGGGCTTCCTGGGCAGACCAGACTTGCAGAACCGCTCTGAGGCAGGCGGCGGATGAGGGCTGCAACGCTCGAGCTTTTCGGGCGTAGGGTTTCGAAAGACCCCAACTAACACTTACCCAAAAAAACATAGATCCGAAGCCACCGGAGCCTCAGCCCAAACTACACAACGAAGGCTGAGGATATCATGACGTACCTCGAACCCCCTCCACCCCTAAACCCTAACCCCTAAAACCGTAAACCCGAAAACCGTAAACCCCTAAACCTCAAGAAGCCACGCGGCTGAGACTAGCCGCGCTCCTTAGCCGCACGGACAAAGTTCTCGCAGGCTTGTAGGCTTTGCTTTATCAGAGGTTGCTGGCCTGAGGGGCTCCACTTGTTTCTTCAAAGGCGGATTTAGGATTTCCAGCTGGACAAAAAGCCCAAGCTCAGGGTTTATCTAGGGGTTTGGGGGATTTTGTTGGGCTTGGCGTTTGGGGGTTCGGAGGTTTGGGCATGTAGTGGCATCAGTAAGGCTGCTTGTTTCCAGATCCACTACGTGCCCTCAGCCTTATAGAGCCTACAACCCCCCTGAGCCTTCAGGTAGAATAGCGACTATGGCTGCATGATAACCAAAGTTATAGTGCGGACAAGGGTCCCTAAGCATCCCGAAGCCCGATCCAACCAACAAAGCCCGGAATCTCCGAAAGCCTTTGGGGCTTGGGTTTAGGGTTAGGGTTCAGGGTACATGGTTCAGGGTTCAGGGTCCCTCCCCCCCCCCCCCAACTCCCCCCCCCACCCAAACCCAACCCCAACACCACCCCACCTCCCATAAAACAAAAAAACCCTAAGCCCTAAGCCCTCAGCCCTCAGCCCTAACCCCCCTAACCCACCAACAAGTAAAAATAGAAACAAAATAAATAAAACCGGGCAAGGTGCTGGATGCCCACGCGAAGGAGCTGCGGGCCCTCCGTCCGAGGCGGCCTCACTGTGAGCTCCACTGTGTCTTCGAGATTTTCGGGTTTCGGGTTTCGGTCTTTCCCTGCTGTGCTATATAGTATACACTTGTAACTTATAACTTATAACTTATCACTTATAACTTACAACCCTAAAACAATATGTATATATATATATATATATATATAGAATCATGGGACCTCTTCGGTACCCTTGACTAGAAGGTGTAACCTGTGCCCTGTACCACAGCAAACTGTGGGAACCTTTTTCGCATCCTAAACTATACGGTGCCTGCAATACTTGTCAAAGGGACTTTGCCTTGTACCCCTAAGGTGGAACCTTGGATTTGGGGGGCCATTCTTGGAGTTTTTTCCAGGGAAGCCTTAAGGGGCACAACCTTAGGGGTGCGAGGCTGTAATCCCTTGATGCTAACCTCAAAAGGGCCCCTCACTAACCCTAGCCCTACACCCTAAACCCTAAACCCTAAACCCCAAACCCTGAACCCTAAACCCTAAACCCTCTAAACCTTTAAGATCAAGTCCCATCGGAATACGAGCGGAGCGGCGGATTTGGGTCGTGGCGGCTGTCGTAGATGGCCACACTGACGGTCAGGTATGCCTCCACGGAGTCCTTGGTTGAGGGTTTTTAGGGTTTAGGGTTTAGGGTTTAGGGTTAAGGGTTAAGGGTTAGTTCAGGGGGTTTGGGGGGGTTTAGGGTTCAGGGTGTGGGATCTAGGGCTACTCTCCCCCTGCGCCCTCCCAAGAAAGCACAGCAAGAGTCAGGAGGGTCTAGAGCTTGGGATCATACATAGATCTGGGAGGGCCAAAGAGGGGCTCAGGGCCCCAAACGCTCCAACTCCTGGGCCCTGAAGCCCCTAAAGTTAGGGGTTCCCCTACTACCCCCTCTATACTATCCCCCCCTAGGTTCGCCCACAAGTAAGCCTATTTAGGGCTAATTAAGCCTAATTAAGGTTATTTAAGGAGGGAACCTAGGGGGGGGGGGGTAGTACAGAGGGGGGTAGTAGGGGAACCCATGATAAAGCCTCTAAACCGCCTAAACCTTCTAACCCACCTAAACCCTAAACCCTCAACCCTACAGCCTAAACCCCAAACCCCAACCCCCATAAAACATCAGGCAGGGTGCAGAGCCGTCGTAGCTGGTCTTGTGCAGCCGGAGCTCTCCAGTGAACCCATACGGTGCTACCTAAGATACGGCTTTCTGGTTGAGGGATCTGGGGTTTAGGGTTTAGGGTTTAAGGTGTAAGGAACGGGTTTCTGGTTGGGGGCTTAGGATCTGGGGTTTACAGGTTTCTGAGTCTCAGGTTAAGTGCTTTCTTTCCTCTTTTTTTTTTTTTTTGGGGGGGGGGGGGGGGGGGTTGAACCCTACACCCAAGTAACTTAAGTATATTGGCAACTTTGGGCCTCACGCTGAGTCTTGAGGTAGGGTCTCCCAAGTGGCCAAATCCCCCGAAACCCGAGGATTAACTCTACACCATTAGCTCTGGAGCCCTTGAATCCTGAAAAGCTGGAAATCCGGAACCCAATCTCCCTCCCCCTCCCGCCCCCAATCAGACCCGACGCCCCTTCAACCCCTATGCACACCCTAAGAAGGCAAGCCCTATGGACCCTGTAAACCCCGCAAGCCCTACACAAACCCTGCAAAGCCTATAAACTCCACACAAACTCCACTACTTGGAGGTTCATAGGTAGTTCTAAGTGGGGTTGCAAGTAGGTCAACTATAGTCATAATTGGCTAAAGCCTTACTTAGGTCACTGGCTACCCATGAACCTTCAAGTAGACCCTAGACCCTAAACCCTAAACCCTAAACCCTAAACCCTAAACCCTAAACCCTAAACCCTAAACAGTACACCTTCGACTTGGCTGCCCAGGAAAGTCTTGCCGTCCGAGTCGCAGCACAGCTGGGCAGCTCCACCTGGGGCTTGGCATCAGCTTCCGGGTCCAAGGGTTAAAGGTCCAGGAGCCATTTAGGGTTTAGGGTTTAGGGTTTAGGGTTGAAGGTTCAGGGTTTCGGGATTAGGGTGTAGAGTTAAAGGTTTCGGGTTCAAGGGTTAAAGGTTTGGGGGCTCATGTGCACGGTCCATATTTTTAAGGTGGGTAGCCCTAAGCCCTAAACCCTAAACCCCAAACCCTAAACCCCAAACAGTGCAGGTAGGGTTGAGGGCGTGGGAGCCAGGCATCCCAAAACCTTGCTGGCATTGCTTAGCACCGAACGAATCCTGGGAGTCTACAGACGAACCCTGTACCCCGACAATGCGGTGCTTGTACCCAGTCACCAAGGCACGCTGCTTGTTTTAAGCGTAAACCTAGTTGCTGAGTACTCTGGCACAAAAAAAGGCTAACCTTTCAATTGTGGTGCAAGTAAGATTGTATATACCGCAAAAGGTTAAAGGTTATCAACTCAGCTACTAAGTATCCAAGGTAGGGTCTAGGGCTCGAGTCTACAAAATAGAGGATGGCAAGCTTACCGCCTCGGTCTCGGGCATAACATGGGGTGCCATGGGCAGTAAGCCCAAGATTCTGGGAGGTCTGACATGTGAGTAGACTCTGAACCCTTAACCTCAAACCCTAAACCTTGAACCACAATACCTTAGCACGACACCCCAAATCCCCAATCCCAGAGAGTGCCCCCTAAAACCCCAAACCTTGCCGCAACCCTACAAAAAAGGGCCCTTTCAATTGGACTGGGGACTTAAGGGGTAGTTTGGGTTGAATATTCAAAGGGGGCGATCGCGGGATACTGTCGGCAATGATTTCGGCTCCTGTGCTAGTCAGCTAGTCCATGGAGTCCATGGGCAATACATGGGTAACAAGGGATGAGGACACAGCTGCCCTACTTGCAAACCCATCCATGAACCTTGAAGCACACCCTCTTTCCCCTACAAGCCCTCAACCCCCAATAACCTCGGCCCTCAACCTAACTTGAAGGTTCATGGGTAGCAAAGTACCCAAATTAAGGCTATCACCAGTTGGAATTACTCATAACTACCCATGAGCCTCCAAGTAGCCCCCAACCCTAAACCCCAAGCGCGAAAAAAGTGTTAGGGAAAGATAGGCCTGCCCCAGGAAGTCATCGTCCTTGCCAGTGTCCTCATCGAACCTCAGCAGCGTGAAACCGTAACACCCTAAACCCTAAACCCTAAACCCTAAACTCTGGACTAGCAAACCAGAACCGCCGTGTACGTGATGACGTGGACAGGGCATCGATGGTGGAACTTGGTGCCTCCAGAACCTGAGGCTTTTCTCACAGAAACCAGCGTGGGGGCTTAGGAAAATCAGGGGCCCCTAATAGGGACCCCTAAATAGTATGATTCCCTTCTAAAAAGGACCCCCCAAAAAAGCGTACCCCTAGTATCGTAAACCCCCACGTGCATCCCAGATTCACTGTGAACAGAAGCACGTCGCCTTCGAAAAAGTCATCGATGCTGCAAGACTCCTGCATTGCAGTTACGTCTGGGGTTTGCAAGGCTTGTGGCTTGACATTCGCAAACCCTAAACCCTAAACCCTAAACCCTAAACCCTAAACCCTAAACCCCAAACCCCAAACCCTAAACTCTAATTTTGTCAAATTCGCTAGGCTCCCTGAAGAGCAAGGCTTCACCTTGGTTCTTGGCGGTTCGCAAAGATCTGGCGAACTTTTCTTTGCAGCTTCAAATATGATCATTCTTCGGGACAACGACCCGAACATCCCTGCTTGACACTAGACCCTAAACCCGAAACACCGCGGGATTGCAGGTGACACCCGAGAACCGAGGCTCCTTCCAAACCGGGTCCGTGCAGTTGTCCACAGTCTTGGTGCGGAATTCTGTGCGCCCGGCTCCTTTGACCTGATACTTAGCCCCTTTAGGGTCTTGGGTCCAGAAGGGCCAACCCTTTGCACTCTTGCCTGACATCAAAATCTGCCAGCGCAGACCCCCGAAACAGTGAGAACTGTGAGACATGGTCAGCCCTGCAGTCTAAAAGCGATGACATTCTTCGCATGTCGCGAGGCGTTCGCATGTCGCGAAGCCAGAAGCCAAAAATGTGACAACAGCTTGGAAGACAGCAAGCGGGGGTATGCCCAGATCTGGGCGAGAGCGCGGCTTGTGTCCAAAATTTCGAGCAGGCATCAAGAAAAAACGCGTGGTCCGCGGCCGGGCGCGCCGTCAGCCCCTCTTACTGTGGGACGTTGTGAAACCCTAAGATGGCCCTTAAGACCCTCTGAGAAATATTCCTAAATATGATCCACTTAAACCCAAGCCCAACAAGGGAAAAATGTTAAATATCCCAAGGGCCTACCTAGAACCCCATATTGACACACTGGAAAGAAGACTCAGCCTGGCCCAGCAAGGTTTCGGTTCTCTCGAGTTGAGGGTAGTGAAGTGAAGTAAGTAGGGACCTAGGCTAACCTCACTGCTCCCTTAACTTGGCTGGCTCTGCATCTTTTGGGAACAAACACCCTAAACCCTAGAATTTTTAGGATTCTAAACTGTATCTTGCGGAAGTCGCATCCCCTTACCTGGTTTGCCAGCCGCGGCACCTGGCAGATGCAGTAGGGATCGGACGTCCCGCCCATAGGCATCCAGTCCGCGTTCCGGAGCCCTCGCGAAGAAGTTATCTCCACCTCAAGGCACTAAACCCTAAACCCTAAAACCCTAAAACCCTAAAACCCTAAAACCCTAAAACCCTAAAACCCTAAAACCCTAAAACCCTAAAACCCTAAAACCCTAAACCCCAAACCCTAAACCCTAAACCCTAAACCACCTCAAGGGGTTTCTTAGGCACCCTTTGGGGGCTTGGGGAATTAAGGGTTTAGGGTTTAGGGTTTTGGGTGGAAAGTTTGAGAGTTTATTGGTTGGGATGCTCCCCCCTTATTCTTAGGGGGTACTATAATCCCTATTTAGGACTGTCACCATAACGGGCAACATCCCGATTTATAGGGTTTAAGTTTAGGGCAGAGCAGGTTTTCAGGATTCTGTTGTGCCTGGGTCTCCCTAAACCCTATACAAATGCCAGACACTGAGCAGTAGCACTTTTGCTGCGTGTCAGTTTGACTTCTGAAGCTTAGCTTCTTGAAAGCTCCAGTTACTAAACACCAACTGTCTGGATGGCGCACCCTCAGCGCCCTATAGTAAGCAGACCTTGGATCTTGTTTTCCAGTATTAAAACCCAATAAAAATCGGCAACCGAGCCAAACATACAACTACAATTGGAGCGGGGTCTGGGAACGCCCTCTAAGCCTACCTTCACAAAGCTCTCCCCCCCCCCCCCCCAAGCCTTGCCTCCAACGAGTATCTCGTGAGGCCTCTTCGGTTCGACGCACGGCGGCTCCCGGGCGACCTCGGAATTTTTCAGAGACACAACTTGGAGGTTTCACGTCGTGGGTAGTCGGGTAGTCATAAGTTGAGTCATAAGTAGGGGTATAGAAGTACCCTAAATAGGGTAGAAGTTTCCTTCAAAAGGTTATAACCACTATTAACTTGAGATGCCCTACTTCAAACCCTACTAGGGACTACCCGTGAACTTCCAAGAAAGCCCTCCATAACCTAGGGGGGGGGGGGGGGGGGGTCTTAAGGGAGTGGGGTTCATGCGGGGTAGGTACCTGGGAAACCTTAGGGAAGCTTAGGAGCCTTAGGGAGTAGCGGGGAGTATTAGGGAACCTTGCGTTACATGCCCCCCTTGAACCTCCTTCCCCTAAGAACACACAAACTACACCCTGAACCCTAAACCCTAAACTTTAAACCCTAAACCCCTGTAAGGCCCCATATTCAGGAACTATGTAGCTACTCTAAGATATACAAGGTAGTCGCCAGGTTCCTTTACAAAGGAGCTACTTTTTCTCTCTCCAGGCATCCTCTTGACAGCCTGCTGCCTTGGACGAAACCCTAAGCCCTAAGCCCTGAACCCTATACCGGGTTTAGGGTTTTGGGGTTTTGGGGTTTTAGGGTTTAGGGTTTAGGGTTTAGGGCTAAACCGGGTGTTTGTTTCGGGACCCTCTTCCGAGGCAATCGTGCGCTGGCCTTGGGGGGTGGTTGCTTGGAGGTTCATGGGTGGTCATAAGTGAGGGTGTGCGTAGGACGGCGATAACTACCCGTGAACCTGCAAGTGGGGGGTCGCCCTGTCACGCCGTGGCAGGTTCCGTGCTAGTCTTGCTTGGCCTGAGCTCGGTCCAAGGACACCCCTTATGCTCAAAGCCCCTAGGATCCACATAGCACCGCTTGCTCCGTCTTTCCCGGTTTTGCCCGGGCATGGCTTTGTTGATTGAAACTCCAAATCCTGGACCCAATAGCATGTGGCTGTTGAAAAGAAGGTCCACAGCGATTCTGTGGTTCTGTGGAGCATATCCATACACCCGAACTAAACCCTAGAAGGGAAAAGGGGATAGCAAAGGCACGTAGTTGTGGTAGGCCGCAGTTCTCCTGAACCTACAGTAAGGCCCCGACTCCCAACAGCCCTATAAGCCCTAAGCCCGAAGCCCTAAACCCTACACCCTAAACCCTAAACCCTACAAGCCTAGATCCTAAACCCTAAACGCTAAACCTAAAACCTAAACCCTAACTAAACCCTAAACCCTAACCGTAAACCCTAAACCCTAAACCCTAAACCCTAAATGCTTTTGAAGCTTCGGGTTTCAGCCCAGGTGCGGCTGCTCGCCCGTGTCCTTGTTAGGACCCGCTGCGGGCGTGTCTGACCCGAGCTGATGGCCACCACCCACAAAGTCGTAGATGTGTCCTTCCATCTTAGGGTAGTTGCATGGCCTCGTAATATGGGCCCTCGAAAGGGGACCCCTTATATACCTCCAAGTTATATTTATGTACGCGTATACAACCGAAGGGCCCATACATTAAAGGAGGTAGGAGACCATGTTAAGGGCCCACGTAGGTCCCAGCGAGCCCAAGAAACTGCCAGGAAATCTTTGAAACCCGAAGCCCTTCGAACCACTGAACCCCAGCCTAAACCCTGAATTTTATACACACCCAACAGAGGCTAAAAACCTAAAACCCTAAACCCTAAACTCAAAAACCTGGACCCCAAACTCTAAACCCCAACCCGAAGTGCCCAAGGAGAACTCCAGACAGATGTCCTTGACCTTTCCGGCCCGGCTGCGCGGTCTTCGCGGCTGCCTGGCCGACTTGTGGTCCTTGGCTCTCTATACCCTGGCTGTAGCGGGTGGAATAGGTGTATACGGTATAGGGTTTATGATTAGAGCTCAGGGTTTGGAGTTTAGGCATATGATGGACCAACTTCAGACGTGTTGCTGCCTGTGGACTCCAAGGCAAGGTCAACGTCTCAGTCTGAGCAGGGATCTCAACGATGTCCACTGCTTACGAAAAATCTCCACGCAATCAAGGCCCGACCAAAGGCTGCAAACTTGCCACAAGGCAGGAAGGAGGGGGTGCGGCTGAACCGCACATTCTGGAACCCTGAATCCCTCGCAGGGTTGTAATTACCTTCGACGCCAAACTTGAACAACGCACTACTCTAAGGTGACAAGTATGGGCCCCGTAATTCGCCTTAGCCTTTTTCAGGTGAGGATAAAAGAACGCGCAAAGGCATATCTACATGTCTTTCTGTATATACATATATGTATGTGTATATATATATAAATATATAATTATTCATTCATTTATTTATCTATTTATTTAGTTTTCATTTTTTCTTGGTTTGGTATCATATAACGGTTGTCGCAAGTCAAGGGCCCAGTGCTTTTAACCCTAGAGCTACCCTTGAACTCCACCGCCAAACAAACTCTAACCCCCCCCCCCCGGTGCCCTGAAGACAGCAAAGCCGAAGTCCAAATTTTCGTCCGAAGATTAGGCTTAAGGGTTTCTAGGGTCTATTCGAGGACCGTTTGGTTCTTCGGGTAGTTTCCTGGTCCCTTAGTGCGGGCCCTTAAAAGGGTACCCCTTATACACCCCTTATGTACCTTATACAACCCCAAGGTCAGCAGAACTTTTTAAGGTAAGGGATCAGAAAGGCTAGGGTTTAGGGTTTAGGGTTTAGAGGGTTTAGGGGTTTAGGGGTTTAGGGGTTTAGGGGTTTAGGGGTTTAGCGGTTTAGCGGTTTAGGGGTTTGGGGGTTTAGGGGTTTAAGGGTTTATAAGGGTTTAGGGTTTAGGGTTTAGCGAAACCCTAAGCCCTGAAACCCCCAAGCCGTTGAGTTCGTTTAGGCTCTTATAGACTTCAACGTCGTTTAGAGGGTAAGGCAGCTCAGGCCCTAAACCCGAAACCCTAAACCCTAAACCCTAAACCCTAAACCCCATAAACCCTTGTAGACTTTAAAAAACAGTTTCGGGTAGTGCAGCTCAGGCTCTTTGAGCGGCCATCGCGGATGGCGCATTCGGCGGACCTTACGGGGCAGCTGCGGGAGCCCCCGTGTTTCTAGGTGCCCTGGTGCCCTACAGCTCCAAGTCTCCAAGCCCTAAACCCTAAACCCTAAACCCGACACCCGAAACCCTAAACCCGAAACCCTAGCTTCACCACAAAAGACTGCAAAGCCCCAGCAGGGCCTCAACAAAAGCCCTGCTGGGATGCTTCGGGTGCGGGGGTCCAGAGCTTGGGGGTTTGGGGTTTGGGTTTAGGGTTTAGGGTTTAGGGTTAGGGTTTAGGGTTTAGGGTTTAGGGTTTAGGGTTTAGGGTTTAGGGTTTAGGGTTTAGGGTTTAGGGTTTAGGGGTAGGGTTTAGGGGTTAGGGTTTAGGGTTTAGGGTTTAGGGTTTAGGGTTTAGGGTTTAGGGTTTAGGGTTTAGGGTTTAGGGTTTCGGGGTATATACGGGGTCAGAAGGTTATAGGGGGTTCAGGGATACTGCTTCGATTTGGGTCTAATTTCGTAGGGTTGGATGGGCAGAGGATCAAGAGCTTGACACGAGTTCAGACCTGAAAACCGGGCTCTAGAGTGGAGATGGCGCTACAGGTAATCTCTCGCTCGGACTCGTCGCCGCCGACAAGGTGGCCACATGAAGAGCTCTCAAAACCATGATTTTGCAGTTTGTAGGTGGCCCTGTGCCCTACAGCTCCAAGTCTCCAAGCCATAAGACAAAAAGTGGTCCTAGCAGTTGGGATGCCGCCCCATATACTCCCAGTCCTTAATTGAGATTATAATTGGGGTGCGATAATCCCTATTAAGGACTGTCAGTATAAGGGGAACATCCCAAGGCCCAAGGTCCTAGCTTCACCGCAAAAGACCCCAAAAAAACCTAAACCCAAAACCCAAAACCCAAAACCCTAAACCCTAAACCCTAAACCCTAAACCCTCACCCCAGCACGACCTCGAAGAGTTGAAGCCTACAACGCTTAAAAAAATACGATGCTGGGACGCTTAGGGTCAGAGGGTTTCAAGGTCCAAAGCTTGGGGTTTGGGTTTTGGTCTCTGGGATACTGCTTCGATTTGTGTCTTATTTCGTAGGGTTGGAGGGGCAAAGGATCTAGACAGGGTTGACAAGAGTTCAGACCGGCTTCGGTAAAGGTAATGTCTTGCTTGGACTCGTCATGCGCGAAAACGTGCCACATGAAGAGCTCCCAAAACAATGATTTTGCACGACTGCAACCACGGCAAGCAAAACAATGATTTTGCACGACTGCAACCACGGCAAGCTCCATGGAAGAATAGAATACGCGTAAACAGTCTTCATAGTCATCTTCCCCCTTATACTAAGAGCCCTTATAACTAATCAGGATTACAATATAGGGGGGGTACTATAATCCCCATTAAGGAGCTGTTGGTATTCGAGGGAGCATCCCAAACTAAAGCTGCGGAAACTCCCTAAACCCTAAATCCCTAAACCCTAAACCCTAAACCCCAAACCCTAAACCCTAAACCCTAACCCTAAACCCTAAACCCTAACGAACTGAAGCTCGCTGCTTTCCCAGCTGCGTGCAACGCTTGGCAGCGGCGCCGGCTCGATGTGACGGCTCTCGGAAGCACCCATGGCGACAAGGCGGCGATGACTGGACCCGGGAGTAACCTAGGAATCAAAAGGGTAATTCCCCTTCTTGGTTTTAAGGGGATTGCTATAAGGGTACGTGGCATGGACCTTTAGGGTCTATTTGGCACTTCCTTTTTGTTTGCTATTTAAACGGTTCAATTCACACATACAATTTGTGGGGTTTAGGTTTAAGGCAAAATTTATGGCTTAGGGCTAGTTCGGTTCACGGCTCAGGGCTCCCATGTTTGGCATCACATCTCTTATTTTCCTAGGGCTTCGCCACCTACCTCTCATTCCGTTTTCCATTCAACCCTCGTCTAAGGGTCTGGTGTTTGCGATAAATATACTACTTTAGAAAAATCAATAATAACATAAATAACGCTGACTACAGGAGCTGCTGGAAATGACAAACCCTGAGCGCCCTCAAGTGTGTTGCTTTAATGAAGACGATAATATACTCTTTTGTTGATAAATATTCCCATGACCATATTGTTGTTTCAGCCGCTTTTAGCCTTTTCCTATTAGTATTGTTTTTGTTTACCTGTTATAACACCAAGGAAGGGGAAAGGGAAAACACCACTTCATCTCGATGTGTTTATCTCTCCTTTCCTTCCCTCTCAAGATTTTTCTTTTGTTAATCTCCCTCTCTCTCTCTCTCTCTTCTTCGCTCTGTCTCTCTCTCTCTCTCTCTCTCTCCCCCTCTCTCTCTCTCTCTCTGTCTGCCATCTCTTGCTCTCTCATCCCTCCCCTCCCCTCTTTCCTTCCTCCCCTCCTTTCCAAAACTTTCTGCGGAGAATAAGGACAACAGAGAACAAAAAGGAAAGATAGGATGAAGGCAGATGGTGGGGACAGGAAGGGAGAACTCCTCTTTCGCTCGGCTCACACGTTTTCTCTTCCCTTGCCTTCATCCTCTGCTCTTCTCCCTTTTCTCTTCATAAGAAGAAAGGACAAATGAAAGGAACCGAAAGCTCAGGGAAAGCAAGACGCCCTCGCTCTCATCATCTGCCCCTTCCTCGACTTCATTGCTCTATTCCTTGTTCTTCTCTCCTGTCTCATTGGTGATCAGTGATAAACCAAGACGAGCTTGCCGTTCTTTCATTTTCTTTTTTTGGTGGAAAGCTAAGAAGCAGGAAGGAGAGGAAGGAAAGTGGAGAAATAGAAAGAGAAGCAAGAACGGAAAGAACAATACGCAGAAATGACAGAGAGGAAGGGAGAACTGCAAGCCCAGCAGAAGAAGAAGAAGATAGAGAGAGAGAGAGAAGAGATGAAGATAAGATAAGGGTGAAAAGGTGAAAAGAATGAAAACAAAAATCTAACAGCAAAGTAGCTAAACAAAACCTTCTGGCCTACCCCTTCAACTCTAAACCACCCTAAACCCTCGGTACATTGAGATATAACGGCACAGTTCCCGTAGCATACTATATCAGAAACCATTTATTCCTACGAGACGTACAACCGCCTAAAACACGGTGACAAAAAATAAAACAGCGAGGCATCTGAAAAGACTTTCTGGCCTTCCCCTTCAACTCTAAACCACTAAACCCTCGCTATATAAAGGCTTAACAGCACAGTTCCCGTAGCACGCTATGTCATTTCTTCTTACGAGACGCACAACATAAACCAAGGTTTCGTATACTTTTTGTAGTCAGGATGTGATATCCTGTTGCTCTGGACGAGTATTACGTAAGACTTTAAGCGCCTGTGGGTCTTGCGGATAATTGGAGAATAAGCATCATCCTTGACAAATGATAACCATGATGGGAGACCTGTGAGAAGCATTGAGAATGAAAAAGCAAGATACTTGCGAGCAATTACTTGCAGCCTGTTGGAAGGTCTCAGGAAATCGCGAAAGGACATTTGCTCACAGTATTCTCGTGTCCCTGGGGCTTAAAGTAAATGATTTTCCGCATTACCCTATGCGCTCGAATACTTCTGAGTCTCATGGTTCGTTCTCCGCTATCGGTATTTGATACGCCATACATTTATCCTATATACACACTTGATGTGGGCACCTATTCTACGTACTTTCTCTTTGCGTTTTGCTGACTGAGAGATGTTTTCGGGTGTGAAAAGGCCTTACGCGCCAACATCTGCTTCTGGACAACAAAGTAGAGATAATATGTTTTGTGAAGGGGGGGCCAAGACAGTGCTTAATCGGCCCTGGGTTTGACGATTGAAGATTGAAGACGCCGGGGAACTCTCCCCGGATTGAAGATGCTCCGGGGAGAGTTCCCGGGCATCTTCAATCTTCAACCTTCAAACACAGGGCCGATTAAGCGCTCCACCTGCTGCTTAATCGGCCCTTGGATTGAAGATTGAAGATTGAATATGCCGGGGAACTCTCCCAGGAGTATCTTCAACCCCAGACCCCTGCCGATTGAGCACTTCATCTGCCTAGTCGGCCCAGGGTTGAGAATCCAGGATTGAAGGTGCTCCGGGGAGAGTTCCCGGGCATGTTCAATCTTCAAACCCAGGGCCGATTAAGCAGGCGGAGCGCTCAATCGGCCTTGAGGCCGAAGGATCAGGATTGAAGATTCTCGGGGAGAGTTCCCCGGCATCGTCAAGCCGATTAAGCAGCTGGAGCCCTTACTCGGCCCTGGGGTCCAGTAGTTCAATATTTCATATGCTCTGCTAAAGTCTGTAGAATTTTCAAGCCCCCCTCCCAAAGACCCATCTGTATTTTGGTGTTTGGGATACCGTAAGCCAAAGCTAAATGAAAGGGAAGAAGTCCCTCTTTCCTCTGCCAATCTTCTTCCTCCCACTCCTCTCTTCCTCTCCTATTCCTTTCTTAGCATAGAGCATGGAGTGATGAGAGGGAAGGGGTGAAAGCGGATGAGAAAAGTGACAGAGAGGGCAGGGCGAAATCTTCATTTCCTTGTCTTTTTCGTCCCTCTCACCTCTCCTTCTCATCGTTCTCTTGCTTTCTCGTTTGAGAAGGATGTGGACAGGGCATGGAACAAGGCGAGGGAAGGGGGGGGGGGCGAAATCGAGTGAGAAAGGATGGAACAAGGAAGAAATGAGGAAAAATGGACAGGACAGGTCAGGTGTTTGGTTTGGCGACTACTATGTTGGCGGGCGGGGCTTGTCCGGCTTATAAAATCGGTTAGCTAACAAGCGGACTTACGGACTTATGCAACTGGAGTTACAACTCCGAGCTAAGTCTGCCACCCGGGCACGACCACGACGCGAGCACTAGACGGCCACGACACGGCCACGACATTCCCACGACGCGGCCCCAGAGCAACGACACGGCCACGACACGGCCACGACATGCCCACGACATGCCCACGACACGCCCATGACGCAGCCCCGTGGCAAAGTGCCAGGCCCCCCGCGACACGGCCGCGACACGGCCACGACACGGCCACGACACGGCCACGACATGCACGCGACAGGGCCCCAGAACAACGACACGCCCACGACACGGCCACGACATGCCCACGACACGCCCACGACATGTCGAGAGGCCCGACAAACAGAACAGCGCACTCATTGAATAGAAAGTCTGCCGCGAACCAGTTAGCTAGGACTTAGCTAAGTCCACTTATATGGTACCACGGACGAAATTCCACGTTCCCACGAGCACGACTTATAAATGACTTAGCAACAACATATATTCTGGGTTATAACCCAAACGCAAGTCAACGGCAGCTACAGAATTAAGATGAAGGGCCGAGGTCCCTCAGTCGTCACTCGCTGTACGCTCCAGGTTTAGATTCAACTACATTCAGGTGTCAGGTGAGGCACGCAGCATATATGGTGTGGATCATCGCTGGCTTAGACATTTCCAAAGCTTTTCTGACGGCGCCGATGAATAGGGCGCAAAGAGAAGGGCGTCTGGTGGTGGTGCAGCCCCCAAGGGCGGCGGTGAAATTGGGTCTTTGCACAAAGGAGGAGCGGTGGATTGTGAGAAAGGCCTTGTACGGTTTGGCCGAAAGTCCTGCAGCATGGGTGGAGTGGCGAGACCAACGTCTTCAAGGTATGTCTTGGGTGTCAAAGGATGGACAAGCAATGAGCTTTCAGAGGTCCAATGCAGACCCAAGTCTGTTCCTTATTATGGCGCAAGAGAAGCCGGAAGGTGCAAGCAAGTTGGTAGGGACAATGGGTCTTTACGTGGATGATTTTTTGATGGCTGGGACTATGACAGTGCTCCGGGAAGCTTTGGAACAGATCAGGAAGGAGTGGAAAACTTCTGAACCCGAGTTCTGTGGTCCAGGCTGTGGTGATGGATTCCTGAAGTTTTTGGGTGTCCAAATCTGGTATCGAAATGGCAGCTTCTTTCTCAACCAGGAGGACTTCGTGAGAGATTTGCTGAACCGAAGAAAGGTGACACCCCTCAGGGTATGGAATTGGTCTCAGTAGGGGCACTACCTTACCCCTAGCTGAGTCCCTTCCCTCGCCCACGTGGAGGACTCCGCCGTCGGGGTGAGGAAACATGGCTCAGAAGAGGAAGCGAGAGATACCCTATCCCATCCCAACGTTGCTATATCTCAGGGGCCTCCCGAATGCAGGGGCCTTTAGAGGCTAGAGCTTCCAGTAGCATCCAACCCTCCCTCCCAGCTCGACATGAGACATTGCCTCTCCTCCCCTCCCCTCACCTCTTCCTTTCCTCGCAGAAAGAGACAGACCATAGTCCGCAATCTTATAATGCCCTTCATTCTCCTTGCTTAACCTTGCCTTTTCTATCCCCCCACTTAATGGCAAAAGGAACAGAAGAGGAAAGGCTCATGGGCTGGACACGAGAAAAGCGAGAGCGGGGGCAAGGAGGAGAACGAACATGGAAAAGAAAGGAAGGAGAGCTAGAGGGAAGATAGAGAGATAGAGAGGAGAAATGAAGGACAAAGACCGTGGAAGAAAGGCGTGACCAATGCTCGGGACATAAGTGTAAGGGGTGAGGAAAAGGAACAGTGGATAACAAAAACAAGTGTCCTGCTTGACCCTTTTTGTTCTCCAAGCGGCCCTCTTTTCACCATCGCTTCCTTCTTCCTCTCCTTCATTGTTTTTGTTTCCTTCACCCTGTTCCCCTATCTGTCGCTCTTCCACTGTCTTCCTTCTTCCTCTTCTCCCTAATTGTTGTCTCCTTCTCTTTGCTTCTCTCTCTCACTCCGGTGCTCCCCGGCGTTTTCTGTTCAATTGCTCATCCTTTCCGACTTTACGAGGCGGACCCTGTACAAACGATGGGTCCTGTTCTGGACATGGTCCCGCACTGCCTCTTTCCACACACTCCAGACCCCTCTGACCCGCCCCAAGAGTTTCGGGCGGCCTTCAGAGAGCGTCTCCCAGGGGCCTCCAAGAGCCCCCATATTGCCAAGAAGAAAAACCACACAGAGACATGTAGAGAAGTAGTTACGAGGAGCTGGAGAAGTCCTCCTTCCATCATATCATTCCCTTCATTCTCCTTGCTTAACCTTGCCCTTCTTCTACCCCCTCCCTACTTAATGACAAAAGGAACAGAGGAAGAAAGGGCCGCAAAAGGGACACAAGAAAGGGAGAGTGCAGAAAGCGGGCGCACGAAGAGCGAAAACGAAAGGAAGGAGAAAGAAAGCTTCTTAAAGACAATAGCATTCCGAAGAACAACGAAATCCTGTCATTTATTGAAATACTGGATGGACTCGTTGATTCCTTTTCAAATGAAGGGTTCTATCGTTCACGGTGTTCCTTAGAACAGGAGGGCCTTCCAGGACAACGCCCTCATCTGTATTCAGCATAGGCAGGGCTACCTCTGATTAAGAATACACGGAACGGTTCATTCTAAGAAAATAAACTCTCTCATTTCAATCGGAGCGGACGGACCCACTCATCTATCAAGCAAAAGAGCCGAAAGCATTTGGGAGGAATTAAAATACGAATGAGGGGCTATCGCAGTATCCTTTTGTCTTCTGACACGGATTCTTTGACAGAAGGGGTTCCTGCCTCTTGTTTCTTTCAAGAAAGGGAGGCTTTCGAGTGGCAAGGGGCGAACTCACGCCCACCCCAGTCTTTGGGGCCACTCTGAAAACAGCTTGGAGAGGACAGTTGCTTCTCTCTCTCCTTTTTCTGTTTCTCTATCTCTTGCTCCGTGTCTGTCGTTCTCCTTCCCTCCTTCTGCGAATCTGCTTCTTTCAATATCCACCAGGGCCCCGCCGTTTTCGGGTTCCTTGAAGGGGCTCCCTGAAAGGGCCTCCCAGGGGTTTGAGAGAAGACCGCGAAAGGGCAAAAGGGGACACTTCTTGAAGGATGTTGAATGGCAAGTAAAAAACGGGAGGGGCGAGGAGGAAAGAGGAAAGAACAAGAAGAAGGAAGAGGGGAAGAGAAAGGAATGATGGCAGGAAGGAGGGAAGGAGGCAGAGAGGGAGAGAGACAGAGAGAGAGAGAGAGAGAGACAGAGACAAAGAGAAGAGCGACAGAAAAAGAGAGAGAGAGAGAGAGAGAGAGAGAGAGCGAGAGCGAAAGAGAAAAAGATGGAGAGAGATACGATGAATAAAAGAACCACGCTCAGCTATTTAAAGGGTGTGAAGATGCTCCGGGGAGAATTCCCGGGCATCTTCAATCTTCAATCTTCAAACACAGGGCCGATTAAGCACTCCGCCTGCTGCTTAATCGGCCCTTGGATTGAAGATTGAATATTGAATATGCCGGGGAACTCTCCCCGGAGTATCTTCAACACCAAACCCCTGCCGATTAAGCACTTCATCTGCCTAACCGGCCCAGGGTTGAGAATCTAGGATTGAAGGTGCTCCGGGGAGAGTTCCCGGGCATGTTCAATCTTCAAACCCAGGGCCGATTAAGCAGGTGGAGCGCTCAATCGGCCTTGAGGCCGAAGGATCAGGACTGAAGATGCGCGGGGAGAGCTTCCCGGCATCGTCAATCTTTAAGCTTCCAACCCAGGGCCGATTAAGCAGCTGGAGCGCTTACTCGGCGATGGGGTCCAGTAGTTCAATATTTCATATGCTCTGCTAAAGTCCGTAGCATTTTCAAGCCCCCCTCCCAAAGACCCATCTGTATTTTGGTGTTTGGGATACCGTAAACCAAAGCTAAATGAAAGGGAAGAAGTCCCTTTTTCCTCTGCCAATCTTCTTCCTCCCACTCCTCTCTTCCTCTCCTATTCCTTTCTTAGCATAGAGCATGGAGTGGTGAGAGGGAAGGGGTGAAAGCGGATGAGAGAAGTGACAGAGAGGGCAGGGCGAAATCTTCATTTCCTTGCCTTTTTCGTCCCTCTCACCTCTCCTTCTCATCGTTCTCTTGCTTTCTCGTTTGAGAAGGATGTGGAAAGGAGGGAAGGGCAGGGCATGGAACAAGGCGGGCGAAGGCGGAACACAGAGAGGGGGGGGGGGCGAAATCGAGTGAGAAAGGATGGAACAAGCAAGAAATGAGGAAAAAAAGAAGAGGAAGCGAGAGATACCCTATCCCATCCCAATGTTGCTGTGTCTCAGGGGCCTCGGGAGTTGGCAGGGGCTCCCGGGAGCCTCCCGAATGTAGGGGCCTTTAGAGGCTAGAGCTTCCAGTAGCATCCAACCCTCCCTCCCAGCTCGACATGAGACATTGCCTCTCCTCCCCTCCCTCACCTCTTCCTTTCCTCGCAGAAAGAGACAGATCATAGTCCGCCATCTTATAATGCCCTTCCTTCTCCTTGCTTAACCTTGCCTTTTCTATCCCCCCACTTAATGGCAAAAGGAACAGAAGAGGAAAGGCTCATGGGCTGGACACGAGAAAAGCGAGAGCGGGGTCAAGGAGGAGAACGAACATGGAAAAGAAAGGAAGGAGAGCTAGAGGGAAGATAGAGAGATAGAGAGGAGAAATGAAGGACAAAGACCGTGGAAGAAAGGCGTGAGCAATGCTCGGGACATAAGTGTAAGGGGTGAGGAAAAGGAACAGTGGATAACAAAAACAAGTGTCCTGCTTGACCCCTTTTTGTTCTCCAAGCGGCCCTCTTTTCACCATCGCTTCCTTCTTCCTCTCCTTCATTGTTTTTGTTTCCTTCACCCTGTTCCCCTATCTGTCGCTCTTCCACTGTCTTCCTTCTTCCTCTTCTCCCTAATTGTTGTCTCCTTCTCTTTGCTTCTCTATCTGTCTCCATCTCTCTCACTCCGGTGCTCCCCGGCGTTTTCTGTTCAATTGCTCATCCTTTCTGACTTTACGAGGCGGACCCTGTACAAACGATGGGTCCTGTTCTGGACATGGTCCCGCACTGCCTCTTTCCACACACTCCAACCCCTCTGAGCCGCCCCAAGAGTTTCGGGCGGCCTTCAGAGAGCGTCTCCCAGGGGCCTCCAAGAGCCCCCATATTGCCAAGAAGAAAAACCACACAGAGACATGTAGAGAAGTAGTTACGAGGAGCTGGAGAAGTCCTCCTTCCATCATATCATTCCCTTCATTCTCCTTGCTTAACCTTGCCCTTCTTCTACCCCCCCCTACTTAATGACAAAAGGAACAGAGGAAGAAAGGGCCGCAAAAGGGACACAAGAAAGGGAGAGTGCAGAAAGCGGGCGCACGAAGAGCGAAAACGAAAGGAAGGAGAGAGAAAGCTTCTTAAAGACAATAGCATTCCGAAGAACAACGAAATCCTGTCATTTATTGAAATACTGGATGGACTCGTTGATTCCTTTTCAAATGAAGGGTTCTATCGTTCACGGTGTTCCTTAGAACAGGAGGGCCTTTCAGAACAACGCCCTCATCTGTATTCAACATAGGCAGGGCTACCTCTGATTAAGAATACACGGAACGGTTCATTCTAAGAAAATAAACTCTCTCATTTCAATCGGAGCGGACGGACCCACTCATCTATCAAGAAAAGAGCCGAAAGCATTTGGGAGGAATTAAAATACGAATGAGGGGCTATCGCAGTATCCTTTTGTCTTCTGACACGGATTCTTTGACAGAAGGGGTTCCTGCCTCTTGTTTCTTTCAAGAAAGGGAGGCTTTCGAGTGGCAAGGGGCGAACTCACGCCCACCCCAGTCTTTGGGGCCACTCTGAAAACAGCTTGGAGAGGACAGTTGCTTCTCTCTCCTTTTTCTGTTTCTCTATCTCTTGCTCCGTGTCTGTCGTTCTCCTTCCCTCCTTCTGCGAATCTGCTTCTTTCAATATCCACCAGGGCCCCGCCGTTTTCGGGTTCCTTGAAGGGGCTCCCTGAAAGGGCCTCCCAGGGGTTTGAGAGAAGACTGCGAAAGGGCAAAAGGGGACACTTCTTGAAGGATGTTGAATGGCAAGTAAAAAACGGGAGGGGCGAGGAGGAAAGAGGAAAGAACAAGAAGAAGGAAGAGGGGAAGAGAAAGGAATGATGGCAGGAAGGAGGGAAGGAGGCAGAGAAGGAGAGAGACAGAGAGAGACAGAGACAAAGAGAAGAGAGAGGGAGCGAGAGAGAGAGAGAGAGAGAGAGCGAGAGAGGGAGAGACAGAGAGAAAGCGAGAGCGAAAGAGAAAAAGATGGAGAGAGATACGATGAATAAAAGAACCACACTGAGCTATTTAAAGGGTGTTAAGTCTTTTAGAGAGCCCATAATTTGAACATTTTGAATAATTGAATTCAGGTCTTCATTTTTTATAGTATTTTGAATTCAGGTCTTCATTTTTTCATAATATTTGGGAGGCTCAAGATATCACATTGGGCGCAATCACTGTAACTGAACGATGCAAACAGTTTTAGTTATGGTTACCGCAAAATATTAAACTGTAGGGTGGAGACCAGAGACCTCAATCATACGATTTGTTTACAAAAATGCACTTCTTGTAGCCTGGTAAAGATCTTGAAGCATTGAAAAAGTAAGACTGCAACAACGTTAAGGAACGTTGTTGTTTTGCAAAACCTTAAAGCACCATCATTGCTTTAACGAAAAGGTTCGATTTGAACCTTGATATGTCCTCAACATCAAAAAACGAAAGGTTTGTTTGTCAACCTGGTGCGCCTGCGTTTTTGCGTAAACCCTAGTGTGTCCTAAACTTCAAAAACGACGGGATTTTTGTAAGCCTGGGTGTGCCCCCATCCTCGAAAACGAAGGTGTGTTTGTAAACACGTTCAAGCGAAAGGGTTTTAATTTGTTGTAAACACTAGCATAGGGTTTTTGTCAGCCCTAGCGTGCCCTCAACCTCAAAAACGAAAGCTCCTTTTAAATATTAAAATCTCTTAACATCCTTAAAACCTAGAAAATTTCAGCGTAGAAGAAGGCAAGGATTTTTCAAATTTAAAAAGGGGTCCCGGGGTCTCAGGGTTAGGGGGTAGGCGCTGAGGCTCTTAGGAGCTTAGGAGCTTAGGGTTTAGGGTTTAGGGTTTAGGTTTAAGGATTTCGGAGCCTAGGAGTATAGGGTTTGATTTAAGGTTTAAGGGTAGGCGCTTAGGCGCTTAGGCGCTTAGGAGCTTAGGAGCTTAGGAGGGTTTAAGGATTTAGGGGGTAGGCACTTAGGTGCTTAGGACCTCAGGAGCTTAGGGTTTAGGGTTTAAGGGTTTAGGGGTTTAGGGGTTTAGGGGGTAGGCGCCGAGGAGCTTAGGAGCTTTGGAGCTTAGGGTTTAAGGATCTACTAGTGCAGGGGGTAGCTTAGGAACTGGTTTAAGGTTTTAAGGGTTGAAGAAGTAGGCGCTTAGGCGCCTAGGAGCTTGATTTAAAATAGAAGAAAATCCTTAAAATCCGTAAAAAATAAAATCCGAGGCGCCGAATTTGGTTTTAGGAGAAGCCCCAAACGATTTAAATTTTTAAAAATCCTTAAAATCCATAAAAAATAAAATCAAAATAATTTATTTTTTAAGGATTTTAAGGATTTTATTCTATTTTAAAATGCATAAAATCCTTAAAAAATAAAATCAGAGGCCGAATTTATTTTTTAAGGACTTTATGCATTTTAAAATAGAAGAAAATCCTTAAAATCCTTAAAAAATAAAATCCGAGGCCGAATTTGGTTTTAGGAGAAGCCCCAAACGATTTAAATTTTTAAAAATCCTTAAAATCCATAAAAAATAAAATCAAAATAATTTGTTTTTTAAGGATTTTAAGGGTTTTATTCGATTTTAAACTGCATAAAATCCTTAAAAAAATAAATTCGGCCTCTGATTTTATTGTTTAAGGATTTTATGCATTTTAAAATAGGAGAAAGGCCGAATTTGGTTTTAGGAGAAGCCCCAAACGATTTAAATTTTTAAAAATCCTTAAAATCCATAAAAAATAAAATCAAAATAATTTATTTTTTAAGGATTTTAAGGATTTTATTCGAATTTAAATGCATAAAAGCCTTACAAAAATAAATTCGGGGCCTCTGATTTTTATTGTTTTAAGGATTTTTATGCAAAATTTTTAAAATAGAAATAAAAAAAAAATCCCTTAAAATCCTTAAAAAATAACATCCGAGGGGCCGAATTTGTTTTTAGGAGAACCCAAACGATTTAAATTTTTAAAAATCCTTAAAACCCATAAAAAATAAAATCAAAATATTTATTTTTTAAGGATTTTAAGGATTTTATTCGATGTTAAAATGCATAAAATCCTTAAAAAATAAATTCGGCCTCTGATTTTATTTTTTAAGGATTTTATGCATTTTAAAATAGAAGAAAATAGAAGAAAAAAAATTCCGTAAATCCTTAAAAAAATAATCCGAGTCAGGGAGGCCGAAGTTTGGTTTGAGAGAACCCCCAAACCGGATTTAATTTTTAAAAATCCTTAAATCCATAAAACATAAAAATCAAAATAATTTAATTTTAAGGATTTAAGATTTTAATATCGATTTAAAAATGCATAAAAACAAAAAAAATCTAAAAAAAATAAATTCGGCCTCTATATTCTTTTAAGGATTTTCTACAATATGCATTTTAAAATCGAATAAAATCCTTAAAATCCTTAAAAAATAAATTATTTTGATTTTATTTTTTTATGGATTTTAAGGATTTTTAAACATTTAAATCGTTTGGGGCTTCTCCTAAAACCAAATTCGGCCTCGGATTTTATTTTTTAAGGATTTTAAGGATTTTCTTCTATTTTAAAATGCATAAAATCCTTAAAAAATAAAATCAGAGGCCGAATTTATTTTTTAAGGATTTTATGCATTTTAAAATCGAATAAAATCCTTAAAATCCTTAAAAAATAGATTATTTTGATTTTATTTTTTATGGATTTTTAAGGATTTTTTAAAAAATTTTAAATCGTTTGGGGCTTCTCCTAAAAAACCAAATTCGTCGGCGCCTCGGATTTTTGTTTTTTTAAGGATTTTAAGATTTTCTTCTATTTTTAAAAAATGCATAAAATCGTAAAAAATAAAATCTATAGGCCGAATTTTATTTTTTTAAGGATTTTTATTGCATTTTAAAATCGAATAAAATCCTTAAAATCCTTAAAAAATATATTATTTTGATTTTATTTTTTATGGATTTTAAGGATTTTTAAAAATTTAAATCGTTTGGGGCTTCTCCTAAAACCAAATTCGGCGCCTCGGATTTTGTTTTTTACGGATTTTAAGGATTTTCTTCTATTTTAAAATGCATAAAATCCTTAAAAAATAAAATAAGAGGCCGAATTTATTTTTTAAGGATTTTATGCATTTTAAAATCGAATAAAATCCTTAAAATCCTTAAAAAATAAATTATTTTGATTCTATTTTTTATGGATTTTAAGGATTTTTAAAAATTTAAATCGTTTGGGGCTTCTCCTAAAACCAAATTCGGCGCCTCGGATTTTATTTTTTACGGATTTTAAGGATTTTCTTCTATTTTAAAATGCATAATATCCTTAAAACATAAAATCCCAGAAGTCCTTGAGGTCGAGGCCAAGCGCAGCGCCAAATAGACCCTAAAGGTCCTACGTACATAAGGGTACCCTTTTTGGTATTGAGGGCATTATAAGGGAACCCCAACCCAAAAACAAAGGACAAAAAGGGCCTGCTCCCGGCCCTAGATAAGCTGCCGGCTAGTGTTTCTTTATTGGGATTTGCTGGGCTTACATGGGGGTTCATGGGTGGTTGAAAGTAGGGTTAGAAGTATCCTATAAGTAAGGATATAAGTACAAATTACTACCCTACTCATAGCCCTACCTCTAAATACCCATGAACCTCCAAGTGCCGTAAGACCGGGTCTTCAAAGTTTCGTGAAACCGGGTAGACTGGGGTCTACAGGAAGAGCTCTTACTAGACATTTTTCCAGAAACCTATAAGCAGGGCCTTCTTTTTGAACTAGCAATCTGAAAAGCTCAGGGCAGCTAACCAGTTTCGGTCGGCCAGGCTGCGGGAAAGTCATGACTGGGGTTGTTGAGTCCACAAAAGCCCTCAAAACCGGTAGAGCCCAGGATATGGCGCTTCCCCCCGAAAGCCCACAGTATGCTATAAGGACAGGCTCGAGCTCTCGCAGACTTGCAGCGCTTAAGTCCATATCTCAAGTATTCCAGCAGGTGGCCAAGTATCTTCGTGTTGTAAGGGGCTTTGTGTCCAGTCTTCCTTTGCATGCTCTCTAAGTACACATGATGCTTCTGGGAGGGGGAGACTCCACCGCCTATGACCTCGAACGAATTCCCCTAAACCCTAAACCCAAACCCTAAACCCTAAACCCGGAACCCTAAACCCCAAACCCTAAAACCCTAAACCCGGAACCCTAAACCCCAAACCCTAAACCCTAAACCCTTCTTCAAAGAGTTTCGGAAGGTAAAGGATTGGGATGCTCCCCCGATAAGATATCAGCGTCGAATTTTTGGGAAGGTATTTAGGGGGACTGGTGCTACAAGGGGGATCATGCCAAGCTCAAGGTTTCGAGATCGCGGTTCCCTTGACTTCGTGGGATTTCGTGAGAACCCACAGGCATGTGGTCCCTTTTCCGTGCGTAGTATATAAACGACCGCGCGCATGCGGGACTCAACGGGGACATGCAAAATCGAGACCTCGCCCTCAAATCGGACCGTATCAAATACGACTGCCCTCGACCTAGCCCTGAGCTTGCTCAAGCCTATCAACTTTCTGACGAAACCTCCAAAAAAGCGCCCCTTCAAAAAAGGATAAACCTAACCTGCTTTCGCGCCAAGATCCTGAAGGCCTTCGAGACTCCATATTATAAGGCCCCAAACGCTGGGTTTAGGTTGTTTAGGATCTGTCCGAACCCCTGAAACTGTCAAAGCTCCCCTTTTCTCATCAGACGCAGGCGAGGAGAAGGGATCCGTACCTTGCTCAGGAGGCTTATAGGCGTTGCAGCTTAGGGCGGTTTAAGGCTACGGGCTGAAAGATTCGGCATTTCAGTCGGGGCGGTCTGGGGCTCCTGGGTTTTAGACAAGCTCTCACCGCCTACCGCTGTGTCTTTCTCACGCAGGCTGTTGCAGGCTGAGCGAAAGCATGTGTAAAGGCTACACTATAAGCTCCATAACCCCCAACCGCGCTTGACTTGAGTGAAGATTTGCCGAACTGAGGCGCAGGTGCTCATTGGGGGTTGGGGCACCTCCAGCTTCAAAAGCAATCCTACACCATGCACGGATCAGTACATGGGAACCTTAGGGGGTATGCATGCCTTCAGCAACCAAAACCCCCCAACAAAAAGAAGGTTCCCGGTTCTCGAAACCAAAACCGGGATTTGCAGGGCCAAAACAAAGCCGACGGTTTTTTTGTTTATGGGTTTTCGATGGGTTTTTACGGGTTTGCCGACGGGTATTTACGGGTTCTATCCGTCATTATTTTGCAAGAACCCGGTTTTGTTAGTCAAAACCAGGTTTTGACAAAATCTTCCGGAAACCCCGGTTTCGGGTGCCGAACGCTCAAGGTGAGTCTTAGCCCCTTGAGCTAAGCTGTTGAAAGGGTCTCTGGGAGTCTCCACGCTGAATTCCCGATGTGGAAGGGCACCGCTCGCTTGCTTTTTCTGCTGAAAGCACCTGCACTCACGAAAGCTGCAATAAAGCTATAAGTCGGGAGTCGGCCAGACCCGCGGCATGACCGTCATGTAGGCAGTGTAGGATGCCTCGCCCGGAGGCACGGTCACTTCGACAACAGCGAGTGGACGATGCTGCTCTCGCCTTGATGGAGATACGCGAAGGGGCAACGCGGGCGGGAGCCCGTTTCGAGCAGTGAGCCCCCGGTGTGCTGGGCATCGTTCATCATCTCGGACACGCCGGCTGGATTGTAGCCACCAGCCCACGCATTCTGCCCAAGACCGGAGTCCTTCTCCCCCGGATCCACATCACTGTACCTAGTTCATGGTTGGGACAATATTAAAAGAACAAATGTTTATTCCTGATTGGGTTTGAGTACTCTTAACAATTTGACATGGTAACCAACTATGGCTAAGGTACCGGTTGTTGGCACCCTCGTCAAACCAGAAGTCCGGATCGTCAACAATTGGCTTCCAATCTTCCCGAATCATCAGGTCATTTTCGAACCTGTCATGTCCTGAGTGCTCACATCCTGGCAAAAAGAAGTGCAGCCAAGGCTCAACCTAACCTCAAACAGAGACAAAGGGGCACAGCGACACACTGACACAGAGTGGTAGCAACAACAACATACTTCATCCTCTGCAAACATAGCAATTAGTCCAGAACCATGAAAGCACTGTTCAACGCCTTTCTTCCCAAAGTCCCGGTTAGCCTGCAATCTGCAATTTTAAATTGCCATTGCGGTTGAAGCTCGGAAGAAGAGCTCCGTGTCTCCGAACTTCGTCTTGCGGAACTCGGTGCGCAAACTCACCATTCCGATCTTCGTGAGATTTGTCTTGGGCTCTGGGGCAGCCCAGATTTCGTAGAGGTCCGACAGGGCCGGCCTGTCATGAGTCATGAGCCCCCGTTCCATGCGAAGGACAGGGCTGTCTAGCCCACGGGACAACAATCTTTTGTGGAGTAGGTCCACTCATATGCAGGTTCAGTACTGTGTTCTATAAGATCTACTGCCATGACTTGCAGAAACAGGAAAGAAGCTTGGCATCGTTAGGCCAAGACACAGGAAGCCCAGCTGCTCTTGAATGTGCTCGAACTTCTCATGCTTGAACTCCTCGAAGTGCTCGCGAATGATGTCAGTAGGCCGCAGGCACAGCACGAACGGGAACTTCGTATGTTCTGGTAGCAGCCCAGGCCCCTCCGCCCATTGCGACAAGCCGGTGGTGAAGGGGTACTTCGAGGCTGTCTCAAACGACTTGAGGAGCAGCTTCTCGGCAAATCCCTTGTCCCGGAAATCCGACAGCTTGTTGCACAGCATGTGCTCAAACTGACTGAAGCCCTTCCTTACTGCGCACTCAACTTGCAAGAAACCTGCTGCGCACCACAGGCGCAGCAACCCTATAATCACTTCAAATCCCTGCAAGACGGGCTTCTGGCCCCGAAGGGAGTACAGCATGAAGGAGTTCACGCTCTCCTCGTTGTCACGGAAGACCTTCAGCGCCGCGCCCGGCGCCATCCCGTCCGCCTTGGGAGCTCCCGCTGGCCCAATGCGAATGAGCGCATTCCTTTGGGCGGTGTGGGTGTCAACACTTGAGGGGCTCAGGCTTAATTTCGCACAGGCCCGCCATTGAGTTTCAACAGGGGCTTCGGAAGCAACCCTAAACCCCAAACCCTAAACCCTAAACCCCCACAAAAGAGGTTAAAACAGCTACCCGTCGCTCCCCTAAGCTTCTCTTGCGTCGCGGTGAATAGGCCCGTGTATCCAGCCTCTTGGATGGCATCCTCAAACCAAGCCTGAACACAGGGATTTGGGGTTCTAAGTTAGGGTCTAGGGTCTAGGGTCTAGGGTCTAGGGTCTAGGGTCTAGGGTCTAGGGTCTAGGGTTTAGGGTTTAGGGTTTAGGGTTTAGGGTTTAGGGTTTAGAGTTATTAGGTTGTCTCGTAGGGTTCATGTCGGGTTGTCCCGCAAGAAGTGCCACCTATGGACATTTCAGGAACGAAGAAATATTCGGGTCACCACACAAAACGCAAAATCAAGCACTGGGTTTTTTTCCATTCCACTGGTTTCGATGTTGGGGTTGCGGATGTTCTGGCATCTCCACTTCCGGGCCCTGGAGCAGTCGGGGCTTGGCCAACCCAATTCACAAAAATCACCAAGACTTGCGCTCAGCACGAGCAACCTCAACCCTAAAAAGCTCTGCAAGGACTCTCATTTCCACGGTTTAGGGTTTAGGGTTTAGGGTTTAGGGTTTAGGGTTTAGGGTTGGGGGACCAACTTAAGTCATTGCCGCGAAGCTAGCTGGACGACAGCGACGGAGCCGATGGGGTGGATGGCCTTGATGTGGCCTGGGGGCAGGCCAACATCCTCCAGGGCCCGAGGCGGTCTGCAGGAGCCTAAACCCTAAACAGCCTAAACCCTACAAACCGTAAACCCTAAACCCTAAAGCCTTCGCATCCTTCAGCCCCAGACATCCCTGAGCCGCAAACCCGCCTTTCAACTCCTAAGCCACTACACCTGCCGTGCAGCAGTCCTGGCGCCACGTGAAAGTGGTTGTCAAGTCCTCCACGAAGTACCTGCTGCAGAGGCCGACAGCTAGCGAAACCCTGAAGCGTGAACGTCAATGCCCGCATCCGCCTCAACCATATTGTATTGGACATGGAACCGCCGTGAAGAAACAAACTATAACAGAAGCATCCCACCGTGATGGTCTTTACAAGGTGCTTTGCTCATGTCCCGTTGCGACCGGCCGCGCTTGTTGTCTTGGATTGCGTTTCGTTGCGCTTTTGTGATTCTCGTGGTGTCGGCCTTCCTCGAAAAACTTTTGGGCCCGTGCATCGACGGAGTGCTTCAGGTCTTAGAGGGTGTGGTATATGTAAACCCAAAACCCAAAAACCCAAAAACCCAAAACCCTAAACCCTAAACCCTAAACCTATAGGGGGGTGCAGGAGGGTTTGGTTCTGATTGGCCTTGGCTGGTCGGGGATTGCTTGTTCCATGTGCGTCCCGAGCGTCCCCCTGGCACTGGAACTTGCATCCTACCCGCCCCTGAACCCCCTCAGAGCCCTAAACCCTCCCTAAAGCCCTAAACCCCAAGCTCCCTCAACCCTAAACCCTAAACCCTAAACCCTAAACCCTAAACCCTAAACCCTAAACCCTAAACCCTAAACCCTAAACCCTAAACCCTAAGCCCTCCCCCCCCCCCACTCTGCGGAGGCGCTTCAGGAGATGGCCCAGGATGGGGATCTCTCCCACCGCGGACATCAGCTTCAGCGGGGCCAAGGCCGAAGGCGCCGCCCCGGGCTCGTTGTCGTCCTTGGGGGGGGG